>CM060309.1:89517305-89527305 GCA_030674185.1 Monoplex corrugatus
CTGATTTTATGTGAAGCGCTTTGTGCTCTGGAAAGCGCTATATAAATTGCCTTTATTATTATTATTATTATATGTTCGTGAAGGACTGAACTATTGTGAACGAACATCGCCAGTACCAAAATCTACCGCATTTATTTCATCATGTGCAATCATTATAAAATTTTCCTCATCGTTAGTTGTGAATATGGCCTCTGTATACTTACCAAGAGGCCCAGATTCTGTGAACACTGAATGGTTAAGACACTTTCAAGATCAGGACGACAAGTGGATAATTGGAGGTGATTTTAATGCACATGCCCCATTTTGGGAAAAGTATTGTACAAACATAACAAGCAACAGGTTGATCGAAAATATTGTAGATTCCAATTTATATTTACTTAACAACGGACACGTTACCCGGATCCCCGATATACCAACCCACAGACCCACAGCTATCGACCTCACTTTAATCTCACCATCCCTAGCCCCAAACGCTACGTGGCAAACAGAGGATGACTTGTTGGGATCAGATCACATCCCCATATGTCTTACCCTAAACCATACTACTGAAATAGACGCCATATCACAAGATTTACCCAAGTTTAATTATAAAAACGCAGACTGGATCAGTTTTAAGGCAATCCTTGAAAAGACAAGAACAGATCTATCTGAAGCAATGAACATAAACGACATGTACGAAGTTTTCTGTAACTCACTGTTAAGAGCTGCTAACATTTCAATTCCAAAACTTACAGTGTCGAAAATAGGAAAACATCATGGAAATGTCTGGTGGAATGAGGATTGTCAAAAGGCAGTGAACGAAAAGAAAGAAAAATACAAAATCTATTTAGCAAACAGGTCACCTGAAAATCATACAGCGATGAAATGTGCCAACATTAAGTGTAACAGAATCATAGAGCAAGCCAAAGAACAACACTGGACGTCTTTTTGTAAATGTGAAGTAAATGACCACAAAGACATGATAAAGATTTGGGAAAAACTAAAATTAATGAAAAACGGGATTAAGTTGCCATCAATTCCAGTAAAGCTAGAAAATAACCCTTTTCCTAGCTCACTGGAAAAAGCGGAAGCTTTTGCAGACGTGTTTGCTGAGACCTGTCGTGTAGAAGGACTTGTGTCTCTAGTAGAGACTATAGGGAACGAGAAGAAAAGAAAGATGTATATAAGGATCCTGCCTCTGACAATACTCACTACATAAATGCATCACTCACACTTCAAGAATTAAAAGATGCCATTCAGTCCCTTCCAAGTAAAAAAAAAACGTCAGTTGGACTAGATGCAATTTCCAATGAGATGCTGAAAAATTTACCAGAAAATTTTATAATTTTGCTACATGACATATTTCAAAAATGCTGGAATAGTGGGAAAATGCCCAACAACTGGAAAGAAACAATAGTGGTTCCTGTACTAAAACCAGGTAAATGTAATACCGATCTGAAAAACTACAGGCCAATTGCATTAACATCACACGTATGTAAACTAATGAAGAAAATAATCTTAAAGAGACTGATGCACTATTGTGAAAAGAATAAAATAATACCAGTAAATCAGGCAGGATTTCGAAAAGGCAGGTCACCAGTAGAAATCCTAACAAAGCTAACTACTAACATAAAACAACAATTTGCAAGACGTCAATGTGTTTTAGCTACATTTTTTGATATAACGAAAGCATACGATCAAGTGTGGCACTCCAGATTGTTATTTAAATTTAAAAGTATTGGGCTGACAGGTCACATTTTTGACTATGTTAAGTGTTTCTTAGAAAACAGAGTATTTCAAACGCGGATTGAAAATGTATATTCCACGAAACGAATTCTTCAAATGGGTATCCCTCAGGGATCCGTTATAGCTCCCCTTCTTTTCATGATATTAATGCATGACTTACCCAGTAAAGTATCTAAGCATGTAGTTTTAGCTCAATATGCTGACGATTTATGCATGTGGATGCAGGTAAATATGAAAAGGAAAACTCCTTTGCGCTGTATTTATTAATTAATTATTAATTCGATCTCGTGAACTGGGTTCATCCCATGTTCGCGAGATCTGAGTAGAGATTCACGCAGACAGCATTAGAGCGCTGACGAAGATGGCGAGAACGCCATCGAAAGCTACGGAACTGTGAGTAGCGATTTTTACACTGTTGGGAGACCTTGTTCTTCAAAATTGGTAGCATTATGTCTACCCCCCAACTGTTGAAACTTCCCCTACGTCTCATTCGCGATTACGATCGGACGATCATCACTACCTTTCGTGAATCAGAGAAATTACACCGCTCCCTAGCGAAGTTCAGGAACCATCTACACTTCACACTGCACTGCAAACATCACGGCGTCTTTCCCACCAGCCTAAAAATCAAAACTTCGATGAAAGGAACAGCAGCAAATAATATCATCAATCAGGCACAACGAGCACTCATGAACGAACGCATCAAGCAAATCAACACCCGCATCACTTGTCTGGAAGGGAAAATCCAAGACCTCGAGGAAAGACTGAGCTCTAGCACACTACCAGATGCTATGCTCTCCGAAATCAAAGAGTGGCTAAACAACACACGACGAATAGAATGGGACAAAGTACGCCAACGCCATCGAAAGAAATTCGAACTTCTAGCACCAAAAAACAACAGGAGACAACAGAATGACAAAAGCGAGATTACACCTGTACCGGAAGAAACAAAAAGAAAGACCAAAGAGAGGTGGGTGATCAATCTATCAGATCGCCAACTCACTAAACCAGAACAGGAAGTACTAGAGAAAGGACTAAATTTCGCCGTAGCCCCTAACAAGCTTCCAGTGGTAGACCTCATCACAAGCATTGAAACAGCTTGCAGGTATATTGGCCCTAATTCAGAAGAAGCCACACACTTAAGATCAGACTGTGTCAGAATCATGAAACAGGCCAAACTACCGAAATCCAACTTAACACCGGACCAAAGACGGGCTCTGGCGGATTTAAAGAACGAACACGCCACGATGATCCTACCAGCTGACAAAGGTCGTGCCACAGTCATCATGCCTAGACCCATGTACTATGAGAAGGCAAGCGAACTTCTGGAAGATACTACAACATATGAACGCCTCAAGAAAGATCCTACTTCCAAGTTTTCCAACAAACTGAAAGACACACTGAAACGCCTGAAAGAGACGGACCGCCTGTCATTAGAACAGTACAGGAAATTATACCCTACTGTGTCCGACGTCCCCAAGTTCTATGGTCTACCCAAAGTCCACAAGAAAGAAGTCCCCCTCCGTCCCATAGTCGCATCCAGAGGTTCCATCATGTATGAGACGGCTAGATTTGTGGCGGACATCCTATCACCTCTCGTAGGACACACAGATCATCACATCCACAACAGTGCTGACCTAGTGGTAAAACTGAGTAACTACACCCTCGCTCATAATGAACTCCTTGTGTCATATGATGTCTCTGCCCTATTTACCAGCGTACCAGTGAAAGAAAGCATAGAGATCATACGCCGAAGGTTACAAAACGACCAAACCCTCCACCAACGTACATCTCTCACAGTGGACGACGTATGTGAACTCTTGTCCTGCTGCCTCACCACCACCTACTTCACCTTCCAAGGTGAATTCTACCAACAAAAAGAAGGAGCAGCCATGGGCTCCCCAGTAAGCCCAATAGTAGCCAACCTGTTCATGGAGGATTTTGAAGAGAAAGCATTGGCTTCTTTCCACTCCCCACCACGATACTGGGGGCGCTACGTAGACGACACCATGACTATCCTCCCCCAGCAACTGGTCGAACAGTTCACAGAACATCTGAACAACCAACACCCAGCCATCAAATTCACGAGGGAAGTGGAACAGAACAACTCCATAGCCATGCTGGACACCCTCATCACCAGAACTGATGGCATTCTATCCTTCTCGGTCTACCGTAAACCAACTCATACGGACCAATATTTACAGTTCGACAGCCACCAGCCCCTTGAACACAAACTGGGAGTGATTCGAACCCTTACCCACAGAGCTAACACCATATGCAGTACCCAAGAGGCAAAAGACAAGGAGACAAACCACCTGAAAAAAGTGCTCACCATCTCGGGCTACAAAAAGTGGGCCTGGAACAGCCCGGGAGGCAGGAAATCCAACACCGCATCCCAACAGCCAGTGAAACAACACCAGCGCAAGGGACACATCACCATCCCATACGTAGGAGGTGTGAGTGACGCTCTGTCCAGAAAGATCAGAAAACTGGGGGTGGCTGTACATTCCAAACCTTCCAACACCATACGCAGCCAGCTGGTCACCCCCAAGGACAAAACCAGCAAACTCGACAAAGCTGGCATTATATACAGAATAGACTGCCAGGACTGTAACCAACATTATGTCGGTGAAACTGAACGCCCCCTTCAGAAGAGACTAACAGAACACAAGAGGGACTCTTCTCCAGTAGGAGCTCACCTACACGCCGAAAAACATCAATTCAGTGCGGACAATGTCAACATCCTGGACAGAGAAAATAAGTGGTTCCAGCGAGGAGTCAAGGAGGCCATCTACATCGCAGCCACCAACCCCCCGCTCAACAGGGACCGGGGCCGTTACACCCTGCCCCCGTGTACCATTCTCTGATTCGATCTCGTGAACTGGGTTCATCCCATGTTCGCGAGATCTGAGTAGAGATTCACGCAGACAGCATTAGAGCGCTGACGAAGATGGCGAGAACGCCATCGAAAGCTACGGAACTGTGAGTAGCGATTTTTACACTGTTGGGAGACCTTGTTCTTCAAAATTGGTAGCATTAAAATTATACACTAATTAATAGTTTTATTTAATAATGGAGCTAACCCAGTAAATATTCCCACTTTTAAACTGGGAGATACTCTTCTTCAGTTTAATGAGTCAATTAAATTCTTAGGAGTTTTTCTTACGGCAAAATTATCTTGGAATCAGCACATTGAATACTTATTAACCAAAGCTCAAAAAAGTTTAAATTTCTTAAAAATAGTTCGCAAACAGGCATCAACACTTGTTCATCTTTGTAAATCGCTTGTTAGATCTAAATTAACCTATGCCCAAGAAATCTTCTTCAGTGCACCGAAACACTTACTAAAAAAACTGCAGAGCATAGATTGTAAAGGTTTCAAACTTGCACTGGGTCTTCCAATGCATGCTTCCTGTCTTCGCACATATAATGAAATCAAACTGTTGCCACTTGATGAGCAAAGGAAAGTCGCTTCTACTAAATTTTTGTTAAGACACACCACCGTAGAAAACATCTCCGAAACAGAAATTAAACTGAGATCAGATACCGACTTTCCAAAAAGAGCTAAATCAATATCTTCACAGGTCACTCTTGCAACATAGGCCTACACATCTGACGTCATGAAAGGCTCAGGAATTGATCTACACGTAGATCCTGTATCTATAAGACCTTCCTTTTCGCCAGTACCCAGTTGGGAACTCCAAAGAGCACAATTTGACGTACACCACACTAATTTAAAAAAAGAAGACAATATAAACTTACTGGCAAGTCAGGTTAAATGTCATATAGACGACTTATATTCCGATCATTTGAAAATTTACACTGATGGATCAGTAATTGAAAGAAAAGCAGGCTCAGCGTTTTTAATACCTGCTCTCAAAATTGAAAAATCTTTCTACATAGGACTTGATAAATCTGTCTTTACAGCTGAACTCTTTGCAATATTAATGGCTTTAAACTTTATGATAAGTCTTCCTAGGACAATTTTTCAAACATTTTTTTGCGTTGATTCAAAATCAGTACTTCAGGCTCTTGAATTATCAAAATTACAAACAAGATCAGAAATGATTCTGGAAATTAGTCACTTGATTCATAATTTATCTTTAAGAGGCACTGATATTACTTTCTGCTGGATACCTTCTCATAGTTCTTTTCGTTATAATGATAAAGTTGACAGGGCTGCCAAACGGGGAGCTAATAACTCACCAGATTCAAACAATATCCAGCTTTCTCTCTCGTTGCACGAGAATTACACTTTAGTAAACAACTACGTCTGGAAGCAGTTCCAATTAAAACAGAAAAAATATGATAAATGTCACATGAACTTTGAAGTTAGCAAAATACTTAAGCAGCTTCATGCCAGCAGAATTATACAATCCCTTATGTATAGATGGAAACTTGATGCATTCAAAACAAAATACACCAAGAACATAGTGTGTCTGTGTGGAAAGAAGATAACACATAGTCATATTCTTTCTTGCGTTAAGGTAAAACGACATATTCCAACACTATCTATGAGTACAGTTTCTGATATATTTGCCTCATCATCATTACTGTATGAATTTTTTGTTAGCCTGTCAAAAAGTCCTATAGCGAATTACCTTTAAAATGTTATTTCACTTGTTCACTGTTATGTTTAGTCAATTATTAGTTTTATTTTTTTCTTCATTTCTTCCAGATATTTAATAATTTTGTTTGTTAGTTTGTTTGTTTAAATCGTTAATTATGGTAACATTATTTGTTAGTTTTACCTTCCCCTCTTCAAAACAGTTGTTTTCTGGATCATCTTTTCTCAAGTTCAAAATTGACAATTTTCAAATATTCTCTTCACTCCTCCTCTATCACCCCCCCTTTTTTTGTTTTGTTTTTGTTTGTTTGTCTAAAATCACTTTAGTGAATAGACATTAAATCAAAGACCACCACCACACATACACACACACGCACACACACACACACACACACACATATTCTGATGCATGATTAATCCTGCGCATTGCATCCGTCACACACACACACACACACACACACACACACACACACACACACACACACACACACACACACACACACACTTGCACACAGACACACACACACACGTGCACACACATACACACGCACACACACACACGCACACACACGCACACACATACTCACACACACACACACACACACACACACACACACACACACACACACACACACACACACACACACACACACACACTTTTTGATGTCCGACACCCAGCGCATTGCGTGCGTGAGACGCGGTAATTACGTTTATTCAATATAATTTTAATGAGGTAAATGTGACGTAAACCGTGAAATCGTATGACTATCAAGATTTAATTCCTTCTGAAAAGACTTAATCACCTTCAACAAGACAGTCAAATAATAATGTATCCTGTATTTTGAGGAGCTACTCAAGGGTTTAAAACAGAATCCGAATATATTCGTCACATATGGGAGGGGGGGGGGGGGGGACACAAAAAAACTAAGAATATTGAGACTAGACAAAAAGTACGGTCCATATCAACAGGCTGATCAGTCACGTCTGCTTGGAAGAATAATTTTCCTGCAGCCCATGTCCTTCAAAACATGCACCGAATGACTACATACACAAACGCTAAAGGAAGCCAACGCCCTAACGGTCTTTGTCCACAACGTCACGTTTTCGGTTGTGCGATATGCATGTGACAAAAGGCATCACACTCAAATAAGTCTTATGTAACTAAGGTTTCGGATGTCTGCATATTTGTACGAGGGACTGCGTCATCGGTGACGGGGTGAAAGTCTTTTCTTCAAACAGGCTTTTTTTGTTTAAAGAAACCGATAACTTGTGATAATGTTGTTTGTTTGCAGCTCCGGTATCTTCTGAAACCCTCCTCTGCTGTGACACTCCGTCCACGCCGCTTATTTCGGTTCTCCAACACACCTTTGATCTCGGAGAGAGAGAGAGAGAGAGAGAGAGAGAGAGAGAGAGAGAGAGAGAGAGAGAGAGAGAGAGAGAGAGAACAAAACACACACACACATCACACACACACACACGGCCACACACAACACCCACACACACACACACACACACACACACACACACACACACACACACACACACACACACACACACACACACCACACACACACACAACGCAACACACACACACAACGCAACACACACACACGCACACACACACAGAGACACCCGTCTAATATCACTTATAGTGAAAAGACGTTAAATCAAAGAACGAACGAACACACCAGACACACACAGACACACACACACACAACACACACACACAGACACACACACACAGACACACACACACACAACACACACACACACACACACACACACACACACCACACACACACACACACACAAACACGAAACTGAGGTCACAATGTGAGCAGGGTATGAGAGGCGTGATAGTGTGGGATATATTTATGATGTGACGTAATAGGCCTGAATTCAGTTGGGGTAATTGTGATGATACTATGGAGTTTCGCTTCGTATTGATACTTCATGACGGGGTTGTTCTCTGTGCCTACACCTATTATGTATACACGTATACACATGTCAACCAGGCCTGAGAGAAACAAACACTTGCCATATTGATCAAGTAAACACCCTCTACTGGGGCGTATCCGTAAACGAGATGACAGTCGACTGTATGGTCGAAGTCTTTCCAACGGGCCCCTCCATTGCACACTTAACCCTTTGACTCCTTCACCCTGTCCACTAGCATCCTGTATCGTCAACCATGCTAGCAAATCAAAAACTAAACCCTCTCACTCCTCTCACCCTGTCACCAACATCCTTATCGTCAACATGCTAGCAAATCAAAACTAACCTCTCACCACTCACCCTGTCCACTTAGTCACATCACTGTATCTGTCCAACCGTATGCTGTAGCAAATCAAAAACTAAACCCTCTCACTCACTCACCCTGTCCACTAGCATCCTGTATCGTCAACCATGCTAGCAAATCAAAAACTAAACCCTCTCACTCCCTCTACACCCTGTCCACCAGCATCCTGTATCGTCAACCATGCTAGCAAATCAAAACTAAACCCTCTCACTCACTCACCCTGTCCACTAGATCCTGTATCGTCAACCATGCTAGCAAATCAAAAACTAAACCCTCTCACTCCCTCATCCCTGTCCACTAGCATCCTGTATCGTCAACCATGCTAGCAAATCAAAAACTAAACCCTCTCACTCTCCCTGTCCACTAGATCCTGTTCGTCACCATCTAGCATAATCCTCTACCCGTAGATAGGGTGAGAGTCAACAGAGTCAATCAAAAGTTCTTCTGCAGTTGGTGGAGGGGTGGGAGTCGAGGGTAGTCGAAGGGTTAACTGGGTATGAGGTTGTCTTAGAATGCTTCTTTCCAACTGTATGAATCTTGCTGCAGCCAGCATGAGAAAGTTACGCTGTATCGGGTTTATTGTATGCGTGGCACTGCACATTTTCTGCACCGAACGTACGTGACCGTAGTTCGACAACGTTGAAGGTAACGGACCACACAACAACACTGTCAGCACAACACCCAGGCAAACAGTTCTCACTGCATTCAAAGGCCAGCACAGCACAAGTCCGCAACATGAATTCCGTTTGTTCAGTGTCCGTTTTTCCATGAAAAACTGAAAAGTCCAGTAGAACTGGCCACAATTCAATCTCGAAGACAAATTTGATACCGGCATGATCGGTGTAACCCCAGGCATTTACATTCCACAACAAGCAGACCGAATTTAATTTGTAATTAGCAAAAATCGCTAATCAATCGCGCACGATGTGTCTATGCGTCCTACCGCACAGGTGAGCACGATTCAACCCCTATGATTTTGAGGGACTGCCGAGAAAGACGAAAGGCGGAGAGAATGAACATCCGTCCGAGCACACCTCAAATCCAACAGGATGGTTAACCCTTTAACTCCCACACTCTGTCCACCAGCATCCTGCATTGTCAACCATGCTAACAAAGCAAAAACTTAACCCTTTGACTCCCTTACCCTATCCTCCAGCTTCCTGCAGGAAGCTGGTGGATAGGGTGAGGGAGTCACAGGGTTAAGTTTTTGCAAATTAGTGGATAAGGTGCGGAAGTGAAAGAGTTAAATTCATTTTTCAGATAAACTACCTGTGGTTGGGTCGACGGATGAGTAGGCATTGTGGTCCTCTATCATTTTCAATATCAATTTCTTACCATAACTTCTCCACGCTCGGAAAGAATTTCATATGCACTGACGCCACCGGTGACGCGTGGTGGAGAAGATCCAA
>CM060309.1:89537305-89547305 GCA_030674185.1 Monoplex corrugatus
CTGTTTTTGTATAGGTTTTAGTGTCTTTAGTTTTGTTTAAAATTGTATTCAGGTGTGTTTTCTAAATCCCCTGTGTGATAAATTGGACGAAGTGGTCAACGCCTTAGGTTATGTGCCCGAATGCACTGATATGTGTACTTTATTTTCTTCTCCCTTTTCTTTTTTCCCCCTGTTGAAGTATTGTGTATGTTTTGAAACGGTTATAGCCCTGATATGGCTCTACACAGTCGGCTGGGCTTGAAACAAAAATAACAAACAAATCATCAGTTGCTCACTGAGAAAACCTGTAACCCTTTGACTCACGCACCCTATCCACCAACTCTTTGATTCCCTCACCCTATCCACCAGCTTCCTGCAGGAAGCTGATCGATAGGGTGAGGGAGTCAAAGAGTTAATTCAGTTTTTGCTTTGCTAGCATGGTTGACAATGCAGGATGCTGGTGGACAGGAGCGGGAGTCAAAAGGTTAAACTAGTAGGTGTGAAGTCTAGCGCTCGCGTGTACGCGTGACCCGCGAGGTTAAGGGTTTTTTGAGTAGAAACATGTAACACATGCGGTAGGGAGAGCGCGCTGGTTCAGTGTGCTGGAGTGTCAGCCTTGGCGTATCCATCACCATCAAGGCTGTAACGTCTGGTTTGGAGTCAACGATCAGGGGTTGGCGTGGTACGCTCCACGGGCAATTCACCAAGCCATCTCTATTATGGAGATCCCTCTCTACGACAAGTCATCTGGCGGCAATCAATTTCCTCAAAGAGAGGGAATACACAACACACACACACGCGCGCGCGCGCTCGCATGCATGCACGCACACGCACACATGCACACTCACGCACACATACACGCGCGCACGCATGTAGCACACACACATGCACATTCATGCACACGTACACACGCACGCACCCATGCACACACACACGCACGCGCACGCACGCACTTGCGCACACACACAAACACACACACATACATACACACACATGCACACGCAAGCACGCACACACACACACATGCACACTCACGCACACATACACGCGCGCACGCATGTAGCACACACACATGCACATTCACGCACACATACACACGCACGCACCCATGCACACACACACGCACGCGCGCACGTGCGCACACACACATACATACATACATACATACACATGCACACTCATGCACACATACACACGCACATGTGCACACATTAACAAACACACACACATACACACACACACACACTCACTCACTCACACCCACACACACTCACCCCCCCCCACACACACCCCACCCCACACACACACTCACACACACACATACACACACAGAGTACAAAAGATGGGAGACCACACACGCACACAGGGCGCCACACCCGAGCCATCCATCATACTGTTTTGTGAAATGACCTACGCCCACGATGACTGAGTTCATTCTGGTAGTGTCTGTTTTATGTTTTACGGGTCCCGTTCCCTTGCCAGCTGATAAGGTTTTTGCGCTGGCTCAAGGAATCTGCGAGATACTTGCTGGTAGACTTGGGTAGATCGCAATATGATAGATACTGTGTTTCAAAATTATGATTTCGCTCTCCTTCTATAGATCTACTCCTTCCCACCCACCACCCTCTTTCTGTGTTTCTCTGTGTCTGTGTTTGTCTCTTTATGTCTCTCTCTTTCTCTGTCTGTCTCTCTGTCTTTTTATCTCTCTCTCTCTCTTTCTCTATCTGTGTCTCTATGTCTGTCTCTTTATCTCTCTCTTTCTCTCTCCGTCTCAGTGTCTGTCTCTCTGTCTCTTTATCTCTCTGTGTCTGTCTGTCTCTGTTTGTCTCTTTATCTCTCTCTTTATCTCTCTGTCTCTGTTTGTCTCTTTATCTCTCTCTTTATCTCTCTGTGTCTCTGTGTCTGTCTCTTTATCTCTCTCTCTTTCTCTCTCTGTGTCTCTGTGTCTCTCTCTTTATCTCTGTCTTTCTCGGTCTCTCTGTCTCTGTCTGTCTGTCTGTCTCTCGTCTGAAATGCATTTCTTTGACTGAAAGTGTAATGATATTGTTGTTGGAGTATCTATGTTGTCTAAGGTATAATTTATGTGTAGTGTGATGTAGACCCTCTTTCGGCGAGGACTGGATGTAAAAAAAAAAGCATACATTTTGCTTATTTCATACTCTCTCTCTCTCTCTCTCTCTCTCTCTCTCTCTCTCTCTCTCTCTCTCTCTCTCTCTCTCTCTCTCCTTGTCTGTGTCTGTCTCTGTCCATGTTTTTCCTCCTTCCCTCTCTTTCTTTCGGACAGTGATTGACTTCTATATAAAGATGCCTATCTACATTTGCCTTTTCTGTACAAGGACCATCCCAACTGTGGAATACACTTGTGTGTCTCACTGGATTAAACACCCATCTAGAATGCGAGAAACCCAGAGTCGATTCCAAAAGCCGGACAGAGATTTTTCTCCCTTCTTGATGTGTGTGCTGGTCGGGGAGCTAGTCTTGTAGTTCGGACGATAAATCAAAGTCCCGTGGGTAGCGTTTAAGGCACGTGAAAGAATCCACTGTATTGAAGGAATTGTCTCTTGCAAAATTCTGCATGGTATCCTAGTTTGTTATATAGCCATTGTAGGGTGGTGTTGACATTGTGTGTTATATAACATGGTATCCTAGTTTGTTACACAGCCATTGTAGGGTGGTGTTGACATTGTGCGTTATATAACATGGTATCCTAGTTTGTTACACAGCCATTGTAGGGTGGGGTTGACATTGTGCGTTATATAACATGGTATCCTAGTTTGTTACACAGCCATTGTAGGGTGGTGTTGACATTGTGTGTTATATTACATTGTATCCTAGTTTGTTACATAGCCATTGTAGGGTGGTGTTGACATTGTGTGTTATATAACATGGTATCCTAGTTTGTTACACAGCCATTGCAGGCTGGTGTTGACATTGTGTGTTATATAACATGGTGTCCTAGTTTTGTTACACAGCCATTGTAGGGTGGTGTTTGACATGTGTGTTATATAACATGGTGTCCTAGTTTGTTACACAGCCATTGTAGGGTGTGTTGACATTGTGCGTTATATAACATGGTATCCTAGTTTGTTACACAGCCATTGTAGGTGGTGTTGACATTGTGTGTTATATTAAATTGTATCCTAGTTTGTTGACATTGTGTGTTATATTGCATGGTATCCTGGTTTGTTACACAGCCATTGTAGGGTGGTGTTGACATGTGTGTTATATTACATTTATCCTAGTTGTTGACATGTGTGTTATTTAACATGGTGTCCTAGTTTGTTACACAGCCATTGTAGGGTGGTGTTGACATTGTGTGTTATATAACATGGTGTCCTAGTTGTTACACAGCCATTGTAGGTGTGTTGACATTGTGTTATATAACATGGTGTCCTAGTTTATTACACAGCCATGTAGGGTGGTGTTGACATTGTGTGTTATATAACATGGTGTCCTAGTTTGTTACACAGCCATTGTAGGGTGGTGTTGACATTGTGCGTTATATAACATGGTGTCCTAGTTTGTTACACAGCCATTGTAGGGTGGTGTTGACATTGTGCGTTATATAACATGGGTCCTAGTTGTTACACAGCCATTGTAGGTGGTGTGACATTGTGTGTATATAACATGGTGTCCTAGTTTGTTACACAGCCATTGTAGGGTGGTGTTGACATTGACATTGTGGTTTATATAACATGGTATCCTAGTTTGTTTTCACAGCCATTGCAGGCTGGTGTTGACATTGTGTGTTATATAACATGGTGTCCTAGTTTGTTACACAGCCATTGTAGGGTGGTGTTGACATTGTGTGTTATATAACATTGGTGTCCTAGTTTGTTACACAGCCATTGTAGGGTGGTGTTTGACATTGTGCGTTATATAACATGGTATCCTAGTTTGTTACACAGCCATTGTAGGTGGTGTTGACATTGTGTGTTATATTAAATTGTATCCTAGTTTGTTGACATTGTGTGTTATATTGCATGGTATCCTGGTTTGTTACACAGCCATTGTAGTGGGTGCATGGTGTATTAGGTACATTGTGTGTTAATGGTATTAATTTATCCTAGTTTGTTGACATTGTGTGTTATTTACATGGTGTCCTAGTTTGTTACACAGCCATTGTAGGGTGGTGTTGACATTGTGTGTTATATTACATGTGTGTCCTAGTTTTGTTACACAGCCATTGTAGGGTGGTGTTGACATTGTTTTTATATAACATGGTGTCCTAGTTTGTTACACAGCCATTGTAGGGTGGTGTTGACATTGTGTGTTATATAAACATGGTGTCCTAGTTTGTTACACAGCCATTGTAGGGTGGTGTTGACATTGTGGTTATATAACATGGGTGTCCTAGTTTGTTACACAGCCATTGTAGGGTGGTGTTGACATTGTGCGTTATATAACATGGTGTCCTAGTTTGTTACACAGCCATTGTAGGGTGGTGTTGACATTGTGTGTTATATAACATGGTGTCCTAGTTTGTTACACAGCCATTGTAGGGTGGTGTTGACATTGTGTGTTATATAACATGGTGTCCTAGTTTGTTACACAGCCATTGTAGGGTGGTGTTGACATTGTGTGTTATATAACATGGTGTCCTAGTTTGTTACACAGCCATTGTAGGGTGGTGTTGACATTGTGTGTTATATAACATGGTGTCCTAGTTTGTTACACAGCCATTGTAGGGTGGTGTTGACATTGTGTAATATAACATGGTGTCCTAGTTTGTTACACAGCCATTGTAGGGTGGTGTTGACATTGTGCGTTATATAACATGGTGTCCTAGTTTGTTACACAGCCATTGTAGGGTGGTGTTGACATTGTGCGTTATATAACATGGTGTCCTATTTGTTACACAGCCATTGTAGGGTGGTGTTGACATTGTGTGTTATATAACATGGTGTCCTAGTTTGTTACACAGCCATTGTAGGGTGGTGTTGACATTGTGTGTTATATAACATGGTTGTCCTAGTTTGTTACACAGCCATTGTAGGGTGGTGTTGACATTGTGGTTATATCATGGTGTCCTAGTTTGTTACACAGCCATTGTAGGGTGGTGTTGACATTGTGTGTTATATAACATGGTGTCCTAGTTTGTTACACAGCCATTGTAGGGTGGTGTTGACATTGTGTGTTATATAACATGGTGTCCTAGTTTGTTACACAGCCATTGTAGGTGGTGTGACATTGGGTTAACATGGTTCCTAGTTTGTTACACACATTGAGGTGGTGTGCATTGTGGTTATATAACATGGTGTCCTAGTTTGTTACACAGCCATTGTAGGGTGGTGTTGACATTGTGTGTTATATAACATGGTGTCCTAGTTTGTTACACAGCCATTGCAGGGTGGCGTCATGGCCTAACTTTAAATTACGACGGTGAACATATAGAACGATCCTATTACCAAAAATATCACATAGTGTTAAAGGACGTTTTGGCCTGTTGCACGGTGTCTCAATGCGCCACTGAAATTTTACGATACACGTACAAGGCAGAGACGACCAACCAACTTCGTTGTAAATGCGTTTTCGGCTCTTCTCCGTTCCAACCCCATCTGAAATCTTCTCCGTAATCGACTACACTCCCTCGCTGTTTCTCTCTCTCTCTCTCTCCTCTCTCTCTCTCTCTCTCTCTCTCTCCATCTCTCTTCTCTTTCTCTCTCTCTTCTCTCTCTCTCCATCCCTCCCTTCTCTCTCTCTCCACACACACACACACACACACACACACACAGAGTGAGAAACTCAGATAGACACACAGACATCGTGATGGGGAATAAAGAGAGAGAGAGAGAGAGAGAGAGACAGAGACAGAGACAGAGACACAGAGAGAGAGACAGAGACAGAGACAGAGACAGAGAGAGAGAGAGAGACAGAGACAGAGACAGAGACACAGAGAGAGAGACAGAGACAGAGAGAGAGAGAGAGAGAGAGTTCATTATTGTGTCGTTTCTAAATTGTCCTTGACTGTTCCTACTAACTCCACGGTGCTTACAAAATCCCGTAACCTACGCGCGATAAATCACGCTGATTTTAGATCTGACCTCTGTAGTCTAGTCAGTCCCCAGCAGTGCCCGTCAATCGACATGCTAAACAGCACGCTGTCATCTTTGCTAGACAAACACGCACCATTGCGCCAACGAAAACAACGCGCAAACAGACTCGAGCCTTGGTACTTAGACGTAAAAGAAGAGCTTGAGGCCGCAAAGAAACATCGGCGCTGGGCCGAACGACAATGGCTGAAAAACCCGATCACTATCAACAAACAGATTTTTAATATTGCAAAGAAGGCAGTGGGCAAAATTGTCAGTAATGCTAAGTCCATGTTTCACCTAAATGAGATAGCCGGTGCTCAAACCCAAAAGACCTTGTTTAGGGTGTGTGATAAGCTATTAGGTAGAGATAAAACATCTCCTCTTCCAAATACCTATCCCCTGCATGATTTGCCTACTGTATTCAGAGACTATTTCTCTCAGAAAGTGCAGTCAATCCGCACTGACCTAGATCAAGCTGTTTTACCCCAGATGAAACAAAAGTTTAAAACTCAAGCAGTAAAATCCACTTTCCACCGGTTTCATCCTGTCACTGAATCTGAACTGAAATCCATCATTCAAAAATCAAGACCTACTTCCTGCCCTTTGGATTCCCTGCCAACACCACTTTTTCTTGAGTTTCTCGACGACCTTCTACCTACTCTGACTGAGATTATCAACTCTTCTCTAACATCTGGTTCATTACCATCCCCTCTCAAAACCGCTGTTGTGAAACCCCTTCTTAAAAAGCCTTCTTTGGATCCTGACTCCCTGAGAAACTACAGACCCATCTCTAACCTATCTTTCATTTCTAAAATCTTAGAGAAAATTGTTCTGAAACAGCTTCTTACCTATTTGGATGAAAATAATCTGCTCTGTGCTTCACAGTCTGCCTACCGCCCACATCACAGCACGGAAACTGTTCTACTCAAAATTACCAATGATCTTCTTCTGTCCCTTGACTCTGGAAATGTTTCTGTGCTGACCCTATTAGACCTGTCAGCTGCGTTTGACACTGTTGATCATAACATTCTTCTTAATAGACTCTCCTCTCTGTATGGTATTTCAGGCACCGCTCTTTCTTGGTTTCAGTCGTATCTCACGAACAGGACACAATCAGTCCTTGTCATCAATCATTCCTCCCCACCCACTGATCTCCTTTTCGGTGTTCCACAAGGTTCCGTTCTGGGACCTGTGCTCTTTGCTCTTTACACAAAGCCACTCTCCGATTTGATAAAATCACATTCCATTGAGCATCAATCCTTTGCAGATGACATCCAACTTGAAATTGATTCTCCTCCTTCTGATATCTACTCTGCTATCCCAGTCTTAGAAGACTGTATCTCAGATATCAAGACCTGGATGCTAGAAAATAAATTAAAGTTAAATGATGACAAAACTGAAGCTCTCTTTTTGTCCTCTCCTTTCAAAACCTCCCCATCTCCCAAACCTACTACCATTACCATTGATCAGACTGAAATTCCTTTCTCCTCCTCAGCTAGGAATCTTGGTTTCTACTTCACTGACAACATGAGTGTTGAACTTCATGTAAACAACACCTGTCGCACTGCTTACATCAATCTCCGCCAAATCAGTTCCTTGCGTCATCTTCTTTCTGTTGATGCTACAAAAACTCTGGTTTCTGCTTTCATTCTCTCAAGACTGGATTATTGCAATTCACTTCTTTCTGGATGTTCAAAAGATCAAATAGATAAACTACAGAAAGTGCAAAATTCTGCAGCTCGGCTTGTTTTTAAATCCCGTAAGCGAGATCATGTCTCTCCTCTGCTAAAACGCCTCCACTGGCTTCCTGTACAAGCTCGTATCGAATTCAAACTTGCGATTCTCTGTCATTCATTTTTCTCTGGAACGTCCCCTTGTTACATTTCTGATCTCCTATCCGTCTACTCACCTTCCAGAAATCTTCGCTCCTCTTCTGACTTAAGACTACTGTGCATTCCCAGAGTAAGAACTAAAACCTTCGGTCACTGCACCGTTTCATATTCAGCACCAACTTTTTGGAATTCTCTGCCCCGTGAAATTCGCTACATTGAATCTATTACTTCTTTCAAGACTGCCCTCAAAACTTTCCAATTTAAATCCTATTTTCCCGACTAGGTAGTAACTGTGTGGACACTCTTTGTTCTCGTGCGCACGCGCGCGCGCGTGTGTGTGTGTGTGTGTGTGTGTGTGTGTGGGTCCGTGTGTGTGTGTGTGTGTGCGTGTCTGTGTGTGTGTGTGTGTGTGTGTGTGTGTGTGTGTGTGTGTGTGTGTGTGTGTGTGTGTGTGCCTGCGTGTCTGTGTGTGTGTGATGTTATTAGTGTGCAGCGTCACGAGCTCCGGCCCCGTACTGGAGGTTTGCGCTTATAAATGTTCATTATTATTATTATTATTATTAAATGAACATTAATTAATTAAGTCGAAGGATGAACAAAAACGTATGAATGTACTTTTTTTCATAGATATAACACACTCGCTCTCTGTATGAGTATGAGAGGGTGGCTGATGGGGGAAGGGGGTTGGGGCGTGGGCCTTCGTATCTATGCGTGTATATGGGTGTGTCTGTCTGTCAATGTCTTAAACAGGAGCAAACGACTCACCTTTTCAGTCAAATCTGACGACAATATTTGACCTCGGCAAAGACAAAGGGAAAACCTGTTTGATAGGGAAAGAATTCAGGGAAGGGACAGAGACAGAAAAGGATTGTGTGATTGATTGCTCGGTTGATTGATGTATCAATTGACTGACTGATCGATCGATTAATTGATTGATTGATTAATCGGTCTTATTTTCCAGCGGCAAAGACAGGGACACGGCACGATAAGGTTCAGCCAGTTTCCCATGCCTACCGTTGCTCAATTCTGTCTGATAACTACAGCTAAGATGGAACAAATACGTAAGCGTAAGAAATAAGAGTTCAGAGTTTTGTTCAAGAAGGATTCATCGCACTCAGACAATTCCGTATGCGCTCCAACCAAATTTGCCAGCGATAATGTGACAGACTCCCCGAACCTGCACAAAACCGTGCGTTGGCAAGATCTTAAAATGATGAGGAGCGAGTGAGGTGGGATTTATGAAGCCCCTGGGATAATACCACCGGGATAACGGAAACACTGAGATGGTTGGCGAACAGGTCAGCCTTTAATGTTGCTGGCTGGGATTGAAAAGTAAAGATCGATAATGAAGACTTAGAAAGGGTTGACCACTACATCTACTTAGGCAAACGCATGACAACAGAATCTTCCTCCAAAGGGGAAGGAATCAAACGTAGGATAATCCTTGGCTGGCAAGCGTTTGGAAGAACAGGTTCGGGTTTCAAGAATGACAAAATTCCAACTGTTCTGAAACGAAAAGTCTACGACCAATGCATTCTGCCCACAGTCACCTACGGTGCAGAAACGTGGAATCTAACGAAAAAAAAAACTCACTTTGAAACTAAGAACCATGCAGCTAGCACATGAAAGAATCATGCTTGATATCACCTGGAAAGATCGCAAAACGGCTCATTGGATCAGAGAAAGAACAAAAGTGCGAGACATCCTGGAAACCATCAGCAAACTGAAACGGAACTGGGCAGGACATCTCACTGGGAGAATGGACAATCGTTAAACAACAACAACAACAACAAAACTCTCTGGATACCAAGAGACGGCACTCGCAATAGAGGAAGGCAGAAAACTGGACGGAGAGACGACGGCACTTGCAAAAGAGGAAGACAGAAAACTGGACAGAGAGACGACCTGGATGGATTTGACAAGAATTGGAAATGAAAAGCGCTGGAACGAAGTGAATGGAAGCAGCTGAAGAATCGACGGTTGCATCAAGAGAACCTTAACAGTCCGCGCTAGAAACCCCGTGGCTTGCGTGAGGGTAATAGCATAGCCACATTTATGTTTTTTACATCCAGTCAGAGAGAGAGAGAGAGAGAAAGAAAGAGAGAGAGAGAGAGAGAGGGAGGGAGGGAGAGAAGGAAAGAGAGAGAGGGAGGA
>CM060309.1:89552305-89667305 GCA_030674185.1 Monoplex corrugatus
TTTGTTTCCTCTGATGCTACTTGAAGGGTGCAGTGAACTTGAGAAGTACAAAATCTTAACGTTCTGTGATAACTTTTATATGAAACGTAGGTTGTTAGATGGGCGTTATTATCTTGTGTGTGTGTGTGTGTGTGTGTGTGTGTGTGTGTGTGTGTGTGTGTGTGTGTGTGTGTGTGTGTGTGTGTGTGTGTGTGTGTTAATTTTTGACTGTTTTATGTTGTTGTCTTTTTTTTTAATTAAGCATTGTGTTTTATTACATCTTTTGTAGACAAAATGATCAAATTCTAATTTACAAGACTGGCTGTCCGCGTATGACCGTTCTTTATCCCGCCTTAAAGACAGTCATACCCCGTCTTTTGAGGAGGTAAGGAGAGGAGAACTGGGAAGAAATACAGGTAAATAATCTGGAAGGCAGAAAAAAGAAAAAAATCTTGTGAGAAAAATTTAGAATGACAGGAAACAGGAACCCCTAACTACCTGGAGGCAAATTAGCTCCTCTGATTCCAAAGCAGGAGGGGACCTTGGTTTCTGTATCTACATGCAGGGCTTAAAACGTTCCGCGTCTGGGCGGAAATCCGCGATTTCGGTTTGTAAAAAAAAAAAAAAAAAAAAAAAAAAGGAGCAAGGCATCTGTGATCGACTTGCAAGTGTTCATAGCAACGGCGCGCAAGTTATGGCCCCTGATTTTCATCCAAAGACTACAGTTGGTAAACACCTGTAAAACACTCAAGTTAAAGGGTGAGTATTCGTTTTATTATTATGTTTTTAAATATCTCTTGAAATTATGTCCAGAAAGCGCGAAATGGCATAGATTTACACTTGGTTTTTAAAAAAATTTTCCCGGGGAAGCATGCCCCGGACCCCACTAGTTTCAGTGTTTTTTTCCTCCTCCTGTTTTAAGCCCTGACATGTACAGTACCCCACTGCAGCTTTTCTTCTTTTAACCGCGGTGTTTTTGTCAGGGATGTAGCAGTTTTAGTATCAGTTTCTCAAGGTGACGTCTCCGTGTTAACCACTGCACCAAGGCAATTTGGTCCATGCGGATACTTGAAGGTCAGTTCTGTGACCGCCTAGGTAGCCGACAGTTCTGTCAGTCCCGTTCAGATGCCGTAAGTTGTTGCACACTCCTCTCTCGTTGCTTTGTCTTCCCCAACCCCGCGGAGGGTCAGATTTTCATTCACTCAAATTGTACCGAAGAGAATCAGATATCATTTACACAAATTGTACTTATTCCGAAACGGCCCAATGAATCAGGTCAGAGAACAAGGCTCTAAACTTAGTTCAGAATGTCCAGAGACTTGACAGAATAATCAACATGTCATAGAATGCGCCAAAAGATAATAAATAAATAGATAAATAAATAAATGAATGAACAAATAAATGAATAAATTACCGAAACACAAAGGTATGTATGTACTGTGCATTTCATAATGTCCAGAAATCGGATGAAGTAATATGAAAGACAGACACCGAATTGACTTGAAGACGTTCGGCTAAAGACCAACAATGTCCCATCATTTTGATACGTAAAAAAAAAAAAAAAAGGAAATTGGACAGCGACACATCAATAGTAATTGGCCAGGGGGAAATCCCACAAAGCACCGCCAAAATTATACCATCATACTGTAACGTCCAAAATTCAAGACATGGACTTAAAAGAAGCAAGTGAGCAAGCAAGCGAGCAAGCGCAGAGCAAGCAAGCAAGCAAACAAAAATCAGCAAAGCAGAACAAAACAACCCGATCAATGTAATGTTTAAAAATTCAACCGAACAGTTAAAATATGATGATAATAATAATAACAAATTCTTGAAGCGATAAATCTTGATGTATGAATCAAATTAAAGCGCACACTCTCATCTTTCTCTTCAAACCTTCACTTACGATGACAAAAACCAAAGGGGGAAAAAGCAAGTGCATACTGGGAGAGGGAAGGACAAGAGTGGGACGAAGAGGTGAGAGGTAAAGGGGGGAAATCATTGCAAGTTTAAAAAAAAAAAAAAAGGAAAAAAAAAAAGAAGTAGGCCTCTATGTTTTCAAGTTAGACTTGAAAGGAGACAAAATAAACAAATACGTGTGACACAGTAAAGCAAAACCAGGCTAACGTGTAAAGTTTTCATAACTGAGTTTTAAAATCATTTTAAAATATGAAATTTTATAAAATAACATAAAAAACAGAAGTATTTTATCTGTTGTAGTTTTCTTTTTAGAGGGGTTTCATCTTCATAAGTTCACTGTTGACAAGGGAAGTAGTAATCTCATAATTTCTGAAATATTTTTTTTTAAATTAAATATCTTTTTAGTAAAACGAAATCCGAAACAAGTGTGACTGCCCGCGTTCAAGCAAACAGGAACCAGAAAAGACACGAAAGAAGAATACGAACGCGTATTTAATACAACAAGACAAGAGAGGCGCAAATTTTCGAATTCTTTTCTTACATTGGAGACAGCAGCAGGGAAGTTTCAATCTTTTTCTCAAAATTTTTGTATCTGGTGTTTGTTTGTTTGTAATCTTACGCTTGACAAAGGCCAGCTGGCCCGAAAATTTGCGCCTGTCTTGTCTTGTTGTATTAAATACGCGTTCGTATTTTCTTTCGTGTTTTTTCTGGTTCCTTTTATCTTTTTAGTGTTTTTTCAAGCAAAAAAAGTTGGAAATTGAAGATCAATGTTAAAGATTCGAAATAGTGAAACAATTGTCATAACTGTGACCCTATCAAGCTATAGCCACGACTGGCTGGTTGCTATTTATCCGTGTCAGTTCGCCGAAAATTTGAGCTTGTCGCGTTTCGATTGTCAAATACGTGTTGCCATGGTATTTTCATGTGTTCCTGGTTTTTATTTATTGGTAGAGAAAGGGGACATTAAAAAAAAAACGGTCAGAAGAAACATTTTAATGCACAAACCTGTACAATTTCTGAATGTCCAGAAATTTGATAAGACAATCGAAAAAGACGCCAGAATGATCCAAGGAACTTCCATCAAAGCACAGAACAGCACAACCGCTTCGTAATGGTCAGAAATTGGATAGAACGCTTTCAAAAAGAAACTGCCACACAAAATCTCGTAGTCAAAAGACACCACAAATGTTCAGAAAAATGAGGAAAATGAACAAGCCTGTAAGCCACTCCATCTTAGTGATGAGAGCATGAATCACCAAGCACATATGTAACAGAACGATACTTGGACAGAAAGCCATGCATTATTATGACGCAGATAGTGTAGGAGTAAGAACAAAAGAAAGATA
This sequence comes from Monoplex corrugatus, assembly GCA_030674185.1. Taxonomy (NCBI): domain Eukaryota; kingdom Metazoa; phylum Mollusca; class Gastropoda; order Littorinimorpha; family Ranellidae; genus Monoplex; species Monoplex corrugatus. The sequence goes on from CM060309.1 coordinate 89,555,548, forward strand.
TCGTCATTAAGTATGACGCTTGTGCGAAACAAGACGTGTGAAACCTGACTGTGGTGACAGTGATGGAGTAGGTAAAAAAAAACTTGGTGTCATTGAGTGGGAGTTTGGTGGTGACCTCGGTTCAGGGTTGTGTGTTGTGAGTGAGTGAGTGTGTGAGTGACTGAGTAAGTGAGTGTGTGTGTGTGTGTGTTGGTGTGTGTGTGTGTGTGTGTGTGTGTGTGTGTGTGTGTGTGTGTGTGTGTCTGTGTGTTGTGTGTTCGTGTTCGTGTTCGTTCGTTGCTTGATTTAACGTCTTTTCACTATAAGTGCTATTAGACGGGGGAAAATGGCATGGAGGATGAAATTAGGGGGGGTGAGGGGAACAGAGTAAGAGACTAAAAAAAAATTAAAAGAAAGCGGCAAGGTCTTAAGAAAAAGGATATGGATGAACAGAGAAATGAAACTAGAACAACAATAATGTAAAAGAAAAATCGTCATAAAAACAAAACAAAACAAAAATAATCATAATTATAATAATAATCTTAAAGTAACGCATTAACAGGACTGTGAACCAATGATTCTGAAATTTTAACTAACAAAACTTGATCCGATACTACTTCTTTAAAATGCGTTTCAAGATAGTTTCCTTGTGTAAACATCTTTGGTAAAAAGGAACGAAGCTTTCTGCAGTAAAACAAACAATGATACAATGTGTGTGTGTGTGTGTGTGTGTGTGTGTGTGTGTGTGTGTGTGTGTGTGTGTGTGTGTGTGTGTGTGTGTGTGTGTGTGTGTGTATGTATGTCTGTGTCTGTGTCTGTGAGGTATTGAGAGAGAGAGAGGGATTGAGAGACAGAGAGAAAGAGGTGAGAGAGAGAGAGAGACAGTATGTGTGAAAGAGGTGAGAGAGAGAGAAAGTATGTGTGTATGTGTGGTGTGTGTGTGTGTGTGTGTGTGTGTGTGTGTGTGGTGTGTGTGTGTGTGTGTTGTTTGTGTGTGGATAAGAGAGAGAGAGAGTGTGTGTGTTGTTTGTGAGAGAAAGAGACAGACAGACAGACAGACAGACAGACAACGTGAGCGCAGGGCAACATACTTTATGCATGAGTGTTTTTTTCAGGGGATTTGTTTTGCTTTCCGATTACTCCATTCTTTTATACTACACTACGTCATTACCACACTAGGTACTTAAAAAAAGAACAAGAAAAAGAAGGAGAGAGAGAGAGAGAGAGAGAGGAGAGAGAGAGAGAGAGAGAGAGAGAGAGAGAGAGAGCAGGACAATATACTTGACGCGTGCATATTTTCAGAAGATTTTAATTATTCCATTCTTCTATACCTCACCAGGTCAGACACATGAAAGAGAGAAGAGGGATAAAGGGAGAGAGGAAGGGAGGGAGGGAGAGAGGAAGGAGGGAAAGAGAGAGATGTGACAACAGACTGACACATGTCTGTTCCGTGGGATTTGTTTTATTTAAGGAGTGCTCCGCCCTTCTGTGGCTTGCGGTGGCGAAAAAGCGAACAGGATTTCTCTCTCCTCTCTCTCTCTTTCTCTCTTCTCTCTCTCTCCTCCTCTCTCTTCTCTGTCTTCGTCTGCTCGTCTCTCTCTCTTCTCTCCGCTACCACTGTTCTTCTCCTCTTCTCGTCCCTCTCTCTCTCTCACTCCTCACTGCACACACTTCTCTCTCTCTCTCTGTCCTTCTTCTCTCTCTCTGCCACTGCACACACTTCTCTTCTCTCTCTGCCCTCTCTCTCCGACTGCAACATTTCTCTCTCTCTCTGCCTTTCTCTCTCTCTCTCACTCTCCTCCCTCCTTTCCTCTCCTGTCCCCTCTCTTCTCTCTTGTCTCTCTCTTTCTCCCACGCACACAGACACATGCATACCTACATTTGTTCTCTCTCTCTCTCTGTTTTTTTTAATTTTTTTATCTTTCTCCCTCTCGCGCACACACACGCACACACATTCTCTCTCTCTCTCTCGCTCTCTCTCTCTTTGTCTCTCTCTCTCTCTCTCACGCGCACACACGCACACACATTCCCCCCTCTCTCTCTGTCTCTCTTTCTCTCTCTCTCCCTCTCTCTCTCTCTCTGCCACGCGTGCACACACACGCACCCACATTCTCTCTCTCTCTCTCTGTCACACACACGCACACTCATTCTCTCTCTTGTGTGCCTTTCTCTCTCTGTGTCTTTCTCTCTCTCTTTTCTCACCGGCACAAACACACGCACACACATTCTCTCCGTCGTCTATCACTCTAAGTGAAAAGACTTTGAAGCAAAGAACGAATGAACATTCTCTCTCTCTCTCTGTCTCTCTCTCTGTCTCTGTCTTTCTCTTTCTCTCTCTCTCTTTCTCTCTTTCCCTCCCTCCCCACGCGCTTACACATACGCACAATCATTCACTCTGTCTGTCTGTCTGTCTGTATCTCTCTCTCACTGTCTGTCTGTCTGTCTCTCTCTCACTGTCTGTCTGTCTGTCTCTCTCTCTCTCTCTCTCTCACTGTCTGTCTGTCTGTCTGTCTCTCTCTCTCACTGTCTGTCTGTCTGTCTCTCTCTCTCTCTCTCTCTCTCTCTCTCTTCTGCTGTCGTCGTCATTTTGCTTTTAATCTCCGGCCCACCCTTCGCACACCCTTTTAATTCCCGGTTGTTTTTTTCTTACAAGAGGCAGACTATTTCATATCGATGGGACGAAGAGAGGTAAGGGTGCGTGTGTGTATATATGTATGGGCGTGTACGTGCGTGTGGGTGTCAGTGAGACTATCTGTGACAAAGATAGGTGGACACGATTTTCAGTGAATCATTACCATATTCGGTCAAAGTTGTGGACTGTTAAAGAATCGCAAAGACTTGAATTTGGACGGTAAGGTACCAAGGTCAAGATCACCGGACTACACACACACACACACACACACACACACACACACACACACACACACACACACACACACACACACACACACACACACACACACACACACGTGCGCACGCGCGCGCGCACAAACACACACACACACACACACAAACAAACAAACACAAACACACACGCGCGCGCGCGCGCACACACACACAACAAACACACACAACACACACACACACACACACCACACACACACACATACAAACAACTGCTTAAAATGCATGAACAGCATTTCCTCAGATTTTTTTTCTTTTTTGGGGGTGCTTTATTTACACTCTATTTCCACTGTCTGTGATTGTCTGTCATTGTTCTCGTTTTACATCCAGTCATACTTTATGTGACAGTGTTATGTTATACGCGGGCTGTTTGGTACAGCCATGGACTCAAGATCTGATATCTTGAGTTCAATCCCAGCCCGCAACATTAAAACCTGGCCTGTTGGCTGCCCTATCTTAATGTTTCTATCGCAGAAAGGGATTTGTGTTATATCTTAAGGAATTGAGGATGTTTATGAAGGATAGAAATTGGGATGTATATGAGGGATAGTTTCTCTGCTTGGAAATCACGCACACAACAAGGAATGGGAAAGAGACGAGCAGGAAAATGCACTAACCACACTAGACAAGGATTCTCAAAGGTAGTCCACACATGGAATGATAAATACAGCACATTTATTCAATTGATCAACTTCAACGTAAGACATAATTCACCGTTCTTGCTGGCCTAAGTCCCAATGGCCCTAAATCCTAAAATGCACAACGAATCTTCACAATCTTACAGGTTACTAAAATACCAACATTTCCATCTGTCCAACTCTATTCTTCCTGTTTCCTGAAAAGTAAAACATTCTTCTAACTTCTAACCCTAACCTTAACACCTAAAAATAAAACGTGGGTCACATACCTGTGACGTACCTTGGAAGCTGGTTCCCCCACAAGACACAACAACAACAAGACTACTTGCTTTTATAGAAGGGGGAATCAGGTAAGGACGCTTTCTTTCCCTGACCATCAATATATCAGTTGTCATAGCTGTCCGCGTCCCTAAAGCCTGACTTGAAAAATAGAGTGACTCGACTCTTTGATTTTAGAAGAGGATTCAGGTAAGGATGCTTTCCCTTCCTGACCATCAATGTGTCGGCTGTCATTAGCTGTCCACATCCATAAAGCCTGACTTGAAAAATGGAGTGACTGGACTTGTAATCGTGGCATGGTGGCTATAGCTAATGTTACCCTCGGTCATTTAATATGCCGCTATCAGAAGTCAAATTTGGACCGTGACTTTTACTGCCACGCGTCACTTCTTAGAACCTGTCCAACTTCCCCAAAGTGGAGAATAATGGACAACAGGCGGTTGGCGTTATTTCCTTTGCCACTGGCTTCTGGTCAGTGTTGTGGTCACTTCACAGGTCTATGGTACTGATCCATCAATTCTGTCTCAATGCATCTGTCGCCCTAAGGAATTCCTGTGATATTTCCACCGTTCTGGTGGTATCAGCTTAGTGTTTGATATGTCCCTTCTCCCCTTTCCCCGTTTCGAGACCTTGTCAGTGGATAGGGTTTTGTGCAAGTTCAGGAACTCTGTAAGATAATTGCTGGCAGATTTGGGTGGAGCTCATATCAAGTTGCCCGAGTGCAGTAAATCACTCTTGAAATAACTCCACTTTATGTGGTGCTTCTCCAAGGTCACATTTGCCTTCATAAATTAAAAAAGTGTAAATTTGTAGGGGGAAAAATTATATAAAAAATTATGTGTGCGTGTTTGTGCGTTTTGTTTGTTTGTATGCGTGTATGTGTTTATGTTTGTTTGTGTGTGTGTTTGTGTGTGTTCGTTCGTTCTTTGATTTAACGTCTTTTCACTATAAGTGATATTAGTGTGTGTGTGTGTGTATGTATCTCTCTCTCTCTCTCTCTCTCTCTCTCTCTTTCTGTGTCTATCTGTCTGCCTGCCTGTCGCCTGTCTCTCTCTCCCCATTGTAAAAACGTGTGTGTGTGTGTGTGTGTGTGTGTGTGTGTGTGTGTGTGTGTGTGTGTGTGTGTGTGTGTGTGTGTGTATGTGTGTGTGTGTGTGTGTGTGTGTGTGTGTGTGTGTGTGTGTGTGTGTGTGTGTGTGTGTGACGAGTTTGAAAAATGAGTCATGTCGCTAGCTTTTGTGATGGTAAAGATAAACATCTTTGTCATTGTCATTCCCAAGTCTTTCCACCTTTGTCTGTCTGTTTGTCTGTCTCTGTCTGTCTGTCTGTCTGTCTGTCTTACCTCTCTCTCTCTCTCTGTCTATCTATCTTTCTGTCTATCTATCTGCCTGCCTGCCTGCCTGTCTCTCCCCATTGTAAAAACGTGTGCGTGTGCGTGTGTGTGTGTGTATGTGTAAGTGTGTGCGTGCGCGCGCACGTGCTCGTGCACATCTGTCTATCTGCCTGACTCTCTCTCTGTCTCTCTGTCTGTCTCTCTCTGTCTCTCTCTGTCTCTCTGTCTCTGTCTCTCTCTCTCTCTCTCTCTCTCTCTCTCTCTCTCTTTGTGTGCGTGTGTACGTTTGTGCAGAAGATATGCGATGTGTGTGTACGCATGCGTTTGTGTGCATGTGTACTCGTGTGAACACATGCGATTGTACGAGTGTTTGTGTGGAAAACACGCGATTTGTGGATATACGTGTGTGCATGTGCGTGCACTCGTGTATATGCGTGCGTGAGTGTGGGATTTTCAAAATTCGGTGAAACTGAAATGTGCGTGCATGCTTTGAGCGCAATGCTCACACTATGTAGCCCCGTAAATATGTGAGATAAATGAATTATTTAAACAATTCGATGTTGCTGCCCGGACAAGACAGCTTTTACGACCTTGTGTCTTGTTAGTTTCGCCAAGGTGACAGAATGTTATTGCCTGTTCCATAAACATTCTTTGGAAATACACGTAACTTATACTCTTACATAAAAAACTTCTGTTCTCTTGTCGTTTATATTTTAAACGTCAGAAAGTTATTTTGTATGAACAAAAACAAGTAATAATAGTCGTCGTCGTCGTCGGCCTCTTTACATCTCAGGAGATGATAGTCTGCACCGGGAGGCGTTGTATATAGTAGTAAAATAATAAAATAATAATAATAATGATAATAATGGTAATAACAATAACAATAATGATGATGACGATAGTAATGATGATGTTGATAGTAGTAACAATACTACTACTAATATTACTAATAATAATAATAATGACGACGACGACGACGATGATGATGATGATTTCTTCTTCTTCTTCTTCTTGTATGGCGCCAAATTTTGATGTATAAATCAAATCAAAGCGCGCAGAGTCATTTACCAAAGGATTCATTCGCAGTGTCAAAAACTCAAGGGAACAAAACACACACAAATCGGGGGGGGGGGGGGGGGGGGGGGGAGAGGGGGAGGGGGGAGGACAGGAAGGGGAGTATGGCGAAAGAGTGGGCACATAGAGGGGGAAATCTTCAGGAGTGTGTGCTTGAAACGGTGATATTTCATGGTTTCTGTGGATCCATGGACGTTATTGGTGAATATATTATTTGAATAGGAACAAAAAAAACAAACAAAAAAAGTAAAACAACAACAAAAAACCACGAAAAAAGAATAAGAACGCGTATTTAATTAATACGACAAGACAAGACAGGCACAAATTTTCGGCCAACTGGTCTTTGTCAAACGTAAGATCACAAACAAAACACCAGTTACAAAAATTAGGAGAAAAAGACTTAAACTTCCCTGCTGCTCTGTCCAGTGTGAGAAAATGAATAAACTACCAGTAACAGTCTTTTCTGCTGATTTTTGTATCCGGTGTATTTTGTGATCTTATGCTCGACAAAGGCCAAGTTGACCGAAAATTTGCGCCTGTCTTGTCTTGTATTAGATACGCGTTCTTATTCTGTTTTCGTGTTTTTTCTGGTTCCTGTTTGATTGAACACGGGCAGTCACACTTGTTTTGGTTTACAGGGGTGCAGATCACGTAGAGATGGGGGTAAATCACGTAAGGAAGATGGAAATCACGTACAAAAATTATGTCAAAAGGGTATGAACACGTAAGACTTTGTCGTCTTGAGGGTATGGTCACTAAGCATTTTTCCTCTGCGGTTCATCACGTAAAGGTTTTGAGCCGTGGGGGTATAGACCTATCGCTCAGTTCGCTCGCCTAGCCGCGGCGGGCAAGCTAACGACGCGACGACATCGCTTAGCTTGCCCGCCGCGGCACATGCAGCATTGGGGTCGGGCATTACATTAGCGGTAAAATAGTCACTAGGCTACGTCACACTTTTCTACAACTCTTTGCCTGGGCCAATGAAAATGCAGCGGAAACCGAAAGCAGCCCTTCGAGGAAAAGCTTTCCTCAGTGTACGACCACACGCGCTGACTTGCCAACTTTTGAAACTGTTCTTCTACTGAATGTCACGATGTCGAAACAAAAGAGACAAAGACTAGAATTTATTTAAACCATTAGGCCAAAAAATCACTTGGGAAAACAAAATACCGAGTCTTTGCATCGGTGGCTCATACCCCAGAAATTTTGGCAAAGGGTATGAAAACCCCTAAAAAAATTATTGGGGGTATGAAAACCCTCAAGTTTTTTTAGTGGGGGTATGAAAACCCTTGACTTTTAGAAGGATCTGCACCACTGATCATTATATAGTGTTTGTGTTTATTACGGGCCTGTGTGTGACTGCACAATGAATTTCCTTTAGGATTGATAAAGTAATTTCGAAATAAATTAGATTCAATGAAGGTAATACGAGCGGCAACATGGTTTTATTTAGGAGTAGCGGTAGTAGAAGTAATAGTAGAAGTAGTAATAAAAATAGTAGTAGTAGTATAGTAGTAGTAGTAGCAGCAGCAGCAGCAGTAGTAGTAAGTAGTAGTGGTGATGGTGGTAGTAGTAGTGGTAGTAGTAGTATCAACAGCAGCGACAGAAGTCGTAATAAAAGTAGTGGTATTGGTGCAGTGGTTAGCATAAGGGACTACCGACTGGAAGGTTGTGGGTTCGAGTCCCCTCAGTGCCGTCAAAACCATGCTGTGATTTTTTCGGCCCCAGCTGGCTCCTATCCAGGGATGAACGTGCTGGAGGCTTGTTAGGAAGATCGACACCAGACCAGACAGTCGAGTCTTATACACGTCACGGATGCATCATGTATTTGCATTACATGTGTGTGCCTTCTTATCTTGTGCTTTTGTAAAACACATGACCAGTTGATGCAAAGAGGTCAACATTTTGATTTTTATAACTTATTTGACAGTGTATGTTTTATGGAGCGTCTGTTTATATCATAGCTTTAGAATTTACGTGCCCCCCCCTCCCCTCCCTTGGTCGTTTACAACGTTTCCTGCACTGTCTTCTTCCTTTTTCATTTATTTTAATATGCTTATCATACACATGTAGAATAAGAAAGGACCAGCTGTAAGACAGGTCCAATGGGACCTCATGCTACTGTCCCTGAGTAATAAGATGTTTTAAGTTTGAAGTCGCTGAGGGGGTTGTTTAAATCTTCTGACCAACACTGCCGGTGCCTGTATCTCAGGCCTGGTTAACATCAGAATGATAATATTGGTGCACATGGCATATGTCATTATCACGCAGTCTCAACCCCGAATGCAATGTTATAGCATCATAATTATCATCGCCATCATCATCATGGCAGTGTGAAAAACTGTCCTAGGTTCTGTGGTCATTAGCAAATGAGACAGAGAAAGAAAAAGTAGTGGTAGTATTCAGTACTGGAAGTAGCAGCTGCAGTAGAAGTAGCCATAGGAGTAGCAACAACAGCAGTGGCCATAAAAGAAATTATAGCGGAAATAATTACCGGAATTTCATGGAAACAGAATGAGAATGCGCGTCTAACATGACAAACAATACAGATGCTAATTTTCGGCCAACTAACTGACTCTTGTGAAGCATATATACAAAAGATAACGAAAAATAAGTACACAAAACTTAGGATAAATGTGAGAAACATGTAACTGAAAAAAATGAACACACAAAATCAGGAGAAAAAGGCGGATACTGAAAGACTAACACACAGTCGCGAATTTTCGGCCACTTGATCCCTGTCAAAGATGTACAAAAGACAACAAAGAGTGAAATACACAAAACTTAGGGAAAATACGAGAAACGTGTAAGCAAACAAACAAACAAAACAAAAATAAAAACAAAAGAAAGAAACAAAGAAAAATAAACAAACAAACAAAAAACCGTAAGGAACTACAACAACAACAACAACAACAAAAACACTGCCTGCGTGTCTCTCTCTCCCCATTGTAAAAACGTGTGTGTGTGTGTGTGTGTGTGTGTGTGTGTGTGTGTGTGTGTGGTGTGTGTGTGTGTGTGTGTGTGTGTGGTGTGTGTGTGTGTGTGTGTGTGTGTGTGTGTGTGTGTGTGTGTGTGTGTGTCGCGCGCGCGCGCGTGTGTTTCTGATTCCTATTTGCTTGATCGCAAGCAGTCACTTTGATTGAAGATGACAGAAGTAGTGGTGAAGCTTCCGGCTAGCTCCTTGGTCCGGAAAATTTCCATTGACCCTTTGACTCCCGCACTCTATCCACCAGTGTCCTGCATTGTCAACCATGCTAGCAAAACAAAAACTTACCGGTAATCTTTTGACTCTCTCACCCAATTTCCCTTTAACCCTTTGACACCCATACCCTGTCCACTAGCGTCCTGCATTGTCAACTATGCTAGCAAAACAAAAGCTTAATCCTTTGACTCTGTCACCCTATCCACCAGCTTCCTTCCTGCAGAAAGCTGGGGATATTGATGAGGGAGTCAAAGAGTTAATTTTTTGTAGTTGGTGGATGCTGTGTGGGAGTCATAGGGTTAACAGTACAGTCCTTATGTCCGTCCCCGGCAGGAGGATGTTTCAGATCGACTGGAGAGAGGTATAGGTGTATCTGTCCGTCTGTCTGTGCCATTGATAGAAATATTATGGCAAGATTTTTGTAGCTGTTTGTGGGTGGATCTTGTTTCTTTTCTTTTTTCTTTTTTTTTCTTTTTATTATTTTTTTTTTTTTAACCATATTTGAGTCGAGGTATGGACAGTTGAGATGTTGTGAATGTGTAAGTTTGGAAGTAATGGCACCAAGATCAAGGTCACGCGGACCAACACGGGGAGAGAGACAGACAGACAGACAGACAGACAGAGACAGACAGACAGTCAGACAGACACAGACAGACAGACAGACAGACAGAGACAGACAGACAGATAGAGGGAGAGAGGGGGAGAGAGAGAGGGGGGGGGGACGCTTAAAATCTACTCTGTATGAGGAAGGTATATAACCATCATTTTCTCAGTAACTTTTGACAATATTGACATTGTATTCTTTTCACTGTTTTGACAGTCTATAGTTCTCCTCGCCTCATGTTAAGTTTTATCGCATTTGATGCTTCTTCAGGGTCACAGTGACCTCGAGAAAGCGAAGTCTGAAATTTCAATACTTTTTTTTTCAAAATGGGAGATTGTAATTGTGGCTTCACCATAAAAAGGGATTTTCTTACAATGGTTTTGATAACTTCGGAGGGTTGTTTGCTTTGTTTAGGATATTTGGGGAGGGGGGGGGAAGGGGGCAGCTTCTTTGTTTTTTAATCTGTCCCTAGACTTTGTCCTCCTAACTATTCGTCACGGGCTGGTTGGTTCTTTTGATACAGCCTTGCGCTCAGGATATGGTGTCTCGAGTTCAGTCCCAGCCCGCATTTTCCATCATTCTGGTGGTGTCAGCTTAGTGTTTCATAGATCCCTGTCTTCCCCCTTCCTTCCTATTTCAAGACCTTGCCAGAGTGTATGGTTTCGCGCAGGCTCGGGAAGTATGCCAGCTGACTGTTTTGCAGATTTGGGTGGAGCACTTATGGAATTTTTCGACTGGATGAATCCTTCTTGAAGAAATTCAAAACTCAAAACTAGAAATGTATCAATCCCCTCTCGCAACGTAACATATTTGCGGTGGTGGTGTTTGAACTAGCACTAATCGTAGAAATGAATCTGTAGAATAACAAAATAGATTTTGTTTAACAGAGTAAATCGGTACAATAACAGAATAGATTTTGTTTAACAAATTTTGTTTAATAAAGCAAATCGGTGGAATAATACAATGGATTTTGTTTCACAGAGACAGAGTAAATCGGTAGAATAATAGAAAAGATTTCGTTGAACAGAGTGACATGAAGTGGACATGACATTGTGACTATAACTCTTTTCACGGCTTCCTTAACATTGCACTATTATGGTTTGTCTGTTTCGAGCATAGCAGTAGGTGTTGACATGTGTTTGCTGTACGTGTGTCTGTCAATGTATCGCATGCTTTGTAAAGCGCTTGGGGCTCTTGTGAAATAAGGCGTTGTAAAAGCAGTTATTGTTAGTTTTGTTTACATGTAAAGCCTAGCCCACTGCTCGGAGCCGTATCAGGGCAATAACTATCTCAAAACGCGCACAATACCTCAATGAGAAAGAGAGAGAGAGAGAGAGAGACAGACAGACAGACAGACAGACAGACAGACAGACAGACAGACAGAGAGAGAGAGAGAGAGAGAGAAAACAGGGGGAAAAAAAACAGGAAAAGAAAATTCAGAAAACACATCAGTACACTCGTGCACATAATCTAAGGGTATGTCCCTGGCTTGGACCACTTCGTCCAATTTATCACCGGGGATTTAAAAAACAAACAAACAAAACCACACACACTCACTCTCTCTCTCTCTCTCTCTCACACACACACACACACACACACACACACACACACACACACACACACACACACACACACAAGTCCTGACTTCAAATTTAAATATGACTAAGGGCACTAAAACACCTATGAAAACGGGCCTGAATTACCTGAAATTGCTTCTGGATGTCACATTTCCTTTGAGCTAATTATCAGGTTTATGAAGAAAATATGTAAGGTTTGATAAAACACACACTTGAATAGACCAGCAAGGTAGAAGAGAATATGAAGAGATGACAGAAAACAAAGGAGCAAGGCAGAAACAAAGAGAGTGACAGAAAAGAAGAAAATTTCTAGCAGAGAATTTCCAAAAGGTGGGGGATACTGTTTATGTTGAAAGAGCTCTCGGCATACCGACTAGGGTAGCGCTACAGAAGTAGTTATCATTACAGCACAATTTTTTGTGTTAGTAGTACATGTAGTAGTGCAACAGTAGCACTGTGGATGTCGTGCGTTAATTTCTCCCCTCGGCCTGCTCTCCGTATCTCCCCCTCCCGCCCCTAACAAACAACAACAACAACAACAACAACAAAACAATAAGTCTCTTTCTTTTTCTAGTTATGTCTCTATGACAGAGATATAATTATAGTAGCCTTGTTCTCAAGCCGTAATTTTTTTTCCACTCGCGTCATTTTCTACGCTTTCGTCATTCTCTCTGTGTTGTGACGTAAGTCAGCATTGCTGAGGGAGCGGTGTGTGTGTGCCCATGTCCCCATGATAAATTCGTATCTGCCCTCACTCTCTCTCTGTCTCTCTGTATCTGTCTCTCTCTCTCTCGCGCGCGCGCGTAAAGGGCCAAGGCCTACATTGAATAAATTTCATTCGTCTTCGCGTTTTCTTTTTCCCTATTCCTCTCTCTCTGTGTCCCTGTCTGTTTGTCTGTCTCTCATTCTCCCTTGTCTATCTCCCTCTTTCTCTCTGTTTGTGTCTGTCTGTCTGTCTCTCTCGGGGAGTTGCCTTTCTTGCTCGGCTACCGGCAAGGGGTAGGGTTCACTAGTCCGAGGGTTCACTAGTCCGAGGGTTCACTAGTCTTTAAATTTCCGTCCTTCCGTACTAAACTCAGTACAGTTAGGCTACCTTCATAGCGGACTCCCAATAGTGCAAATTATGCTATTCGGAGCTGACTCCCAATAGCGCCAGCCTAATAAAAAATATTTTTCAAATGACAAGGGAAGCAATGCTAGACAATCTTTGACTTGCGCAGAATCCTCTTGCGCAATAATATTCATTTGCTTCCTGTCGTTCTCCGAGTAAGCTAAGCATACAACTTTCAGAGCCAAACGAGAAGGAATCTCAAAAGGTAAACTTCTTCAAGCCGTTTAAGATGGCAACTTGGATCGCTGTTGGCTCCAGGGGAAGAGGTCGTGTACTGATACACAGAGACCATAAGTATCAACTGAATAAAAAACATCAAACCACCATGTTTTGGCGCTGTTGGCGAAAGACGTGTAGGGCCAATGTCACAACTAATCTGTTTGATCCTGAGGAAGAAAATCCTCAAATAAGGATAATTTACCAGGAAATGGGACACATTCATGATTCTGACGTAGATCAGATCAAAAAGGACAAGTTTCTGAACGACGCAAAACAGAAAATCAGAGACAATCCCACAAAGCCTATCAAAAGAGTTTATGATGAACAAGTCGCTGCAGCTCACCAAGCAGTCGGACAAGGAGGAGGAGACAGGCCTCCTATGGTTCCGGACTTCGTTTCCATCAGGTCTCAGATGTCTAGAACTAAGACTGAGAACCTTCCGGAAATTCCTGCAGAAGTTGAAGAAGTACAATTCCTTGGACCATGGCAAGAAACTTGGCGCGGATCTAGATTCATGCTCCAACAAAACAATGACTGGGGCACAGCTATCTTCGGCACACATGAAAACATTAGAAAGTTGACGGAGTGCAACCTGTTATACATGGATGCCACGTTCAAGACGTGTCCTCGACCATACAGCCAAATGCTGGTGATTCAAGGCGATTACCATGGGCGCGTTTTACCATTTCTCGCAGTGCTGATGACCAACAAAACAATTGGAGACTACCGGCAGATCCTGCAAGCAGTCAAGCGTAAAGTGCTGCGCTTGACAGGGCACACTTGGGAGCCTGCATCCATTGTTATGGACTTCGAGCAAGAACTCGTAACTGCAGTGGAGACAGAATTGCCCAACACCCGGACGGAACTCTGCTACTTCCATTTCAACCAGTCCTTATGGCGCCGTATCCAAGAACTTGGACTCACAGGAGCCTACAAAAGAGATGAAAATCTCAAGGAAATACTCCGCAAAGTCATGGCTCTAGGATTTCTACCAGTGGCCCTGGTGAGGAACAACTTTACATTATTGCGGAATTTACCTGGTACCCGAAGGAAGATCTATCAGTACCCTGCCTTGCTTGACTTCTTCAATTCTGTTCATAACACTTACATTGTTGGTCAATTCCCCCCTTCTGTCTGGAATGTTTACGAAAGGAACATGGATTGCCGAACGAACAACAACGCTGAGTCTTTTCATCGCTCGTGGAATAACAGAGTAGGCGTACGGCATCCCAACCTCTGGATATTCGTCAGACATCTAAAAGACCTCCAGGCATCAACTGAAAGCGGTATCCTCAGCATGGACAGGGGAGGTCACCCAACAAGACGTCAGCGACGATGGCGTCTCCTGGAAGGACGACTCCTGGCCCTGAAAGAAGAGTATCGTCATGGTGTTCGTGACGTGGACAGTTATTGGCGGGCTGTGAGCCATCTGGTGCATCACTACTGATCGAGGTTCTATCTTGCCAACAACAACAACGAGAATCTTTGATTCCCGAAGCAAGGTTATACCGTGAAATCAAAAGTCACACCCAGCAGTTTTCATTTCTCATTGCTTACTATTTCAACTGAAAAGGGGTTTCCTTTTTTCATTTTATGCATATAAAACTGGATAGTCATGCGTCTTGTATGCGTATGTGTGCATTTGTTGTGTGTGTTTGTGTATGTGTTGTTTGCTTGTGTTTTTTTTTTTTCACTGCTGTGGAAACCACATCTCAGACTATTTTCCCCCCAAGAAACTTAGTTATTTTCATTCAAAAAGACAATGTTGTGTTTAATTTTTGAATGAACAAAGGATATTCAATTTGATTTGTTTTTATTTTGTGTGTGTATGTGTGCGTGGATGTGCGTGTGCGTGCGTGCGTGTGTTTTTCACTGCTGTGGGAACCAAATCGAAGAATATTCCAATAAAAACACTGAGTTGTTTTCATTCAAAAAGATAATGTGGTGTTTTATATTTTGACTGAAGAAAGATATTAAATTTATCAGGATACCGCCCCGACTGGACAATTACGAGATCGAACTGCCTACAGTTTTTAGTCATATTATATAGCACCTCGGGTTTCCTTTTGCCCGTGAGGGTCAATTAGATATCCCACCGACCTGAATTCTGGAGAGGATCGAGCCTGGGTTGTACTACAGCCTCACACATAATTTCATTAAAATCGGTTCTCAAACATCGGATATCTATTTGCGGACAGACAGACACACACACACACACACACACACAGACAGACACAGTGAAACCTATATACCGCCTTTTAAGGGGCGGTATAATAACTGGAAAATCAAGCATCTATAGTGAACCCTCGGACTAGTGAACCCTCGGACTAGTGAACCCTGAACCCTCGGACTAGTGAACCCTCGGACTAGTGAACACTCGGACTAGTGAACCCTCGGACTAGTGAACCCTGAACCCTCGGACTAGTGAACCCTCGGACTAGTGGTGGGACGTTCCCACCGGCAAGACGGATTTTCAACAGCTGGTGTAAACAACGTACGTGTGTGTGTGTGTGTGTGTGTGGTGTGTGTGTGTGTAACATGCCTGTTGAGGGACTCCTATCTTCGTTAGAAAGTATGTTGTTAAATGCTCTGCTGAAAAACACTTCACTAAAGTCCTTCAAAATCGAACGGAAATGCAAAACCGGCGGGTGATCGGCCTGCGACTGACAACACCAACCAGTCGGCCATCTGCTGTCACACAGGCGGGAGATCACAATACTGCCCTGTTTCGCCGCAAGTGTCCATCACAGATCAACAGGGACAGGAGAAGGGCTGAGAGGTACAGGCACACACAGGAACAGAAGGCAAGTGAAAATACTACGTCTTCATCATTTTTATTTTTGCCTACCCCGCCCAGTTCATTCTACCCGACTAACAACCCTGTGTTTGAAAGCGCCACATTCGACATTCCCGCTACACGTACCCCTCGCAGTTCGCACGAGCCCGCACGTGAAGCACGTACCATTGATCTGGAGTATCAGCCCATGGTTACACAGAGTGTTTACAAACCCACAGTCAGAGACAGTGAGTGATGTGTTAGAACGTGTGTTAGATGAAGGAATGACTGCTGGTGACACTGAAGAACGTAAGATGCATGTGAAGAAACCGTGACACATTCTGAAAACAACGCCTTATCATGTAGCACAGTAGAAAATGAGACAGAGTCGAAAAGCGGGGTAATGTACAAAAGTACTAATTTCGAAAGGTGTCAGCGAACATTTACCTGCCGATGACAATTCAGATGTGATAACTGCACAGCAAATACTGAGTACCTCAAAGAAATGGAAAGGGAGTTGGAAGAACGCTGTTGTAACTGTGGTGAAGGTAGAGAGGTGAACTTCGGTACAGATCCTGTCGACATAGGGAAATGTCTGGATCTATCATGAAAGTGGCAGTGACATTACATGATGCATGACAGTTGAGAAAATTCGTTGCTCCTGCCATGAAGTATTTCTATCATGTTCGAAAGGCTGTAAAAAAACAACAACAACCAACCAACCAACCAAACAAACAGAAAAACAAAAACAATAAACAACAAAACAAAACAACAAACAAACAAAAAACAAGACCAAGACAAGGATAATGTACATATATTGTATATCGTACTGTCGTTATCTGGTTTCCATGTCGCGAAGCCCTACCCCCATCATACCCACTCCTATCCCCAGGTTCCCTTGTGAATGGGCTGAAAGCCTAACACCATAAAACATTTCGCATTTCTCTCTCTCTCTCTCTCTCTTTATCTGTCTTCAGGAGAAATCGACATGATTACTTTTACGTTGTAAAATGCATTTGTCTCCCCTGATTTCTAGTTACAGAATTCATAACCACCATTTTCTCCCACTCCGCGAAATGTCGGCGAAGTCCTACGTTGATCCCTAATTTATGAAGTCCTGTACCTATTCGTCTTCATACATATTTCCCCCTGACTGAACAAGTGTCCTTACAGGGTTCTCATCTAGGGCTCGCTTTGTTCATAACACAGATTCAACAGCCCTGTCTGGTCTTAGTACTTTCTCTTAGGATTGATAATTGGGTACAGGTAATGAGTGCATTAATTATGGTTCTAGGGAAATGATATGCGGAAAAACCTTTTAGATAATTTAGGCCCGTTTTGTATACACTCTAGTGTCCTTAGTTATGTTAATATTTGTATTCAGGTGTGCTCTTTTAAATCCCCTGCGTGATAATTTGGACGGAGTGGTCAACACCGGGGGCATCTCCTTAGATTATGTGCGCGAATGCATTGATATGTGTACTTCCCCTCCATGGGGATGCAGGGGGCTCTTTCAGTATAAATAGTATCCCCACCTTCTGGAAATTCTGTGCTAGAAATTTCCTCTTTTCTGTCACTCTTTGTTTCTTTCTCCCTCCTTTGCATTCTTTTATTTCTTTCTGTCATTTTCTGCCTTGCTGGTCCTTTCACCTGTATGTGTTCGATAAACTCTTTGTACTTTCCCTTGGATTGATAATTGGGTACATGTATTAAGTGCATTTTTGGCTCTAGGGATGTGATATATGCGGAAGCAATTTTACGTAATGTATGTCCGTTTTTATATATGTTTTAGTGTCCTTAATTATGTTTAAATTTGTTTTCAGCTATGTTTTTTAAATCCATGTGTGTGATAAATTGGACGGAATGGTCAACGCCAGGGGCATCTTCTTAGATTATGCGCGCGAATGTGTACTTAATTTTCTTATCATTTTTTCCTGTTGAAGTATTGTGTATGTCGCGAAATGTTTTATGGTGTTAGGCTTTCAGCCCATTCACAAGGGAACCTGGGGATAGGGGTGGGTATGATTGGGATAGGACTTCGCCTCCACCATTCACATCCTGCAGCGCATTCAAAACAATGCTGCACGCCTTGTACTAAAAAAGAAAAAAGCTGACCACATATCTCCTCTCCTGGCACAACTTCATTGGCTCCCTGTATCAAAGCGCATACAGTACAAACTAGACACCATGTGCTACAAAAGCCTCAATAACGCAGCCCCCGATTACCTGTCAAGCCTACTTGAGATCTATGTTCCCTCACGTACCCTCCGCTCTGCCTCCGATCCTCTGACTTCGCTTTCCACGCACTAAGCTCAATACCTATGGTCCACGAGCCTTCTCTGTTTCTGGTCCACTTTCCTGGAACAAACTTCCTCTCTCAGTCCGTCAGCAACCTACTTTTGTCTCCTTTAAGTCCGCTCTCAAAACTCACCTTTTCTCCTCTGCATAAAATCCTGACCTCACTCAATCCCCTCTGCAGCCTGTCTCCACTCGGAGGGGAATCACATTGTAATATATAATTGTATAAAATATGCTCTCTATAATTTTCCATTGCTTTTATTCTTTCTCCCCATTTATAGCCGTGTGCGTGTGCGTGTGTGTGTTGTGTGTGTGTGTGTGTGTGTGTGTGCGTGCGTGCGTGTGTGTGCGTACGTAAGTGTGTGTCTGTTTTAGCGCTTAGATTTGATTTTATCAAGATTTTGCGCTATATAAAATATTGTATATTGTATTATATTGTATATTATGTTCTGAACTGGTTTTGCACTGTTGGCTGGCTGGGCTTTAAACAATAAATGTGTACTTAATTTTCTTTTCCATTTTCTTTGCGTTTTTGTTTTTTTTTCATGTTGAAGTGTTGTGTATGGTTTGAAACGGTTATAACCTGATATGGCTCTACGTAGCTGGCTGGGCTTTTGGCAAAAACAACAAAATGACAATAACAAGTAAAAGGTTACGACTAAGTTTCAGACGCACTTTTGGAAAATTCCTTATTACAATTTGGCTTTCCTATCTCGACTCACTTTTGGCTTCTGTCTGCTTTTACAGTGGACAATGATGTATTTTTCTGTACGCTCAACAAATTATTTGCCTCCATTTCATCACTTCGGTAGATTGCCCTATTTTAGCTTAATATGGACTAAGAGTATCTTATTTCATTTTATACGAACTGCTTTGTGATGTGTGTTGAGCGGAAGGAATATACATGAAATATCAAGTGCCCACATGGAATGTATTTATTTGTTTGTTTTTCCTGGCTATGCTTGCTAGGAAAAGACAGGCAACATTTACAGGCCATTTTATGAGGAAAGGGGAATTAGAACACCTGGTCACAACAGGAAAGCTGGAGGGAAAGAGAGCACCAGGTAGACCCAGGGAGAAAATATTGGACGGACTTGCAGGATGGCTGAGGACAGGAAGGGTGGAAGATGTGCTTGCGGCAACAAGGGATAGATACATATGGAGGGCCATGATCGCCAACGCCACGTGACAGGGCGCATGGTGATGATGATGATGCTCGCTGGCTGACAACCGGTGTCAGCGATGAAGTGAATAATCCAATTTGCGCTCTTGTTCTTTGGCCTTTTTTGTCAGACTTTTCACACTTGTAGCTCTAGGATTGCTGGACCTTCGCCGACTCAAGATGCAAGTGCTAAGTGCTGCTGGGGAGGAGATGTTAGTCAGGATATGTAAGCTGGAGAACGCCTGCTTCTGTGGCGTTACGATCAAGAGTACTGATAAGGTGCTAATGCACGTACGATTTTGAACATATAATTAGCTGTCGACAAATTTGGGTCGAGCACATATAATGGACATGTCTTGTTGCGACAAATCTCTCCTGAACAAATTCCATTTCCATGTGGCGTTACGGCCAAGTGTACTGATAAGGTGCTAATGCAACATACGGTTTTGCACAGATAACTGTCGATAAACTTGGGTGGATCACAGATAATGGACCTGTCTTCTTGCGATGACTCTCTTCTGAACAAATTCCATTTCCAAAGTTAAACCCAGACATGGTGACATACAATAGCGGCGACACACATATAAACAGACACATCTGGTCTCTTCGGTAACCGATAGGCAGGTCAGCTTGTTCGCAAGCGAACGGGCGGGAGGGGGGAGGCGTTGTGGGGGTGGGAATGGGAAGTGGCGGGGGTGGGTGGGGTGGATTTGTGTGTGTGTGTGTGTGTGTGTGTGTGTGTGTGTGTGTGTGTTAGTGTTAAAAAAGCGATCTTGGCTTCTCGACTTCCCAAACAGACAAGTTGCGTCAATAAGCAATAACCATGCATCGTTGAGTGCACGGTACAAGCCACTGCGAAATGATCGTAGGTTCTTAACAGTCTTCACAGTGACTTTTTGGCTACGCTGACCGCTCTTGTGGAAGGCTCGAAACAACAAATTTAGGCAAGTGTGCTTGGCTGCACGATCGATTCAGTCTTTGGCACATGTCACGGTGACCGCGTTCCCACGGCAGGGTAAATCCATTGCACTTTTCCACCGGCGTGTTTTATAAAGTAACGGAAAGAGCCTCACGTAGCTTGTAATTTCAATGCCGTCGGCGACCACAGCAAACACAACAGTAAACTATACAAGGCTTCCCGTTTTCTCAAGTCTCAACGTTCGGAGTAGATTCCATGTTATGCACCAATGCTGCAAATGCCATTTGATGAGAAAGGATCAGAACACAGGGGGGAAAAGCGCTGGTAAGGAAAGTCTTGTTGCCCACACAGGATTTGAATCCATGACCTTCGGCTTTATCCGCATGCTGCTCTAACCAGTTAACTGAGCAAAGGGGCTCCAGAATGCAAGAGATATCATCATTTATCTTCCCTACAACATCTGTTATAGTTGGTCATTTTGACATCAGAATGTTAACCAAAAAATTCTTAAAATGGAAAAAAAAAGAGGAAAAATTGATAAAAAAGAAAAAACGGGGGTGGGGCAGGAGGGGATAAGAACAAGCCATTCTATTAATTTCCCTTTTCATAACCAAAAAAACAAGCAACAAACAAACAAACAAAAATCAACCCAAAACCGTAAAAGACAGATTTAGTAATTCTCAAGGTCGCTGTGGTCTTGAAGAAGCTTTACTTGAAATAAGCGAGGACAACGGCTGACTGTCAATACAATGAAAACAGATTGTAGATATTATCAGAAGTTTCTGAGAAAGTGCTGATGACACACCTTTCTGAAAATGTGTTGATTGTAGGTATGATTCTTTTATTTTCTATTTTGTTTTTTGTTGTTGTTTTTTGGGGAGGGGGAAGGGGCGATCTCCGGAACACGCTCTACAGTTTTTGCCGATTGTTCAGAATTAAAGAAATGAGCTGTGGACGAACGGAGAAACGCTGGAAAAACAGATCTGGAGCCACGAAGAAGACGATGAAAATCACATCCTTCATGCAGACCAGCGAACTGACTACTTGAAAGTGAATACTTCACTGAGGCGTAACCAGACTCGAAAGAAGAAGAAGAACAAGAAGAAGAACAACAACAAGAAGAACAAGAAGAAGAAGAAGATGATGCTGATGCTGATGATGATGATGAAGGAGAAGAAGAAGAAGAAACAAAGATACAAACAAAGAAACAAACAAAGAAACAAACAAACAAAACGATGATGCAGTCCCAATAGAACATAATTACTTACTTCACCCAAAATCTTAACACCGCCGGCAGAACGTCACGGAAAAGGATTGTCATTGAATGGGGGACTCGATGG
Organism: Monoplex corrugatus; assembly: GCA_030674185.1. Classification (NCBI taxonomy): domain Eukaryota; kingdom Metazoa; phylum Mollusca; class Gastropoda; order Littorinimorpha; family Ranellidae; genus Monoplex; species Monoplex corrugatus. The sequence continues at coordinate 89,576,963 of CM060309.1, forward strand.
CCGCGATAGTGAAGTGATCAACACGTCGGATCTGTAATCGAAAGATTTGGGTTCAGTCCTATCTGGTAGCTAATTTACTAATTTACTCTGACCAACGTAAGAAAAAAAATCATCCCTACAATCAACACTTTCTCAGAAACTTCTGATAATATCTACAATCTGTTTTCATTGTATTGACAGTCAGTCGTTGTCCTCGCTTATTTCAAGTGAAGCTTCTTCAAAACCACAGCGACCTTGAGAATTACAAATCTGTCTTCCGGTTTTAGGTTGGTTTGTTTTCTTTTTTTGTTTGTTTTGTTTTTGTTTTGTTTTGTTTGTTTGATTGTTTCTGGTTATGAAAAGGGAAATTGATAGAATGGTTTGTTCTTATTCCTCCTCCCATCCCCCCTTTTTTCTCTTTTATTTTTTTTTCCTTTTTCAAGAAGGTTCTGTTCTGTTTTTGTTTTATCACCCCGGCTTCATTTTATCTTATTTCATTTTATTTTTGTTTTGTTTTGTTTTACTTTGTTTAATTTTATTTTATCTTAATTTATTTCATTTTACATTGTTTATTTTATTTCATTTTATTCTATTTTATTCTATTTCATTTCATTTTATTTTATTCAATTTTGTTTTAGTTGTTTGTTTTGGGGTGGTTTTTTGTTTTGTTTTGTTTTGTTTTTTGAATGATGAGGGTTGAACCGATGACCTTACACTTCCCATCAATTGCACTAATCACATCACCACGTTGACTGATTATTTACTGTCTGTCTGTCTGTCTGTCTGTCTGTCTGTCTGTCTGTCTCACTCACTCACTCTCTCTCTCTCTTGTCTGTCTGTCTGTCTGTCTGTCTCACTCACTCTCTCTCTCTCTCTCTCTCTGTCTCTTTCTCTCTCTCTCTCTCTCTCTCTCTGACAACGACAAATGCTGTTACTCTTCTTTATTTCTTTGCGTTTTATGTCTTGTATTATTTCTTTCTTTCTTTCTCAGTCTTTGTAGTTCTAAGAGGATACCTGAGTTTGCAAAGGCAAAAGTTTTTATGTAATAATTTCTACCGTTAGGGAAAAATCTCCCTTTGTCTCTCTGTCTGTCTGTGTCTGTCTGTCTGTCTATCTGTCTGCTTGTCTGACTGTCTGTCTGTCTGTCTCTGTCTCTGTCTGTCTCTCTCCCTCTTTCCACCTCTGTCAAACGAGAACAAATGCAGTTTTGATTTTCTTGTCTATTGTGTCTTATATCTTTGACTTTTTTCCTTTTCCTTATACCGTTAGTAATTAATAATCTCTCTCTGTCTCTGTCTGTCTGTCTGTCTGTCTGTCTGTCTGTTTGTCTCTGTCTCTGTATTCTCTCTGGTCCTGTGTTTCCACTAAGGAGTTACTTTGCTATATAATATCAAAATAGCTATATGATATCAAAATAGTCAAATTTAGTGTCTCCTTGTTAAGAGGCATGTATAAATTAAATCGCCCGTACCTTTCAGTTGATATTTATAGAAATAAAGAAGGAAAATGACTGTCAGTCACCCCATAACCAAGTAGAGTAAATGCAGGCGCGTTGTTAAGTCCAGAGAGAGAGAGAATGTAGGGTTATCTTGGCTATGGTAAGAACAAACAGCAAGACGAAAATCCAAGCAAACAATACAGACATACCAACACAAGTGATTCAGTCCACAGTGACTAACAAGCGAGTCCAGATTCGCAATTATGTTGATAGCACGTTTGGTGTGTGTGTGTGTGTGTGTGTGTGTGTGTGTGTGTGTGTGTGTGTGTGTGTGTGTGTGTAAATGTGTATGTGTTCGCGTGTGTGTGTTCGCGTTTGTGTGTGTTGGCGTATGTGTGTTCGTGTGCTTGTGTGTATGTGTTCGTGTGTGTGTGTGTGTTGTGTGTGTGTGTGTGTGTGTGTGTGTGTGTGTGTGTGTGTGTGTGTGTGTGTGTGTATGTGTGTGTGTGTGTGTATGTGTGTGTGTGTGTGTGTGTGTGTGTGTGTGTGTGTGTGTGTGTATGTGTGTGTGTGTGTGTGTGTATGTGTGTGTGTGTGTGTATGTGTGTTGTGTGTGTGTGTGTGTGTGTGTTTGGTGTGTGTGTTGTGGTGTGTGTGTGTGTGTGTTTGTGTGTGTGTTGTGTTCGTGTGTGTGTGTGTGTGTGTCGTTGCGTGTGTGTTGGTGTGTGTTGTGTGTGTTCAGTTGTTGTGTCGTGTGTGTGTGTTGTTGTGTGCGCGCGTGCGTGCGTGCGTATGTGCGTATGTGTGTGTGTTCCTGCAGTGTTTATGCGTTTTGGTGACGACTTGAGTTTTTTTCATGTTATTTTGATTTCCTTGGGGGGGGGGGGGGGGGGCTATTTTGTTTTGTTTTTGTTTGTTTTTTGTTTGTTTATATGTTTGTTGTTTTGGTGCTAGTGGTTGCAAATCTTTGTTTTCATTTCGTGTTTTGTCATAGTCTGTTGTTAAGGTTTAACAATGTTTTGTTGCAGCATTAGCTCCTCCTCGGCACTTTGTCCTGGCATGGGCCCTGGAGTCGCTCCATCACCACAAGTTCCATCATCTTTAGGGACTCAAGGAAGGCAGTCAAAAGGTTCTGTTACTGTAAAGTGTGGCTAGCATGCTTTTGACTTGAACAGTTTGCACAATGCAAATGAAATTATTATTATTGAATTATTTTCAAATGTGGAGATATTTACAATCTCCCAGGTCAGAATGTACAGACCTGCTAGTGCTTGAACTGCCATTGTATAAATCATCATCATCGTCCTCGTCGTCGTCGTCATCATCATCATCATCATCATCATCATCATCATCATCATCATCATCATCATCATCATCATGTGTCTTGCCCCATGGCGTTGGGGATCGTGGCCCTCCATACGAATATATCTTTTGCCGTTGCAGATATATCTCTTACCCTTTCTGTCCTCGTCCATTCTGCAAAACCGTCCAGTAGTTTCTCCCTAGGTCTGCCTGGTGTTCTTTTCCCCTCCAGCTTTCCTGTTGTGACCAGGTGCTCAAATTTCTCTTGCCTCATAAAATGTCCTGTAAATGTTGCTTGTCTTTTCCCAATCTTCTTCATTGATTGCCTCTCTCAAGACTCTCTTATTTGTTTTGTTTGCTATCCATGGACCTCTTAACATTCTTCTTAGAAACCACATTTCAGGGGCCTCAATCTTGATCCAACTTTGAATGTTGATTGTCCACGCTTTGCATCCGTACAACAGTGTTCGATATAACACCGAAGAATTCTCTTCCTGATCTTAATTGATAGGCCTTTGTTGGTAAGAACGCTTTTCGTTTTCTTGAAAGCTGGTTCAGCTTTGCCAATTTTACTGGATATTCCTAATGTGTATCTGCCGTCTTATGAGATGACTGTTCCCAAATATTTTAATTTAACAGCTTGTCTCAGTGTTCTGCCATCTGCTGTTATTTTACATGAGGACATTTCTTGTTTGTTTGTTTTTGTTTATTCCTGATTACCTTGATTTCAATCTTATCGCTATTTAGTTCTAGCCCTTTATTTCTGCTTTGTATTTCTATTATATTCACAAAATTTTGTAGGTCTTTTTTTATTTTCTGCAATTAGAACGGTATCACCTGCATAACGAAGAGTGTGTCTTATTTTTCCTCTAACCTTTATCCCGGGGCTGTCTTCTTGGTTTCTCATGATGGTTTCGCTGCAAAGTGAAAACAAATCTGGTGACAGAACAAATCCCTGCCTAACCTCAGCCCTCTTTTGATATTTTGGAAAGAGCATTAATCATTTTTTGCTCTCATTGCTGCTATTTGTTCCCAATACATATTCCTTATTGTTCTTAGATCTTTTCTATCAGTATTGAGCTTTTCCAGTTGGTTGATCAATTCTTCGTGTCTCACCCGACCAAAAGCCTTGGAATAGTCAACTAAACATAAATATATGACTATTCAAGTCAACTGATCTTTGTATGAGAGTTCTCATGATGTGTATGGCATTAATAGTTCCTTTCCCTTCAACAAATCCACATTGTTCTTTTACTATTTCTGTTTTGATTCTGTTCCTTGTCCTCATCAGGATTATTCTTAATAGAATCTTTGTCATATGGCTCATCAAGCTGACTGTACGATGGAGTTCGCATTCTACAGTCCCTGCTGTCTTTGGGGGTGCATTGAAAATTGATTTTGACATATCTTTAGGGGTTTTGTCATAAATTTTATTTAGCAGGACTGCATTTCTGTATAATGTTGCGTGGTCCTGGGCGTTTCCCAGTTTCTTCTTCCTTCAACGCTGCTCTAACTTCATCTTTCATAATGGGTGGTCCTTCAACATTCTTTCTTATGATGTGTTCCTACTTTCTGTCGTCGTCAAAAAGGTCTTTAACATACTCTCCCCATGTAGTTAATATTTTGTCGTTTTTATGATAATCGTACCGTCTTTAGATTTTAAACAACCAGTTGATGTGCATGTCTTTTTCCTGTGGGCAATTTCTTCAATCTTCTGTTTCTTTGTTTCTAACCAAGCTTTCTTAGCTTCATTGCACCTATTCCTGATTCCCTTATGTATCTTTTTATATTCTTCCTCTTCTCCCTTTACCCTCCGTTCATCCATCAAGCCTAAGATTTCTTTTGTCGTCCAGTTCTTTTTCCCTTTTCTTTCCATTCTAGGAAGTCCTTCACAAGCTTCGTTTATCGAGTTTCTGAAATTTGTCCATTGTTCTTCACTGTCACCAACGTCCTCCTCCTTCCCCCATCCCCTTCCCTCTGGGAAGAAACCATCGAGATACTGTACTGCAAATAGACATGTATTACTCTTCTGAGTGCCCGCCTGCCTGACCAGTTTGGAAGAAGTCGAAATTTTTCCTTAATTATGGTCCTGGTCTAAAACAAGTGCAATTGTCTGTTCATGAAATGTTCAGTTTGAAATACAAAACAAAATCGAAGCGCCTCCACTTTACGTGGTGGACGGGATGGGGGGGGGGGGGGGGGGGGGGCAGAGAGGATTCTATTCACAGCTAAAATATGCAACAGCAAAAGAAAACGAAGTCAACAGCTTCACTGTATCTAATTCCTGAAAAGCAAAGTTTGTATGGAGACCCAAGAATGGGTACGGAAAATAATCGCAATCACAGAAGGATACACAATGCGTATATGAAAGCTCTAGGCTGTTGACTTATTTAGGGAAGGTTTGTTTTGTTAAATATTCATTAAAGTAAAATCATCATCATCAATGTGTCCTGTATGCTACACGGTCAACTTTGCTGGATTGAGATTGGCTTCCAGGAGGATTCATTTTTATTAATATAACATGTTCGTAATCATCGCGAAAGCAATATTTTTTTAGACATTCCCATTCCCATTTTGTAGACAGACAGAAAGGCAGTAGTCTAGATATGTTTTTAAAAAATTACAGACCAACAAGAAGAAAGATGAACAAGAAGAGTGAAAGAAGCATTATTGAAAAAAAAAAGCATAGATAACTTCAATAGACACTAAAGACTTTGTGTCTCAAGATGGACTGATTCCATTTGGACACTTCCATATGCGCTCCGTCCAAATCCATCAGCAATTATCTGGTAGACTCCCTGAGCCTGCGCAAAACCCAATAAGGAGTGATAAGAATGGGAGAAGGGACCTATGAAAGTCAAAGCTGAGACCACCAGATTGGTGGAAATATTACGATGACAGTGTCGGAACAGGTCAATTTTGATATAGCCGGCTGGGATAGAATCGAGCTATTCATCAGATTTTGAGTCTGCGGCTCTATGACTTGAAAAGAACCAACACGCCCTCGTAAAATAGAAAACAAAAACTGCCATCACTAGGAAAGAAAGTACATTATATAAAAACGGCCAACCCCTAAAGATACCATCTCATCATCAATCATTCACTTCTCTAACCTCCCTGGGATAGTTACCTCTGTCAGCCGTATCACCTGAGGTGGGTGCTGACGTAAAACATATTTGGAATTCGTTCAAACGAGGTTCATGGCACTCGGACAAATCCATACACGCTCCACCAAAATCTTCCAGTAATTTCTGTCACGACCGGATCAACTGGTGTACCAAGATAGTAAAGGAATGGATAAGATTCAGTGTGGTAAGGCAATGTTGCAGACTGGCGAGATAGGGAAGGAAGATTTGTTGTTGTTGTTGTTTTTTCTCGTGAGGAGCATTCGGTGTAAGGGAGGCAGTTTTCTGTGTAAAAGGCAGTTTTCATGTGGGACACAGTTTTCATGTTTTGGGCGCAGAGCTTGTTTCGCTGAAGTTTGTATGTATACAGTTTGGAAAAAAAATGTTGTGTTATCCGTTTGGTCAAGTTTGTGTCATTTCGGTTTCGTCTCTATTAGCAGGAGTTAGGGGAAGTGTAGGGGAAGTCATTTCTGTCTCAGACAGAAGAGTTGTAGTGTTGTCGTTAGGTTTGATGCCTTAGAACACTGCGGTCCGTGTATCCATGTAAACTTGTACCTCTGAGAGATATCTCAACATGCCCAGTTGGTGTGGGATGGAGGTGCTTTAGTGTGTAGTCTCGTCTTGTAGTCCCAGCTCTGTCGTCTTCGTCATCGTATGCCTTTTGGTATTGTGAAGGTCAGCACGGTATTGTACATGTACAGTTGAAGTTCAAATGTCAGAAATTGTAAATCGAAAGATATAATGGGGTAAAGGAATAGACGTTGAATCCACCGGTGGTGTGTACATAGTGATGTAGTTAGTTAGAAATTGGCGTTAATACTGAATGCTTTATACCTTTGTAATACTTTACAGTGAATGTTAACCGTTTGATTCCCGCACCCTATACACCAGCTGCCAAAACTTAACCCTTTGACTCACTCACCTATCCACCAACTTTCTGCAGGAAGCTGGTAGATAGGGTGAGGGAGTCAAATGATTAAGTTTTTTGCAGTTGATGAACGGGTGCAGAAGTCAAAGGGTTAAGATCGCATAAATATATATGATAAACGCTACAATGTTCGCATAAGGGCAGGACGAAGACTGTGGAGGTCTGGTTATGGACTAAGTCTTGGCTTAATGGCTTAAGAACAATGTTGTGTTCCAGATTGCCTCCCCTCTTTTCTTTCCTTATCGTCCACGTTGCTGTGAGACACCGCTGGCTGCCCTCTGTTGGCGATTTCTCTGTGCGTCTGCCAGCTGTTGATTCCCTGTGCGACTGTCAGCTGTTGTTGGATTCCCTGTGCGACTGTCAGCTGTTGATGGATTCCCTGAGACTGCCAGCTGTTGATGGATTCCCTGTGCGACTGTCAGCTGTTGTTGGATTCCCTGTGCGACTGTCAGCTGTTGATGGATTCCCTGAGACTGCCAGCTGTTGATGGATTCCCTGTGCGACTGTCAGCTGTTGTTGGATTCCCTGTGCGACTGTCAGCTGTTGTTGGATTCCCTGTGCGACTGTCAGCTGTTGTTGGAAATCCCTGTGCGACTATCAGCTGTTGTTGGAATCCCTGTGCGACTCCCAGCTGTTGGAAATCCCTGTGCGACTGCCTTTTTCGTCAGCAGTGTTTTGCTCTGAATTGTGGACAGTGTGAATCAGCTGACATGCACTAGTGGCTGTCGTTGTTGGGGAAAAGGACTTATCATGGGGAAATGTTGAAATGTTGTATGAGTGAGAGCGTGTGCGTGTGTGTGAATAAAGAAATTTGTGTGAAAGTTTGAGTTTTAGGTGTTGTGATGATGTATGAATGTAAGTAGGTCTGTCTCTCTGTCATTCTATAGTTTAGGCCTTAGCGAGCCTAACAATTACCTTTCAGATTCCTCAGTTGAGCTTGGGCAAAACCCTATGCGCTGGCAAGATCTTGAAATGTGGAGAAAATGAAGTGATCTGTGAAACATTAAGCTGGCACCACCAGAATGAACGGAGCATCAAGATGGGCAGCAAACGGGCCAGTTATACAGTTTTATATTTCAAACTGAATCATTCGTTCGTTTCAGAGTTCAGAGTCATTCCACTCTGTGTGTATGAAAACTAGCGACATGAATTTGTTTTTAAAAGAAACCTTGAAATAATGTTATTCCCCCTCCCCTGACGGGCTGAGCCTGGAAGCTAAGGAGGGGAGGAATGTCAGATCCCTCGTAGGGCTGACTCATTAGAACATAATTATGTAACAGGTCCTTTAGCCTCATTGGGGGCATGGAGGATAACAGCAAATACATGGAAATCTAACGGGGTTATCATAAAACATGAAGCAGAACAACATTCATTTGAAATTGTCTTACGGTAGAATACTAAAGTGTTCAAATGACAACTACACAATTTTAGAAATTTTGATAATTTTTTTTCTAATTTCAGTTAATCTTTTTTCTTTCCAGAAATGAAGTTACACAATGAGAACATTGATTTGACTAACAGATCATTTTGTGGAATAAACTTCTGATGGTTATCACGGAATTTACAACATTCAAAAGTAAACTAAAACTCATCACCTAAGGCACTGTCATCAAAAAACACTTACATATTCTGTTTTGTCTATTTACCCCTTTGCCTCTGCCAAATTCAGTTTGAAACTTACGACAGCTGCATCGAAATTTAATCAAAGGAAAAACATCAATATCTGGCAACTGTGTTAGATATTTCTCTGTTCTCTATTCCGAAGTCGGTTTTGAAATTTATAATTGTATGCATTTAATACTGGTTTCCAAAGTTCTCTTGCAGACTTGCTTGTAATTATCCTGGAGCGAGTGAGTACATTTTTACAGCATGTGTATTTATTCCCAAAAGTTTGAGATTCCCAAGCAAATTCAAAACCGTGTCAATGTTTTCTGGTTATAACCTACCCAGTCTGAACGGTGTGTGATTTTTACATAAAAATCATAGAGAAGTTTATATGATATAACAATGTTTCTCTGCATTGTCATATGACAAAAGGCTACACCATAAATGAATCGTTTTAGAATTAACCAGCACTGAAATTGGATATATTTTGTTTTCTAAGAGTTACGCCTTAGTTTGTATATCCAGGACGCTAGCTGTCTGGGGCAGTAAGGTATCAGGCTTTGGGTATTAGAGAAATTAGCACAAACTGGACATTCTGACACAGAACCAAGTTCGTGAACTGATAGTCGTATATTATTGAATGTTACGGTATTTGCATTGTTGGGTGCACCGTCTTTTGCTAATTTGTCTAGAACTTCATTCCAATGAAGTCCACAATGTGACGGAACCCAGCAAAAATTTATACCAACACCGCTGGATGAAATACAATGTATTAAACGTTTGATCTCAAAGATAATGTCATTTCGTATTACATTTTCTGCTTGTTTCAAAGTACGTAACACTGATTTAGAATCAACAGACAATAGTATATTGGAAATGTAGTCTGAGAGGCTATTGGTATAGTTAAGAGCCATCAATATCGCGTATAATTCTAATGTAAAAATAAAGAACCCTTTACCTAAGATTTTTGTACCTTTAAGGCAGGAATGACGAATCCAGCTCCGCTCTCAGCTGTATCTAAAACAGACCCGTCTGTTAAAATTTTCAGTCGATTAAAATATGTGGTTAAATGAGATTTTGACTTCTGATACTAGAATGTTTATTTCTTGTTTTATTGAGATTTATATAGTCTATGTCAAAGTTAACTTTTGCAAGTTCCCAGGAAGGTATGGTTGGAATAAGTGGCGTTGCTGGAATGTTATTTACTTCAATATTGTTTTTGCTCAGAAGAACATTTGCAAAATTTCGAATAGGTGGAAGAGTATGTACCTTTCGAGCTTTCTGAGGATAGTCAGTTTCTGAGGTGTATAGTAATTCATCCTTTATTGAGTTCTTTATGGCCAGAACTCTGATAACATACTTTGTCACCGCTAATTCACGTTGATCTGTAATAATAAAAGGCGTCATGTGGACTATTTCATTAAAAACTTTCACTTTGGTGTTATTTTCATTAACTTCAGGTTTCCAACGGGCACAGCAATCATTTACAGTGTCTAGAGGTTTCTGTAAATTTCTATTAGAATCTGATGATAAAAGTGTATCACAACAAAGCAATAATCATAACCAAGTGTAATGATTCAGATTTACATTAGGGGCACCAAAGCCAATGTTACATGATAAAAATGATTGTCTAACAAATATTGCTCTGCTCAAGATTATTTAAATAAAGAGAACATGGAACAGGTGAAAGACTACTCTATAACTGCCAAAGAAACTTAAGTTAATGTTTTGCTAGTCACAAAAACACAAGGATTTGATTTGACCTTACATACTGACAACTTTTAAACACTTTCCATTGACACCTTGCTTAAAGAGTTTAAACTATAAGCCTTGTCTCCAGATGGAATCAAAAACTTTTTTTGTAATATACTCCTAATCATAATTTAAGGGCCACTTCTTCCTTCCTCTCTAATTTTAAGTTGAAATAATTGACAATGTTTAGAATTGATTCTATGTTTTATTTCATCATTTCCACACCTGTTTTGGAAAAAAGAAATTAGCACAATGACCCATTAGTGAACAGCACATGCATTTAAAGGAACATCCCCCCCTTTTCAAAAAACAGAAAGTGTCAGATTTGGCCAATCCGTTTTCAATATCGCGTGTGTCCGCCCCGAGCCTGGATGCATGCTTCACAGCGCCGATGCATCGACCCCACAAGGGTACGGAGTGTGTCCTGAGGGATGGCCGCCCACTCGATCTGCAGGATGTCGACCAGCCTGGCCAGGGTGCCCGGTGGGGGGTGGTTGTCCCTGATGCGCCTCCCGAGCACATCCCAGAGGTGTTCAATTGGGTTCAGGTCAGGTGAGCACGCTGGCCAGGCCATACGGACGACTTCATGCTGCTCCAGGAAGTCGGTCACAAGGCGTGCTCGATGCGCAGGTGCATTGTCGTCCTGGAAGATGGCGCCTTGACCAAGGTCCACAAGCGCAGGCAGTGCCACGGCCGCCAGAACCTCGTCCCGGTACCGGACCCCGTTCAGGATGCCGTCAATGGGGAGCAGGGGGGTCCGGGTACCACGGCTCATGCCACCCCACACCATCACCGACCCGCCGCCGTACCGGTTATGCTCTTGGACAGTGGCGTCAGCGAACCTCTCCCCTTGACGTCGCCACACCCGAGCCCGGCCATCGTTAAAGGTCAGGGTGAACCTGGACTCATCCGAAAACAAGACCCGGGCCCACTGTTGCCTTGTCCAGGTCACGTGCTCCCTGGCCCAGGTCATGCGGCGCACTCTGTTGACCGGTGACAGCACGGGTCGGACGGCCGGTCTCCGTGACCTCAAGTTTGCCTCATGTAGCCGTCTTCTCACCGTGCTGCAGCTGATGTTAACACCTGTTGCGTCCCTCAGCTGACCCCTCAAGGTCACCGCAGTGGATGCCCTTTCCCTCAGGACGGAGAGGGCAAGGTAGCGGTCTTGCTGTCTTGTCGTTACTCTGGGTCGACCCGTGTGACGCCTTTCCTGGACTGCTCCAGTCTCATTGAAGCGCTCCAGCAGTCTCTGGATTGTGGAATGCGACACTTCAAGTCGTCTAGCAACTTCCCGCTGCGCTAGGCCTTCATCAAGCAGAGCGAGGGCTCTCCCCCGCTGCTCATCCGTCATCCGTCGTCTTGCAAGCATGGTTAAAACGAACCAAGAACGGGTCCTTTTTATCCTCGTCTGCGGGCAACTTTGGCTGGAGTAGTGTTCAAAAAGGGCTTGCCTTGCACGTGCAAAGCGAATTTTGTCGCTACCTTGCCTGCGTCGTCAGAGAGACCCTGCTGAAGATTCGACAATTTCGTGTGGAAATTGTCTTCCTTGGCGCCGCCCATTGCAAATCGGCAAATCCCCAAACACGTGCCAAAAGGAAACTGCAATGTTGTCTGAGCTCTTATCCATTCAGTTACGGCAACGAATTGGAGAAAAGAGTAAGAGAAAATAGGTTATTTCTCCTTTCAAAAATTGACTCAAAAACGTTCCTGGCCCTTCAATAATGACGTGTAGTATATATTGATCAAAAATTGCAAAACAAAAGCATGATCCAATGTGGAATGTGAACATCTGAATCCTGCTTGATTTTCAGACAGTATTGCATTGTCTTCAAGAAACGCATAGTCTCTTATTCAAAATACTTGTGAACAATTCAGAAAAATGATATCTCTGTAGTGATCACAATCAAATTTATCGCGTTTTCCTTTATAAAAAGGCATAATCACACCAATAGCCCATTCTTCAGGAATAGTACATTATTCAAGACTTTGTTGAATAGTTTACGGTGAACGTGACGCAAAATGGGAAAGCTACTTTTAATGTATTCATTACACATTTGATCGTTTCCTGTAGCCTTTCCGGTCTCTGACTGCATATTTAACTTCTGTAATTTCTTCACTTTAAATACCGCTATCAAAACCAGCCGTATAGATCCATGGGAGACAATCGCTGTTATCTTGGCGTTTCCGATTCGGTTCAAAGGGAGGCAAATGGTCTACAGCCAATGACCCACAAAATTTTTAAGGTAAAGTTGTTCCTTGAGGAGGGGGAGTATCTGGGATTTATTATTTTGTTTTGTGTAAGAAGAAGGAAAAAACAACAACAACAAAAATGACGTGAAAGAACAAAGATTTGGGCAATTGAGTGTGTTCTCGTCGATTCTGGAAAGTTCGAGAGTGCTTTGGAGTAGTTTCCCTTTTACGTCTGCTGTAGCGCTTTCATTTTACTTCAAACAGTTGTAGGATGAGCAGTATGTTGTGAAAATAAAGTTCTGTGTTTAAAAGTTTAAAAAGTTTTAATTATGGACGAAGAAGATGCCGGTTGCACAGAAGTTCAGGTAACGTTTAGACTCTTCTGTTCATAACTTAAAAAACAACAGTCAGCGAACATTTAACTAAACAGAAAAACCAGCGGAGAACATCTCGGATCTAGACGAGTTTGTGTAGTGTGCTGTAGTTGGTTGTGTTGTTCGGTCTTTTATAGTAGCACTACATACGGCACACACGTCGACACACACGTACTCACAGACATAGTTATGTGAGAATACACACTCGAGTGACAGTCACACACGTTAACGGATTTGCGGAGTGAGTATGATTCTAATGAAGACAGAAACTGAGAAAGTGAGAAACTGAGAAAGGATGGGAGATGAACCTGCCTGCAGTGTGACAAGAGATTGACAAAGTAGGTGGGAGACGTACTTGCAGTGACAAAGATTCGTATGGAGGGCCATGATGAAATCATCGCCAATGCCATGCGGCAAGACATATGATGATGATGATGATGACATGTGGGAATGACATGTCCCACATGTGCATGTGCGCACACCACAGTAACCTCCTCCCCCCATACACACACACACCCCCACCCCCACCCAAACATACTGACCATAGCAACATTATGGACCACACATACAGTATGAGATATTCCATAGAAATTGACCCTCAAAATTTTTACTAATACTAGTACTAACACAAAGTCCAGCCTGAAGCCTTCATGTCTGGGATGTTTTCACCATGAACAGGGTTACTGTGGGTAAATTAGTGTGAAGTCTAGCTGTGTATTCATCTGCAAAATCTGTAGGAGCAAGCGAGGCCTGAACTGTGCCATTGCGGTGATTGCCTTTTGTTTGTGCATTTTAAAGTGTTAAAATTCTTCAGTTCCAACTATATTGTTTTGCTCGCATTTAATCTGTGCTATGTGATTTCTGTGTGGGCAGGGTAAACCAACAGACAAACAAACAAATAAACAAACCAAACAAAACAAAAACAAAAAACATAGCATGCAAACTATAGTATTGCATGAAAATATTCACAACCTCCTTTTTTTTTATCTGAACGGAAAATGAACAGACATCCATTCATAATTAATAGTTTAAAGTTTAGTTAACTATTTGGTTAGCAAAGAATGGCCCATGATATTGCCAAATGAATTTTGTATTTTACACAATTTCTTGTTATACAGTCTGATTGGTGGTAAGTCTAAGAAACCAAAAAATATCTCATCACCCTATATATATGCATATGAATTGAATAATATGAAAAACACACACACACACACACACACACACACACACACACACACACACACACACACACACACACACACACACACACATTCATTCTCTTACTATCACATCCACCACTTTCTTGCCAATTCCACAAAGTTATCAGACAGAAACAATTATACACACGGCTGCACAGCAAGCACAGTTTTTATCCCCACTTGTTACACTAAATTCTCATGTTAGTGCTAGCTACAAACTCCATGTAGGCCACACTGATGTGCTGACTGCTGCTAGTAACTGCCTGATGTAAACAGTATTTCCCCTTTCTCCTCATTCACTGACTTGATACTCTGGTAGTTGGCCAGTTTGAAATCTGGGTCAGTCACAGATTATGTCAGGTTTGTCCAACATCTGCAGTGATGAAATAGCTAGAATCTTTGGCAACACAGCTGCCTTTCCCTTAGCACTTGGCCCAGTTGAAGCTTCCATCAGCCATTTTGGAAAGCAAGGTCAAAATTTCTGAACTTGTGAACGCCACTACAGTGACCATAGCAATTGTGATTGACTGCTGGCCTCATGCATAATAAATGTAGATCTATGGATAAAGCTTCCTGATTAGTGCAAATTGGGATTCCCCAGCTTAAAAAAGGAGTTAGGAAAATTCCTGAAGTGATGTGAATGTATATATGTATATATGTCTTTGGTAAATGAGGTACACATTAGGTGTGTGTGTGTGTGTTTTGTGTGTGTGTGTGTGTGTGTGTGTGTGTGTGTGTGTGTGTGTGTGGATATATGTGTGTCCTGGGCACTCTAAACTTTAATCAAATTGAAAATAAAATGGACTGTTTATAGAGCTTAACCATGGTCAACACCTTTGTTGCCATGGATTCTTTGAGTTTTGTATGTGCAGTGTGTGTGTATAACTATAAGAGAGATAAAGAAGATAGACTGTATGCACTTGTAACTTAAGAGAAAGATGCTCTGTGTGGGGTTGGGGTAGGTGTGGGTGTGTAAGGAGAAGGCAAGACCCAAGCACAGAAGATTGTTCCACACACAAGAGTCCTGACATTAGCAGACATCCTCCTAATAGAGGCAACTATTTTCTCATATACCATTTGACAAGCGATGTTCTGAAGATAGAGAAGTCTGCCTTCCAAAGCAAAATCATCTTCTCTGAGCTAGATAGTTGAACAAGAGCTGGGGACTACTAAAATACGTAAAGGTTAAGTTGAAGACATCCTTTCACTCTTGTAGCAACGTGATTGTGCTGGCTGGGAAAATATGCAGGCGACTGGATTGATTAAAACAGTGTGAGATAAAAGGCTTTGAGCAGAAGTGACTCCAGGATGTGGGTGGCAAACAACAGACTTGGAGGGAAAGCAATGCGAATCCAGACATCATTGCAGACTGCCTCAGTGAACGACTGTGCATTATTCATTTTTTTGGCAAGCATCACATCTTCGATGCCACTGACACCGTCTCTGATTTGACAGACGACTATGATGTTAAGAGAGAGATAAAATTGTGTGTGTGTGCGTGTGCGTGTGCTGTGTGTGTGGTGTGTGTGTATGTGGTGTGTGTGTGTATGTGCGTGTGGTCTGTATGTGTTGGTGTGCTGTGTGTGTTTGTGTGTGTGTGTGTGTGTGTGTGTGTGTGTGTGTGTGTGTGTGTGTGTGTGTGTGTGTGTGTGTGTGTGTTGCTTGCATGTTTCCCAGTTGATCTGGAGATTTGACCATGTTTATAACTGTCCATAGTTCAATTTCCAATTCTGTCCATAAAAGGAAGGAAGAAAGGCAGACCTCCAATCTCATACATCGATTACATAACCAACATCAGTGGCTTAAATTTTCAAGAAACTGTCCAAGAAAATCAAACAGAGTGGCCTGGAGGGAGGTGGTGGTGTCAAAGAGTGCAGTGGCCAACACTGAATCCGGTGACACCGACAAGTGCGACGGGTGAGATAACTGTCCATCCATCAGGCCTTGGTGACTGATTGGCGTAGAGGTAGAGCTCTTGCCTTTCTGTTGATTGCATGCATGACTTCAAACTTGTGTGAATTTCAACCTAGAAAAGCTTTTATGGCAGGCTGCCTCCATTCCACCCAAATGGAATGCTTGACCCTGTTCAGAGCAGTGAAGAAAAGGAAATGGCACTGGTCTCATTGTGCTAGCCTAGAGAGATGAAGAGGTCCTTTGAATCTCAAGGTTTAGGACAGTTAGTTTGAACTTATTACTGTCCATATTAATTTCATCATTTTTATGTGATGTACCAGGAACTGACGAAGGATAGAGTTGACAAAATGACCCCAAGTCCTCAGAATCAGGTGGCCATTTCTCCCAAACGAGATATGGTGAAGTCTACAGCTGTCGTCAAGTGGTCGGCAACGCAGTTCCCTCTCCAGTTCTCACAGTTGAGCCTGAACACCAACCTGAATGAAGCACCTGACAACTGGTTACGCAGTGAGACGCGTGAGCAGCAGCACCTCAGGGATCTACCTTGGCAGCGTCAGCACTCGGAATGCTCCAGGTTAATACGTAATGCACTTGTGTGTGGGGATGATTTTTTTTTTTTTTATTTTTTTTAAATAAAATAGCATTCTGCTTTTTCTTGAATGCAATGTCTGCACATACTCGGAATGGTCCAGTTTAATACTTAATGCATTTGTGTGTTGGGATGGGTGTTTTTGTTTTGTTTTGTTTTTTGTTTTTGTTTTTTAAGCATTCTGATTTTTCTTGAATGCAATGTCTGCACATACTCGGAATGCTCCAGGTTAATACTTGATGCATTTGTGTGTTGGGATGGGTATGTTTTTTATTTTGTTTATTTGTTGTTGTTTTTTTTAGCATTCTGAGTTTTCTTGAATGCATGTCTGCACATTGCTTTTACCAGTTCTGTGCAGGGGGGGGGGGGGGGGGTGTTTCTGCACAGCTACACATGTTTGGTGGGTGTGTATGCAGGGTGTTTTCGTGTTTCCGTCAGCCAGGCACTTGACATGACTTTGCTGCCAGGATCTTGAAAGTGCATATTTGATATTCTGCATGCTTATACATGCACACTGGGTTTAGGCACTGGCAGGTCTGTATACATATTAATCTGTGAGATTGGAAAAGACTGTGCTCTTTATCGTCAAGGCAGAGATACCGAGATGGATTGAACCCAGGACCTGGACCTTCTGATTGAGAGTCTTAACATTTACCATCTTGATTACCGCAGGGGGGGGGGGGGGGGGGGGGTATTTCTATCAACAACAAAAAAAAAGACAAGGGCAATCTTTCACCTAACTGGCCTTTGTAAATCATGCACTGATGCAGACATAAAAGAAATGGGATCATAATGGAATTGATGACAAAAACAACAGAACAAATTAAGAATTTGATTTTTCTTCTGCTTCTTCCTCAGTCTGCCCCCCCCCCCCTCCTCTCCCTTCCCCACACACTCTCTCTCTGCTCCCTGTCTTGTGTCTCTGTCTCTGCCTCTCCTCTGTCTGTGTCTGTCTCTCTGTCTCTGTCTCTGCCATTCTGTCTCTGTCTGTCTGTCTGTCTCTCACATACATAAAGATACTTGGAGAAGGACATGACATTATTTGTGTTATCATTTTCTCCAAGATTTGATATTTCTTTGATAAGTTTTTTTGCAGGCCAGTGTTTTATTTAGCAATGTGCACTTGTTTGTCATAGGTGCTTAGTCTCTGAAAACGTGTTTCTAGTTACTGTTCCAGGTTATATGAAGCGTGGTATCAAGGTAAATCGGGTTTGAGTGGAATCAGTATGTGAAACTTCTGAAATGTTATGATTCCATTTTGAGCAGATACTTGAAAAATTATTTTTTTAATTATATGATTTACCATATTTGAGTGTTTTTTGAAACAGAAAAGATTAGTTGTTTTGTTTTATTTGATTTCATCTTTTTCTGTTTGGTATATTTCATTTTTGTCATTAATTTATAAGTTTACATGCTCTGACTTTGAATTGAATGAAATGATCAGTGCATTTATGCATGATTTATTTCCAGTTGTTGAAAGTTAATTTTTCTTGTCTGTTACTGAAGTTCAAGATTGCATTGCCCATTGATGAGAAATGTGTGTTTTGTGTTTCAGTTTTGCTATGGCACACTGTTATCCTGACTATGCTGGAGAGGTGGACGTGGTCTCTGCAGCTGAGGTGAGTACCGGACAGGATGCTGGAAATACTGGACAACTTTGCAAGCAGTTCCATAAACACACACTGTCGTATATGATGTACATACTTGCTCTCATGCACATGAATGTATGCATGCATGTACATGCAGACACACAGACACATATATCAAGTTACACCTATTACATACATGCACATGGCATATGTATCAAGTTACATCTATTACATACATGCACATGCGGACAAACAGCAACTTTTTTGTTTGGTCAGTAGGAAGTTCTGAGATCATGAGCAGTTGTGACACTGCATACATTGTTTGTGGAAGGCTTGGCCTGTATCTGCCTAGTGACCAATTTAGGGGTTATTGGCCTATGAAACTAAAACCCAGTGAGATGTGGTTTCTTATCAACCAGCTTGGCTGCAAGATGTTTCACAGCAAGTAGGAATGCTGTGTAGGGTATTAACCCTTTGACTCCCGCACCCTGATTACCAGCATCCTGCATTGTTAACAATGCTAGCTAGGCAAAACCTTAACCCTTTGACTCCCGTGCCCTGATTACCAGCATCCTGCATTGTTAACGATGCTAGCAAGGCAAAAACTTAACCCATTGATTCCCTCACCAGCTTTCCTGCAGGAAGCTGATGGACAGGGTGAGGGAATCAAAGGGTAAGTTTTTGCAGTTGGTGGATAGAGTGCGGGAGTCAAAGGGTTAAGAATTTGAATTTTCTTAGAGTGATAGGAAATGTGTGTTCATGTACTGCTGAAACAAACAGTAATACAAAAACAAAAAGGTATTAAATAATCCACTGTGTATCTTATTTCAGAATGTTCAGAAATATCTGTTTATATGTAATTATGTGCATCATCATGTTTTTCATATAATTGATGCTGTTTCAGAATATTAAGAGACTGCTGAAAATTCCGTATGAGAATTCCCATGCCAGTCTTATCGTTCACCGTGTTGGGCGTACTCTGCTGTTGGACAGCTTTGACATCCATAAACATCTTCTGCGTCAGGAATCGGTGAGAATTTGTGGAATCTATAAACATATGAAGTTGTGGTTATGCATAAGTGGGGTTAGATGTGTTGATGGCGGGGAGACAAGTGTATGTGTGTTGTCTCTATGTAAAGTGTGTATGTGTGTGTGCACGTGCGTGAGAGAGAGAGAGGATTTGAATGAGCAAGAGAGAGTATGTAGAATGTGCCACAGAATGTTCCTTTGTGTTAGAGAATGTGTGTGTGTGTGTGTGAAGAAGAATGAGTCTGTGTTTTGTGTGTGTGTGCCATAGAGATTTTTGTCTGTAAGAGAGTGTGTTTGCTAACACTGATGTGTGTGATATTTGTTTGTTCATTTGTTATAAAATCTGCAGTATTGTTATCAAGGAAAGCATTAAAATTTATAATATTATTAAGGAAAGCGTCAATTACATGTCATTTGAATATTTCATGTTTTGAGTACAGTTGTCCTTCATTTCTACGTTGTTCAGATTATTTTTGTATTGATAAACCTGTATTTCTCATTCAGATTTTGCCATTTTTTACATTTAAAGAAGTTAGTGTCTTTTTATGAATTTCTTTGTCTTACACAGGAAAACTGGACATGGCTAAAGGAATTTTTCAAGAACACTGTGATGAAGAGTGAAGATGAAATTGTAAGTTGGATTTTGTGAGTTAAATGTATTTTGCCAAACACTGTTGGATTCATACTAACCAATAATGTCAAACTTGGTTGACATCTGTTAGTCAGACTAATAATTTCAGTGATGTCATTCGTGTTTAGGTCAAGACTGACAGCAAAATGCTGAAAGTGAAAAAACAGAATGAAGAACAACGAAACCAAGAAACAAACAGCTAACAACCACAGAAGTGAAGAAAGTTATTTCTGAGAAAAGTAATTAACCTATCTGTATGTGTGTGTGTATCTGTATGTGTGTGTGTGTGTGTGTGTGTGTGTGTGTGTGTTGGGTGCGCACGCAAGTCAGAAAGAGGGAGAGGAGGGAGAGTAAGGATTTCTTACCCGTGCGTATTTTTACAAACAAATGCCTATCAATTAACATCAGGAAGAGAGCTCTTAAATGTTATATAGAACCGATAATGTTATACGGTTGTGAGGCGTGGACAGTCAACAAGCGAAGCCAGAACAGGATTGAGCAGCTGAGATGTGATTTCTTAGAAGAATAATGAGAGTTCCATGGACAGCAAAGAGAACAAATGAGACAGTCTTGATGGAGGCAGACACAAGAAGATCATTCATAAGGAAGATTAGGAAAAGACAGGCAACATTTATAGGCCATTCTATAAGGAAAGGGGAATTAGAGCACCTGGTCACAACAGGAAAAGTGGAGGGAAAGAGAGCACCAGGGAGAAAATATTGGACGGACTTGCAGGATGGCTGAGGACAGAGAGGGTGGAAGATGTGCTTATGGCGACAAGGGATAGATACAAATGGAGGGCCATGAGCACCAATGCCATGTGACACAGCACTTGATGATGATGTTTCATACTTGGTTATCATATTTACTGTTTAGTTGTTTTTTTTTAATTATTCTGATTTTTCTTGGTTGTGTGTACGACACCATTTTGCTCACACTGTGCAGGGAGTATGTTGCTACTCAGTGCATTCTCTGTCTTCAGTAGGTGTGCATGATGGTGTTTTCAGGTTTCCATGAGCCAGCCACTTCCCTGACTTCCAGGATCTCTAACATGCATGTTTGATATTCTGCATGTGTACACAAATGAAGAGGGTGTAGCCACCTGCAGGTTTGCACACATAGGAGAGCAGGAAAATCTCCACCATTTACCCATCAGATGGTAATGTGTAGCCAGATTGAACCCAGGACCTTTTGATTGAAAGTCTGTGACGTTCACTGTTTGACTGCCATGCCCATCACTGTTTTAATTGACTTGTTGAAATGGACGTGGCCCAGTTTGGGGTCACGATGACAAAGATGTCCTTGTCTGTTTTTCTGTGCTTTTTCGCCCAGGACAAATGTTTACCAATTTTAAGTTATATATTCTGTTCAGAGGAGACTGGGAACTCTTTCCAAGTTTAGATATTGAACTTCGTTTCAGTGCTGTATTCTACAGCCACACTGAAATTATGTTCCTTGGCAGGCACATTAGCCAAGTGCTAAGTGTTGGATTTCCTGTCAGAAATCTGAATCTGATCCTGCCTGACGGATAAAGGTAGAATTTTTCTTGTCTCCCAGGTAGTTTGGTCAACATCTGAGCAGAAGCAAGTACATGAACCCCCTTTGTGTGTATAGGTTTATAGAACATCAAATACACATGTTAAAGATACTGTAAGCCAATTAAATGTTAAATGGTTAAAGGTACTCTTTAAGCCATTTGATTGTTAAGTGGTTAAAGGTACTGTGAGCTGTTTGAGTGTTAAATGGTGAAAAATCTGTAAGCCATTTGAATGTTAAGTGCTTTATGTAGACAGGAAAATACCCAGCATGTGAATCCATTGAAGACAACAGCAACATAGCCCCTGCACACTTTGGGCCAAACAAGTTGCATACATGGGCATCTAAGAAAAACATTGCTCAAGGGGGGGAAAAAGGGGGGGTGGGTGGATTCTGCATGACTTCTCAGCACCAGTTAAACATGTTAGCTGTGAAAGTGAAGGTGGTGTCACACTATTCAGTGGTTTTTGATGGTATGGCAGACTGACCTGTAGAACATCAAACTGACAAAGTGTGAAGCCACCATAAGCTATATAGGGCTCATAGCAATGAAAAGACTTGATTGCTTTTTACCGTTTCTGTGTACCTTGTCTGTTTTGAAGAATATGAAAGAATTTTCTGTGAGAAAAAGATGAGCTTTCTGAAGATAGTCATTAAATTCATTACATGGTTTTGGTTTCCGGATTCCTGTATTTGCAGAAATGTGTGCCCAGACCAGTGAAATCCCAGGCTGTTCTGCAGGACAAGCGCATGTATTCTAAATTCTTGTACAAAAGGTAAGTGTGTGTGTGTGTGTGTGTGTGTGTGTGTGTGTGTGTGTGTGGTGTGGTGTGGTGTGTGGGTGGGTGGGTGCTGGAGAGGTGCATGTCTGTCTGAGAGTCTGCATGCTCACACATTCCTCAGTTCCTTTTGTATCGCTGTGCTGCGACTGGTAAGAGTGTGATTGTAAATGCTGGATTTGACACTCCTGTCCATTTCACAATATTATTTTCGTATATGTGCCTTCCCCTCTTCCCAAGCTTGGACACACATTTCGATAGATTTCCACATTTCTGTCTAAGTCTTCATCGTTTTGATCTTTTTCTTAACTGTCCTGTATTCTATAGAGCAAACTTACCCCTAGATTTCTCAGGCTTTTTCTACAAAATGAGACTGTCCATGAGCGTAAGTCATGTTGGAAATGTGTTAGATGATAATCAGTATGGTTTACATACATATCCAAGTGAGTATGTCTTTTTAACCACTCTGTCCTGTCTTTGTCACCAGAATTGTCACCACATACTGAAAAATGAATGTTACTCAAATACAATTAGGATAAGTGCACCCCATTAATTCATTGTTTTCATCATCACCACCTTCACCCACCTCAATATCTGACAGATTGGATGCCCAGTGAGTTTGTGTGTGATTCTGATATAACCAAAAACTTTTAGTTAAATTGTAAATGGCCAAATTTCAGTTTATTGTTGGTAGAAGTACATTGTCAACTCACCATTGATACGCTGACAAACGATGGACATAGGAGTTGGCAGGAGCTGAATTACTTGGAGAGGGAATTCAATGCTAGAGTGAATGAACCAAAATAATAAGAAAAATAAAGTTTAATTGTCAGACATTGAGCTTAGTGGTGGCTAGGAAGATCAAAATAATAAATTGGGGGAAGAGAAGATAAGGTGCCACTCACCACATTGCAGTAAATATGGCTGAGTTCGCCTGCTGTCAAGACATCTGAACTCCCAGTCGCCCCCAAACTTACACACCTAGTTGATGCAAGGCCTTTGTAATTTATTTTTGCTCCAGCCTTTTTGTATTTAGTTTTGTTGTGGAAAGAAAAGAAAAGATAAGAAAAGAAAAAGAAACACTGTTTCCTGGAGACACTGATAAAATTGTGTATTTGGTGATACATTCTGGGGTTACATTTACCCAGGAATGCTATTGAACATCATGTCATACATATGTAAGCCTCATTGTCTTATTTGCCACTCGTTCAGATGTGGTGTTATGTATCTGTGTGCTTGTACTAATCTTATATAAGGAACATATAATTTTCCAGTTTTGGTAACATTCATGATGGCACTGGTACAGCATTTAATGTTTAGAAAGACATGTCTAATATATCAGTCAAATGTATTGACTAACAGTAACTTGACAAATTTCCAGCTTGATAGCTCAGTATACACACACACACAGTTACAGCACACTCACGAATCGAGTGACTATTTTTGTAGAACAAGCTCAAAAGTAAATGCAGTATGTAGAGGGAGAATACAGATGGAAGAGGGTTAAATCTTTACACTGTGTAATGTGTTGTAATGCAATGTTGTTGCAGTCTCAAGGAACGCAAGGGACAGGAGACAGAGGTGTCTCAGGTGGAGCGACATCACCATGTGTCTCCATCTCACTCCCCCTCTCCTGTCGTCCAACACTTTGTTGCTGATCGCTTGCCAGCCATTGATTACGTCAGTGTCTGTTTTTATTAGTATTTTTTGGGGTGGGGAGTGGTGGGGAGGTAAAAAGAAATAAAGGTAATGACTTTCCCTTAATCTCTTCCCTACCATAGTATTTGTGGCCTTTTGCGTTGCTGTCTGTCTGGACAAAATCTTGCTTTTTTCCGGTATGTTCACTAATTTGTTCACTGCTCATTCATTTTGTAAGATATCTTTTTAGTTTTTGGCATGTTTTTTCCTTATACCCTTGGCTATGGTTTGATGTCATACTTATTTGATTTGATGAAAACTAGTACGATTAGAGCTGATATGATGAGCCTTTGTGAGTTGTCTAAAAAGAAAATGCTTTCGGAACATACATACACACACAGTAGCACATAAAATCATGCAAAACGGAACAAAATTTGGTTTTTATATACAATAAACATCAAGTGAAAAAGGTTTCTTACTACTGTTACTCTCTGTGGAATGTTTTTCTATGCAACATTCAGTAAGTTCTTGGGTGTAGCACAGTGGAAGAAGAGACAAAACAGGCAGTTGTTCCGCCGTCTTGAATCGCATCGTCAGGTTTGTTACTTTCCGATGCTAATTAGACTAATATTCAATTCTCTGAACGGTCAAAGGGAAAAAAATGCACTTGACATCTCCAAATGAGGTTGGCCAAGTTTCTAGTGTTCTCCCATTTTCCCCCCAAAATTTTGATGACGAAAATCCCCTTTGGCAGACACTTTATGGGCGTATGGACATGTCAAAACGGCCCCGTAGTAGACATGGCGTAAGCAGGGAAGAGGTTACTCTTAGAGCCCGTAGTGGGAATTTGCTTCATACTCCCTGCAACCGTAGTCTTGCATTCTCCCAATATGTAGCTTTTTGGTGCTTTTTTTCCCTAAAAAAAAAAGGTATTACATTATTCCAAGAGGAAATAGCCACGTACAGGTAAAAAGGTATGGAAAAATACAGATTCAGTACATAGTGTGCAAACAAAGGCATTGGTAAACCAGTCGTTTTCATTGCTGACATTCTCACTGTTGGTATGGCTAGACATGTTACTGTCATTCTCATCTGTTATTCCATTTGATTTGTTTTCAGCAGGAATGTCGTTAGAAAGTCCGAGATGTCAATCTTCTTCCTATGAATCTTCTTTCTCATGATGATCAGTTCATCCTCCAAACCCTCATCAGTAATCATTTTCAGTGCTTGCAAAACAGAAAACTGAGCACACATTCGACAAGACACCATTTGTGATTGCAACAAAAATGTCTGCTTTGGCAGATATTTCTAAGCTCAAACCACTGACGTTTATAAGGTTAACCCTATGACTGCTGCCAATGTAAAAATTATGGAGCTCTCAAAGCCTTCTGTGATTCACAAAAATGTGAAACTACTTCCATTAATTTCAGTGTGAAATTAACGGAAGTAGTTTCAGCCTAATGTAAATGGGAGAGAAGCACTGACTGATGTTGTCGGTCTCAGGGAGGGTTCATAAACTTGGGACTAAATGTTGTTGGCATTTATAGGTTCACTTGATTGAATACATATTTGGTTACATGATCATATATATTGTGCCTTTGGCTTTGTACAGGTACAGTATGGGGACAGGAGTTTCGACGCCAGATGCTGTGGACCTTCGAAGATCTGCGCATGCTGATTGGCACGGATCTGCCTGTCTTCAGCGTGGGTGACCACCCCTGCGTCAGTATCAGACTGAGGTAGTGATGTTACTTGTGTGTAGGCATTTTTTGTATATTTTTTTGCTTTGCTTTGTTTTTGAAGCATTCAGTTGTTTTTTTCAGAGAATATATATACACTCATTTTGTCCACTCTGTGTATGTTGCTGCACAGTCTATATGCTTCATCTTTGGTAGGCATGCTTGCTGGGTTTTCCACGTTTCCACAAGCCACTGGACTTGACATGACCTACAGGGTCTTTAACGTGCATGTTTGATGTCCTGCATGTGTATGCACACAAAGGGTGTTTATGCACTAACAGATCTGCGCATATGTTGACCTGGGAGATTGGAAAATATCCACTCTTTAACTACCAGGTGACCTGGGAGATTGGAAACTATCCACCCTCTATCCACCAGGTGACCTGGGAGATTGGAAACTATCACCCTTTATCCACCAGGTGACTGGGAGATTGGAACTGTTCCACCCTTTACCCACCAGGTGACCTGGAGATTGGAAATTATTCACCTTTACCACCAGGTGACCTGAGAGATTGGAAACTATCCACACTCTATCCACCAGGTGATCTGGGAGGTTGGAAACTATCCACCCTTTAACCACCAGGTGACCTGGGAGACTGGAAACTATATCCACCCTTACCACCAGGTGACCTGGGAGATTGGAAACTATCCACCCTTTAACCACCAGGTGACCTGGGAGATTGGAAACTATCCACCCTTTAACCACCAGGTGACCTGGGAGATTGGAAACTATCCACCCTTTAACCACCAGGTGACCTAGGAGATTGGAAACTATCCACCCTCTATCCACCAGGTGACCAGGGAGATTGGAAACTATCCACCCTTTAACCACCAGGTGACCAGGGAGATTGGAAACTATCCACCCTTTAACCACCAGGTGACCAGGGAGATTGGAAACTATCCACCCTTGTCCACAGGTGACCAGGGAGATTGGAAACTATCCACCCTTTATCCACCAGGTGACTGGGAGATTGGAAACTATCCACCCTTTAACCACCAGGTGACCAGGGAGATTGGAAACTATCCACCCTTTATCCACCAGGTGACTGGGAGATTGGAAACTATCCACCCTTTAACCACCAGGTGACCAGGGAGATTGGAAACTATCCATCCTTCTATCCACCAGGTGACCAGGGAGATTGGAAACTATCCACCCTCTGTCCACCAGGTGACCAGGGAGATTGGAAACTATCCATCCTCTTACCACCAGGTGACCAGGGAGATTGGAAACTATCCACCCTTTAACCACCAGGTGACCTAGGAGATTGGAAACATCCACCCTTTATCCACCAGGTGAGAGATACCCAAGCAAGATCAAAGATCAAACCCCAGACCTTTCAATTGGAAGTCTTAATACCCTACCCACTTTACTACTGTGCCTGACAGAGCTCGCTTATGTTTGGTGATCATATTTGTTGTAAGTATTGCTAACTATAGATCCCCTGTGGGAATGCCAGGGGCTCTTTAAATATGAATATACCCCCACCTTCTGGAAATTCAGTGCTAGAAATTTCGTCTTTTTTGTTGCTGTTTTTGTTTCTTCCTTATTCCTTTGCTTTCTGTCATTTATTCCTATCATTTTCCTTGTCTCTTAGGATTGATAACTGGGTACATGTATTACATGCATTTTTGGCTGTAGGGAAATGAGATATGCTTTAGTGTCCTTAGTTATGTTTAATTTTGTATTCATGGTCTATTTTTTAAACCCCCCTGTGCAATAAATTGGATGGAATGGTCAACGCCAGGGGCATCTCCTCAGATTATGTGTGTGAATGCATTGATATGTGTACTTAATTATCTTTTCCTTTTCTCCTGTTGAAATACTGTGTGTTTTGAAACAATTATATCCCTGATGTGGCTCTACGCAGTCAGCTGGGCTGTAAACAAAATGTCGACGACAGTAACAGTAACAATAACAGTGCTAGCCATGGCCTTTATTTGTTCATGTTTTTTTTTTGTTTTTTAGGTGGATTGGTGGCCGAGTTGGTTAAAGCATTTAGGAGTGATGGGTCAAGGGGATTTTCTGTCCCCTCTGATAGACCATAAATGGTAATCTAGATGCTAGTTTTTCAAATAAGACGAAAAACCAACATCCCGTGTGCAGCAGCACATATATAAAAGAAGAGTGGCAGAATGGTTCAGACGTTTGCCTGCCAGTAACTAAACTCGAGGTTCCAGAGTTCATTTCCCATTGAGGCCTTGACTTTCCTCCTTAGCTTCAGCGGAAAATCGAACTAAACATCTAGTCCTGTGGAAAGGGATGAAAAATGAGTAACCCCTGTGCCTTCTGGCCTGCACATGCTAAAGATCCCATGACAATTGAAAATGATGAAGAGCAGGGCATTCACCTGGATGCCCTGTATAAAACATTGAAGTAATAGATTCACTTCCCAGGTGTCTCTTCTCTTGAAAACCAGTTGGCCTTCTTTCCTTATGAAGGTCTTGATCAAAAAAAAAAAAAAAGAAAAAGAAACAAAGGGTGGTGCTGCACTGCATAAATCTTAACATGAATATCCCGGCCCCTTTTCAGACTCCTTAGTTCAACACCCTGTGTCGGTGTGTGTGTGCGTGTTTGTGTAGGTGAGACAGAGAGAAATGACAGTTTGGGTCAAGGGTCACATGTGTACCAAGCTAAGTGTAATCTGGTGAGCACGATGAGCCACAGTCGTGGCTCTACCATCCAATCACGATGCATCATGGCTTCATTCCTATCTACCACTGAATACTGTTGGAGCTATAAAGTGAATACAAATTGACCAATCAGAAGGCTTCTTTTGCATTGCCTCTGCCTTCTTCCTCTCACACGGTAGCCATTTTGCTGTTCTTTGATTGATTTCTCTGTAAGTTAAGTTTTTGCACGAAAATGACTGAGATTGGGACTTACCATGAGGTTGACAAGTTGGGAATCTTGTTGACAGTAACTCTGGCGATAATTATGAGGTAAACATGGTTTTGTTTTTGGTTGTAAACGAACACGAGATGTTTGAGCACATGATGAAGGGTATTTTTAGCACATCAGTCATTGATGGAATGCGCGTTGTCGTTCAGTTTGATTTGTTTACATGGTACTTCTCATCGCACGTGCGCGGAAGTGTTTTTTTTCTAACACTCTGTAATTTCACTTTCTACTGCAAACAGCCATTTACTTTACTTTTTATAGTGCAGTTCAGGATTTCTCGTTTCTAAATAATAGGAAATGTTTACACAGGAGCAGCAAGAATTAAGATTAATTAGTACTCGTAGGCAAGTTGGCTCGTAATTTTATGCCATTGTCTTACTGTACACTTTTAATTATGCATACTAGCCACATAATAAGTGAGGAAGAACCTCAGGACCATGCCAGCACTTGTATGGTGGGTTTATAGACAAGCTCATGGTACATACCATGATTAATTTGGATCCTTTGATCCCGTGGCTTCTGTGATGCACATGGACTTAGCCAAGCTTTGCAATCCATCCTGAGAGAATTGAATTTGGTTGAGGGAAAGGGAGGGGGAATTGTTTTCACTTCTCCCACCCTTACTACTTTTTTTTTCTTTGCATGTTTGGTTTGGGATTTTGTCCTAACAGGTGAAGAATACTTAATTGCTAATTTGTGGAAATTTCACTCCTCATTTGCACACTTGCAGCTGTGTACACATGCAAGCACGAAAGTGCATGCGTGCACACACACACACTCACATATGCACATGCAAATGCTTGCGATTGCACACACACATACACACACACACACAACACACAACACACACACACACACACACACACACACACACACACACACACACACACACACACTTCTAGATTTCTGACATAAGCATACTTAAAAAAAAAAAAGGATAGTGACTTTGGAACAGTGGAAACACAGTACTCTGTCACAGTGCTGAGTTGGCTAATGCTGTGTGTGATAACTGTGCTTTAAGGAGTGTGATAACTGTGCTTTAGGGAGTGTGATAAACTGTGCTTTAAGGGAGTGTGATAAACTGTGCTTTAAGGGAGTGTGATAAACTGTGCTTTCAGGGAATCGTCACAGCCAGTGAATGTGGTCACAGGTCTGGAGTTTTGGCTAGACAACCTTATGTGTAATGTGCCAGAAGTGGCCATGTGTTACCACGACAGGGGATTTGTTCAGGTCGGTGATGAGTTTCTTTTTTCCTACTCTATTTTTTTGTGTGCACTACTGATTTCACTTTTCCCAACACATTTGTACATATGTGCACTTGTGTTTGGTACCCATGTGTGGACTGTTGGGTGTCTTGGACACTCAAGTGTACAGGACAAGATGTTCATGCCAAACAGATCGGGAAAAAAACAACTAAAATAATACTTTGAGGAAGGTGTATGAACAGCTTTTTGTGAGGGACTTTTGATGGTATTTAAAGTCTGTTCTCACTTGTGACAGTGTCATTGTCCTCATTTCATGTCAAGTCACTGTGACCTGGAGAAATACAAAATCTTGATTTTCTGTTAATAATGTTTGTATAAAAAAAAGGTTGACTGTTAAAATGGTTTGACAGTCTTGTTTTGTTTTGCAAGATATTTTCCCTCAAACATTTTCATAAAACTATTTAAACAAAAACCTAAGCTGAACTATCAGCAAAGCAGAATTATAGTCATCTGTTCTATTTTTCTTTGTTTTTTTATTTTTTTATTTTTGTAAATTTTTAATTTACCTGTCCTTTCTTTCTATGCCACTTTAATGACCGCAGAAGCTGGACAGTTTTTCACAAATCTATGATGATGAAGATGATAATCTCATGACACTATAGAGTCCTGTTCTGGCTTATGATAGGCCTGTACTTTACGCTTGCTTTCATGATATATCCTGGCATTAAACCAGGCTCAAGAGATAAGTTACTTTTTTCTTTTTTTTTTATTTCATCTTGGTCCTTTTCTCCCACTGGACGAAGCAGCAGGGAAGTTTCAGTCTTTTTCTCTTAATTTTTGCATTTGGTGTTTATTCGTTTGTGATTTTACGTTTACACTTGCCGAAGACCAGTTGGCTGAAAATTGCGCCTGTCTTGTCTGGTTATATTAAATCTCCATTCTGATTCTATTTTGTGTTTTTTCTGATTCCTGTTTGCTTGAACGCAGGCAGTGGTACTTGTTTTGGATTACTTTGTGTTTGCTTGCACCAGGAGGTTTCATGGGGAGATAAAACTAGTGGCTTGTAGCTAAACGGGAAGCCTGGCTTAGAGTTGTTGTAGATGTTAAGTGTGTCTGCTACTTCATCTATCCTTGGTATTCTCTAGCTCTGAGTCCCAAGCATCTGGTGTTGTAGGCTTGAAGGTAATTTTTATGGCTTTCATTTGAAAGTCCAGGTTGTGATCTGCAGGATATTGTTTTGAAAGTCCAGTTTTGGCATCAGTAATTGCTGCATGTGCAAAGATTGCACAAAAACTCTTTTTATCAAGACTAACAGAATGAAAATCTGTTTTTTCTGATAGGGAATTAGACAATTTTTTTCGAAATTTAAAAAAAAAAATTCTTATCAGTGTGTTATCGTTGGTTGGTGTTTGTGATTGTGCTTGTGTCTTGTTTATCACTTGATATGTGTGTGTGTGTGTGGGGTGTGTGTGTGTGCGTGTGTGCGTGTGCGTGTGCGTGTGCATGTGCATGTGTGTGTGTGTTACCAGAAATACGAACTGATCAAGACAGAGGATATCCCCAGGTTACAGGGGTGTGGATTCGATCCCCGTGAGGTCAAGGATGTTGCAACCAACATTTTGTCCTTCCTACGAAACAGTGCCACCAAGGAGGGACACACATACTGGCTTTATAAGCGTCAGTGAGAGATTGTGTGTGTGTGTGTGTGTGTGTGTGTGTGTGTGTGTGTGTGTGTGTGTGTGTGTGTTAGAAAGAGAGAGAGTGTGTGTGTGTGTGTGCTTGTGTGTGTGTGTTTGAGAGAGGAACTGTGTGTGTGTGATGAGAGAGAGAGGTGTGTGTGTGTGTGTGTGTGTGTGTGTGTTAAGAGAGAGAGGGAAACTTAAAATCACAGTATTATTCAAGAGTAGTAACATTAGTTCCCATCGGATCTTGTACAGATAGTTTGATAGAGACAGAAGATATTGTGTGATTGTACGTAAGAGAGATTTAGAACACAGATTGTATGTGAGAGAGATTTTGGGACACAGGAATGTTAAGCAATATGAAGACTATAAATCAGTCACTGTCATCTAATTCTTAATAGGTTTTAAGACTTGGAATCATTGTTGTTATTCAATCCTTAAGCAATAGTAAGACTTGGAATCATTGTCATCATCATCTGATCCTGTAACCAGTGCCGTTACTGTGTGGCCAAATGGAACACAGCAGTAGACAAGTCCTCCATCTCTCTTTCAGGGGCAGTCAGGTTAGGTGTGTAAAGGTGGATTCAGACTTTGAGATTTGCCATCCCTTTCTTTCTCTGTTGAGCTTCATGATGGCATGCTTCCATAGTGCCCTGAATGGTGGTATTGGGTAGTTTGTTGTGGCAGAAAACTGAAATAGTAATACCAATAGTGTGACTAGTAATTGTAAAGTTATCAAGAGAATATGGACATCGCCATCACAAAAACGACATTCAGCAATGAACAATGAGCAAATTTTATTTACGAGAGTATGAAAGAAGCAGAATGTATGCTTTTTTACATCCGGTCCTTGCCCAGAGAGGGTCTGCATCACACTACACATAAATTATACCTTAGATAACATAGATACTGCAACAACAGAATCGTTACATTTCAGTCAAAGAAATGCATTTGAGATGAGAGAAAGAGTGCGAGAGAGAGAGAGAGAGATAGAGACAGAGAGAGAGAAAGAGAGGGATTTGGCACATCATGCGAAGTCAGCAAGATAACATCACATAATTACCCTTCATTGGACACCAAAAGGAAGATGACCCAACAACACCAGGTTACATACAGTAGAAGAACTGGATGTCCTAAGAGTCATCTGGGGTGCCATACAGAGGCTGGCTCAGGGCATACAACAGTGGCGGATCTTCGTTGCTGCCTTGTTTGCTACTGGCATTGAGGGCAGTAAGGCAGTTGTAGTGGTGCAGGGAACAGCTATTTTTTGTAAAGCATTGGCACTCGTGTGTCATGATATAGTAATAGAGTGTACCATTATTCATCATCTTTAGAAAATATTTCCTTTCACAAATCACCACACAAATACCATAATATTATCATCATTCTGGTACTGCTTCTTCTTTCAGGCCATCGTTCTGACATTATCAAGCTGTATGACCTGACCACCCTGTGTGATAAAACTGTGCCTAACCAAGGAGTGACCCCTTTCACCATCCCTGTGGCCATGCTTTTGTACCGAGTGGGTCGCAAAATGCACGTGACGGGGAAACAGCCAAATGAAATCCCACAGATTAAAGCCCTGCTACAGACCTGTCTGGGCCTTTTGGATGAGGTGGAACATGCTGAGGTAAGGGTTTGGCTGTATGTACTGTACTGTGGAGGACTAAGCCTAATAAGATCAGTAATTTGTGTTAGTCCAGTGGGCTTGGCATCATAAGTATTATACTATACCCTGTCAGCATTCTGCGACTAGTAATTTCTGTTCCATATTAGTAGCTAGAACAATACTCAAAACACTCATGTCATTTTCCTTGCCTCAGTTGGTGCTTTTGTCCTTACCACACATAAGTTCCAGCTACAGTCGTTATTTTGTTTTGTGACCAAAACATTGAACTGGATGGATTAGGGTTTACACTTTGTCTTAGCGTATCTTTTTTTTTTTTTTTGTGGTTATTCCATGGCTATATATCGCTCAGTTTTGAGGGTTTTGTGAGATGGTGTGCGTGTGCTTGTGTTAATTGTGGCTGAGAAGGGAAGAGGGGGTTTCAGTGAGTGGGTATGAACATGTGTTGTATGGTGGACTGTGTGTTGGATCAGATCCCCAGGGTCATAGTTATGCTGCAGACCTGTAGATGATTTGGGAGATGATTTCTGTATGTACTGCAAGATCAAATTTCAAAATGGTGTAACGACTGTAAAGCACACAGGGAGAAGTAAGTTTAGTGGTATCTGTTGGCTGCAGGATGGATTCTCGCTGCCTCACATATTGACAGGATCTCTTCTGTTCTGTGGGAAGGGGCTTTGATCATGCTCCCATTGTTGGTCTTGGGGGGGCTAATGTGCCACCAAAGCACACATACTTGAAAATAGAGCATGATCTATCTTTTGTTCACTCAAGAGGATGTTCAGAATGTACCAGACTACTCTGTTTTCCATCTTTATACCAAAACAACTCTAGACCCACCCAGCTGAGGTACATATATCTGTTTCATTCAATTAAAATTATACCCAAAATGTACTGGATGTATTTTTAGAAACACAAAAACTTTTTTTTTGATTATTGAAGCCATTACCCTTTAGGAAGATGCATCTGGTTGTCCTTTTATTTGTGAAAACACTACCTCATTTTGTGATCATGGACCATTTGAAGCACTGGCATATGATTGATGAGCTGACAGAATGTGAGAAAGTGAATGGGCCAGTTAGCATTTTATGAATTGTAAACAAGTATGAAGTGTTTCATCAAGTGTTCACATACAGTAATTCAGCCAATCAGTGACAATGGTGAGTGGCGATTAAGCTCTCCAAGAGTTTTTATCTAACATTCCTACAGCTGTTGTGCATGTACTTGTCAATGTGTGTTCATGTGTGGCACATGCATACCTGTTTTCGCACTTGTGTCTAACTGAACAGTAATTAAACTCAACACTGACGTTGCTTTCTTCCTGCTTGTTTCATTTCTGCCATCTACATAAATGTATTCAGCATGGTAATTTTCACGGTTTGACCTTGTCTAGCGCCTTCAGTAACAACAACACCATGACTGATAAAGCAAAACATGGTCAGTAATGTACACAATCTTGTGCTTATCTTATAGAAATTCAACCTTTGATAATTTTAGTTTCAAAAATACTACTTTGTGGCCAGTGCTAATTGGACTTGATGTACAAGCACATAATCTTGTGGACCTAAGTGATAATGCATGGTAGGAAAGTTAATAAATTCTGTTGTACCCTACTGTTTGAAGACCATGCCAGCGCATAAGATTTTATGGAGGCTTTAGTGAGTTGTTGGCCAGGTAATTACCAGCAGATTTGGGTGGAGTATATGAAGAAGATTTATCAAGTCATAGTGCTTGGAGCATTTTATAATGCATGCATGGTTTTACAAATGTACACATACCTGTTCATATAAACATGTCTTGATTGTGATAATTCTCTCATGAAGAGATAAATCGTACAATGTTAGCATCATCTTGACTTTAGAAAACATTTTGAGCACATTTAAGGTCTACTGGTTGGCAGTGTATTGAACAACGCTCACATCATTGACTGTAGGATGAGTACAATTTGAAGTTTGATCAAAAGAGATTCATTGGGGCTGGGACAATTCCGTATGCACTCCACCCAAATCTGTCAGTAATTACCTGGCAGATTCTTTGAACCTGTGTGAAATCCTGTGTGCTGGTAAAGACTTGAAATGGGAAGGTGGAAGAAAACAGTAAGCTGACACTGTCAAAATAATTGGAGCATTAACCCTTTGACTCCCACACCCCCAGTCCACCAACTGAAAAAATGTAACCCTTTGACTCCCTCACCCTATCCACCAGCTTTCTGCAGGAAGCTGGTGGATAAGGTCATGACTTAAATGGTAAGTTTTTGCTTTGCTAGCATGGTTGACAATGCAGTATGCATGTGGACAGAGTGTGGGAGTCAAAGGGTTAAGTTTTTGCTTGCTAACATGGTTGACAGTGCAGGATGCTTGTGGACAAGGTGTGGGAGTCAGAGGGTTAATACGGGCAGTGAAGAGGTCAGGTTTTATGTGGCGGGCTTGGGGATTGAACTTGAGACATCAGATCTTGAGTCCATGACTTAATCAACAGAGCCAGGCAGCCTGCCTGCATAAAAACTTTGTCTCAGGATGGACTTGAACCACCAGTCTTTTGGTTGACAGCCGATTGTGCTGATTGTACCATAGAGACGATGACAGAGTGCAAAAGAAGACTACTGGCTTCACCTGATGATCTTTTGAGGAGACAAAAAACGTGTGGCGGCTCCATGTGCAACTTGGCACCTGTGGCGTTAGTGCATATGGAATTCATTCCAAGCGCGGATATATCATCTTGAGAAATTGAAACTGAAACTGAAAATGGATGTTTTCTTTTAATTTGTACAGTAGTTTTACATGTAAGTAAATGCATTAAAAGACCTAGTCTGTTTCCCTGATGACAGGTGTGTACATCTTCCTACTACCTGCTGTCAGACCTGTATGTACCTGACAGCTGCTTGAGAAATGTGTGGGTTGAAGAGGGACCTGATGACTCTGTGTCTGAGCAGGTAAACAGAATGAACAGTGAGGTGTTGATAAAAAACAGAACTGATTTTATGTGTGTGTGTGTGTGTGTGTGTGTGTGTGTGTGTGTGTTGTGTGTGTGTCTCGTGTGTTGTGTGTGTGTGTGTGTGTGTGTGTGTGTGTTGGTGTGCTTGTCATGTTATCATGCCTGCCCCCTTCTATCTCACTTCCCCTAGTCCTGAAATAATAATGTTAAGCCTTTCCATCTCCATTTTGAAATTCTCCAATTTTCTCCTTTGCAGCAGTGTCCTCACATTCCACGTTGCGATTTTGGCTTTTTTAAATTTTTTTTTTAGATTGATTGCAGTAGTTTGCTGATGTCTGGTGGCACCTGTGCAGCATGATGGTCCCCGCAGGACGAAGTTGCTCCATAGGAGCCCCTATTTACGTCGTTATCCTCATTTTTCTTGTTTTGTCTGGCCATCATTTTACTTAGGAAAGTATGATGGTGGTTTCCCATTGCCTTCCATTGGTTTGAGTACGGTCTCTCCAATAGCCTTTGTCATTCCCAAGACAACCTACAAGGCAGTAGGGGTGATTTTTTTTTTCAGGGTTTACTCCCTCAGGCGGTTTAGGCCTGTTTTTATGTGTTTTGGTGTCCTTAGTTATGTTTAAATTTGTATTCAGGTATGTTTTTTAAATTCTCTGTGCGATAAATTGGACAGAATGGTCAGGGGCATCTCCTTAGATTATGTGTGTGACTGCAATGATGTGTGTGCTTAATTTTCCTTTCCTTTTTTTTTTATTTGTTGAAGTATTGTGTGTGCTTTGAAACGGTTATAGCCCTGATATGGCTTTTTGCAGTCAGCTGGGTTTTAAACAACAATAACAATAATGACCATAGGTATGTATGTATGTATATATGGTTGGATGTTGTTAGTGTACAAAGAATCCTCTCTGATCATGTGTTTTATCCACCTGTCACCCGCCCCCAGCAACTATGCTGACTCCAGGATTAGATGATGATGACAGTCTCTTGTATATTTTTACTTTAACTTGTGGATGTAACACTGAACCTTTGATTTAATCCAGTACAGTATTTGTATGTTTGACTGTTCAAGAGCTCGGAATCAGAAGAAGAAGGGGAGGAGGAAAGTCAGGCAGAATTCTCAGTGTCTGTAAAAGACTTGATGGACGCTCCCAAGGGAAACCTACAGGCTCCCAGGCGAGCACGCTTGGAGGGGATCACTGGCATGCCTGATGAACGCTGCAGAGATGGGCTGCAGTGTCTGCGAAAGGTGAGTGTGGAATGTTTGTGCTGGTGTTGATGTGTGCATGTACATTTGTTGACAGTGGAGAGAATTTAACTGGATGGTGGGCATTTTTCCTTTTTTTTGGCAACAAAAATTAAATGGTGGAGAAATTTGTACTGGTATATCTCATCTGTATGCACACACATACACAGGTTCTCAGCTTATTTCAGGCAGTCTCATTTGTTTAGTTCTAATTTGCTGGCCTACTTCATGGTCAGGGTATGTCTAGCAGTGAATGTGCCTGTGTTTTTGTTTCCAGTTTTTGCCAGCTGCCATGTCTTTTGTTACTCCAACTGATACAGTTGACCTTACTGCAACATATGTTCACCTGTCTGGTCCTCTTGATCTTAAGGGCATCAGTCTGAACTTGGGGTTCATATGGACGTTGAGCTGGTTATGGCCAGTGCAGCGTCTCAACAGGACCGCTTGCTGTTCACTGGATAGAAGATGGTTGTCAGCCCTTTCTGTCTGTGGCAGAGGAGTGATCTGATGATGCTCCTCTTTTTGCTGTTGCTTACAGTGTTGTTTGTGTCTTCTTGGGATCCTCTCTTAGCAGCTCATCTATGTCTGATCTGGAAATGAAGGCCACATCCATTGCCAAATGTGGCCTGACAAGAGACAAGACAAATGAAAGAAGAAACAGAAGAGGAGACTGTGTCTGGTATAAATTGAAAAGCTGTGTGTAACCTGGTTTTAAGTATGGCTACCATTGAAGTCTGTATGTCATATAGATGAGCTCTATCAGTCTGATGACATGGTTTTAGGTCTGGTCCAAGAAAAATGTACGGTGCTGTGCCTCTGTCTGTGAATGGATGCCTGAGACTGCAGGGTTTGGGAAGGTAAGGCATTGAGGGACAGAAGATGGGTACTGTTGTCTTAATGCTGGTCTCAAGGAAAGTTGGGATCTGAACAACCTGACTTTTTTTTAGTGACCTCAGGGTTATGACAACCTTACTTTCATTATTGTGAACATCATATTTTTATCATCAACACCATCATGTACTCAGGGGCTGAGCTGCCTGGAGAGCGACCTCAAAATGAAGGCTCGTCAGGACGAGCACAGCAGCTCAAGCATCGTGGAAGAGCAGCGCACTTGCAACTCCAACGAGGCCATCCCGCTCAGATACGAACCTCTCCGCCAACCAGAGAACGCCTGTCACTCCACAGTGTTG
Source organism: Monoplex corrugatus (assembly GCA_030674185.1). Classification (NCBI taxonomy): domain Eukaryota; kingdom Metazoa; phylum Mollusca; class Gastropoda; order Littorinimorpha; family Ranellidae; genus Monoplex; species Monoplex corrugatus. The sequence goes on from CM060309.1 coordinate 89,615,085, forward strand.
GTTCAGCGCAGCTCGTTGCGTAAGGACCCACTAATGTCAGATAGCTGGCACTCATTGAGCAAAGCTCTTCTCCTGCGGAAAGCTTCCATGGCAAACTACGTCCTGGCTACCGAGTTCCTGGCTAACAAGCAGTCTGGGACGGCCATGAAGCATGTCCGTTACGCCGTGCATTGTTTTGGTAAGTTTTCCGTGTGTACTTTTCCCTGCCCCACCATTGTCCTCTCACTTGAAAGGCAGTTAAACAGACAAGTTCAGCAAAGATCAGATGATGCACACACACAAAAAAAGTTTTTTAGGGAAGACCTGAACAGGCAAATCATCCACACACACACACACACACGCACGTACATACTTACACTTACTTTTTAGCGAAGACCAGAACTTGAAATCATTCACAAAAGTCACACACAATTTTTAGTGAAGATCAGGGACAGGGAAATCATTCACACACACAAAAAAAATTTTGTTCTTTAAGTAAAGGTCAGTATGGGGAAATCGTCCTTTAAAAAAAAGTTTTAGTGAAGACTAGAATAGAAAAATGGTTCACAGAAAACACTGTAAACAAGCTGTTTTGTCACTACCCAGCTGTTTTCAGGACTGTGATTGTAAAAACTTGTTTAGGTATTGTGGAAAAGAAATGATACTTCGGGGCCAGTGAAGATGTTTTTTCCCGCTACAGTTCTGTCATGAAAGGGAACATCTCTTAGATCAGCAAGTGTGTAAACCTGCCAGTGCCTATGCACTTTATGCATGGCTTACATAAACTTCAAATCATCCAGCATGCATGTCAATGAAAGATGTAGACTGTGCAACAGCACAGTGGAATGCAGTCAGCTCACTTAACAGTTTGAGTTCTCTGTGTTCCATTAAGAAGTCTGATTATGCGGACTGCGTAGTGAGTTCAAATGAGTTTGGAGAATGACTAACAAGATACTCTGGGGAGAGCTGGATAGGGAAAGTTCCTCAGAGGAGAAGCCCTCTCAAGTGAGTGTTTTGACTCTTTTACACTACAAGGGGGCTGGGCCACATCCAGGTGACCTCCTGGAACTCTTTTGCTTTCACGAGTTTTTTTTCCCCTCCATCTGGGTTTGAACCCACACCACCAAGATGGTTGAGTTGAGGCCAGGTTGCCTTTTTTGATGGGTGTCTTAGCATACTATGCTTTTTGGACACCTGCTGTACGTAGGGGAATGAAGTTCACTTTCGTTCCTTCTTTACCAGATCCAGCTTGAACTCTTCAGCTGCTTCTGCCTTTGCATTTAGGGCTTAGTCATCTCTTTTCCACAAACTGAGAGCTGTTCATGAGGTTGCATACAGATGGGTCTACCAACTCCCTCGCATTAACCTCTGTGGCAAGGACTTTGGCTTGGAAGCCAAGCTAGTGTACAAAAACAAACTATAGTGATATAACTAAGGATTAAATAGTAAATTTTTTTTTAATCCTGGTGCCTGTGGTTGTGAACAGAATCCATGGCCACTCTGAAGCCATCCAAAAGGGAGGAGAACCACTTTCTATTGATGCTGATCCTGCTGACGACATCAGAGGTGCGCCACCACCTGGCTATCAGCAACAGCTTTGAAGAACACCAGCGAGGCTACAACGACATGAGTGAAGAAGACGCCTACATTCTAGACTGCGCTCAGAACATCCTCTCTGTCCCAGGTAAGCAACAACAAAAACAGTCTTCATGTACTGGACCATATCAGAGTGACTGCATTATGGTGTGAATAAGGGCAGGCAACTGGCGTCATATATAGTGTAATGTAAGTGTATTTAGCTAAACATGTGCATAAAAGTATTGCTGTTAGATAACTGAAATATAAACATTAATAAATCAAGAAAAGATGGGGGGTGGTATTAAAGAAACATTAATAAATCAATAAAAGATTTTGGGGGGGGATGGTAAGAGCAACTCCCTGTGTAAAGCTAAGATTAACCTTTTCACTCCCTCACACTACCCACCAGCTTCCTGCAGGAATGGTGAGGGATAGAAAAGGTAACTCATGACCGAGTGCAATTACCAAATGGGTGGGTGGGCTGGAACTTGAACACACCACTCCAGTTTATTCAGCTCCAGGTGGATACCTGTCTCTCTTGTGGGACATTAGTCTGCCATAGAATTTGTCAAGTAGTAAAAACCTGTTGTCTGAGAAATTTTCACACAAAAAAATGGTGTTGATGAATGAGAAAATATTCTGGATTGAGTTCTGAACTGAGATAAGTAATAATGATTTGCCATTCGCTTTCTGTTCAGAAAAAAAAAAATTCTTACCTATGTATGTTCAGAATTTAATCCAGAACATTTTGCAACAGCGTGAAACTTAACCCTCTGACTCCTGCACCCTATCCACCAACTGCAAAAACTTAACCCTTTGACTCGCTCACTCTTTCCACCAGCTTCCTGCAGGAAGACATTGTTCAGCTGTCTGGTCTTTTTTACCATGGGGCAGGTTGCTGAGGATGACAGCTTAAATGGAAAATGTTGGAGTATGCAATCCACAAAGTAGTGATGAGTTGCTGTATGCATGTGTGTGCGTGTGTGTTTCTCTCAGACTTGGACTCATTGCCTTAAAAACCATAAAAGATATTGTGGACACCACAGAAAGATAAAACGAAAATAATAGAAAAAGGAAAGCAGATTTATTTATTTAGAGACATTAGGAATAAGACATTTGCGCTTACATTTACATGAAATCATGTACATGTTTGATTAGTTTAGGATGGATGTAGTTTAACTGTGAAGGAGAGCTTGGTTTACAAAGTTAAAGCGTTTTCCACCAAGTCTGTGAGACCTGTAATGATACTGGAGGAATGCCTGCTTTTTTTTTTCAAAAGTGAGGTATGGATCTGTGAGACACTTGGCATGATCTTTGGAACTACTGTAATAGGTATGTGTATTTATTGACTAACAGATGATTATCAGACCCCCGTGGGGATGCTAGGGGCTTTTTCAGTATAAATGGATTCCCAACCTTCTGGAAATCTGTGCTAGAAATTTTCTCTTTTCTCTCACTCACTTTATTTTTTCTTTGCTCCTTTGCTTTCTGTCATTTCTTCCTATCTTTTTCTGCCTTGCTGATCCATTCACCTGTATGTGTTTGATAAAGTCTTACATACTTTCTCTTAGGATTTATAATTGGATACTTGTACTAAATGCACTTTTGGTTCAGGGGAAGTGAGATGTGCGGAAGCAATTTTTGGGTAATTTAGGCCCGTTTTTATGTTTTAGTGCCCTTAGTGATGTTTTAAATTTGTATTCAGGTATATTTTTTTAAATCCCCTGTGCGATTAGTTGGACGGATTGGTCAACGGCAGGGGCATCGCCTTAGATTATGCGCGTGAATGCATTGATATGTGTACTCAAGTTTTTCCTTTTTTTTTTTTTTTTTTTTTTGTCCTTTTGAAGTATTTCATGTTTTGAAACAGTTATAGCCCTGATACAGCTCTACACAGTCGGCTGGGCTTTAGACAAAAATAACAAATAACAGATCATAATCAGAGGAAAAATCATGCCTGAAATTTCTATTCATTTTAATAAAAAGCAGATATTTAAATTATTTTTAAAGAGAAAAACATCATCTGTCAAGCTCACAAGCTGTTATAAGAGCTTGTGCATAGAAACATTTACTCATGTGTCCATTCGCACCTTCAGTATTGAAATTGCATTTTAGGTGAGCCGGTACACTTTTGTCTTTAAAGTTGAGGATTTATGTACATTTCTTTTTAATGGCATCCCCCATGGGGATGTCGGGGGCTCTTTTAGTATAAATAGTATCCCCACGTTTTGGAAATTATTTACTAGAAATTTCCTCTTTTCTGTCACTCTCTTTGTTTCTTCTTCCTTGTTCCTTTGCTTTCTGTCATTTCTTCCTATCATTTTCTGCCTTGCTGGTCCATTCACCTGTATGTGTTCGATAGTCTTAAATACTTTTTCTTAGGATTGATAATTGGGTGCATGTATTAAGTGCATTTTTGGTTCTAGGGAGATGAGATAAGCGGAAACAATTTTACGAAACTTATGCCCATTTTTAGATATGTTTTGGTGTCCTTAGGTATGGTTAAATTTGTGTTTAGGCGTGATTTTTAAATCCCCTGTATGATAGGTTGGACAGAGTGGTCAACGCCGGGGGCATGTCCGTAGATTATGTGCACAAATGCATTGAAATGCATTGAAATGTGTACTTAGTTTTCTTTTCTTTTTTTCCTGTTGAAGTTTTGCATGTTTTGAAGTGGTTGTAGCTTGATATGGCTCTACGCAGTCGGCTGGGCTTTAAACAACAATTTTCAATGGCAAGATCAGCAAACGTCTTTGCACCATGATTTGCTTACCACATTATGTAGAACTTGTGTGGATGTAGGCTACGTATTCCCCTATGCATATGGGAAAGACAGGGGATCTGCAGTATCAGTAGTATCTTTTCCTTCTGGAAATTTTGTGCTAGAAATTTCCTCATTTCTGTCACTCTTTGTTTCTGCCTTTCTCCTTTGCTTTCTGTCATTTCTTTCTGTCATTTTTTGCCTTGCTGATCCATTCACCGTATGTGTTCTATAAAGCCTTACATACTTTCTCTTGACTGCATGTTTGCTGGTCCATTCACCTGTATGTACCGTAGTACCATTCCTAAGAGAAAGCCTGGAAGGCTTTACTGAAAACATACAAGTGGATGGGCCAGCAAGGCAGAGCAATGGAGAAACAAAGAAAGTGACAGAAAAGAGGAATTTCTAGCACAGAACTTTCAGAAGGTGGGGATGCTATATATACTGAAAGAGCCCCTGGCATCCCCACCGGGGGGAAGCAAAAACACCAAAAAAGAAATACGACATGATACATAAGGAAATCAAAGAGTAAAACAGCATGTGCTGTTGTTTGAGAGAGATAGAAGAGAGACTTGGGCAAGAAAGTACTTATGTATGTTTGGGTGTCACAGAGAGAGACGTGGGTTTTAGAGAGAAAAAGAGAGGGAGAGAGAGGGAGAGTGAAAGAACAGGAAAGCTTTATGTCCACTATCATGGATTGTTACAAATTACAAAGTCTGAATTGTAAGTGGACAAAATACAATGAGATTAGATTAGTAAGAAAAGGAGTGATATGAAAGAACTTGATGAATTTGGAGGAAGTGAGAGGGGTCAGTGCTTAGAAGCATTTATTGGTGTGTTTTCTAGAGCTGGCTTGGGTGTATGAGTGGACAACGAACCGATGTGAAAACCTGCGCATTTCTCTTCGCTGCCTGGAGATCATCAAGGACTTGTCACGCAACCAGCCACAGACCCTGACCTTGAAGGAGCTGATGCAGGACGTCACCAAGAAAACGAGCGCCATCCTCAATGAACTTGGCAAGGTGTATATGACGCAGACAGAGAACAAGTTGAGCAACGGTGAGTAATGTGTGAAAAATTGACAAGTGTGTCATTGAGTGTGTAAAGGTTTTTATTAAGTGTTGTTGAACTTGATCAGACTTTGTGTATGTTTCATGTTACAGCTTGAAGGTGTGTGTTCTAACACTATTATCCAAAATTATTAGCAGTCTCGCCCACAAAGGTCTGCAGAATTTGTTGTTTTTAGCAGCCACATCCCAAAACTTCGATCTGATGGAATAAGTGTTCTTGCTGTACATGACCTGTGTTGGAGACGCAAATGTTGCTCAGTAGATAATGTGTAGTTCATATTGTTTTTCTCTTCATTTGGTATTTTTCATGCGTTGTGTTTATGCTACATTGTTGTATTGGTGTATGTGTCTGACTGTGAGTGTGCGTGCTGCAAATATATTTTAAGTAAAATGCAGCGCGCGTTCTCTGATACGGACTGTGTGTGCTATATAAATGGAATAATTGTTGTTATTTCCGAAGTAAATTGTAATACACATCAAACATTTAATATGGACCGTTTTCACTGGTATTGATTTCATGTTAGTTGAAAGCTATTTTTCTCTTGTTGCGGTTTGGTTGGTTGTGTTGATAGAACCATGGACCCAGACTGATATCTCAAGTTCAGTTCCACCCCACAGCATGACAAACTGGCCTGTTCACTGCCCATCTTATTGTTTCCATCATGCTGGTGGTGTCAACTCCAAGTTTCCTTTTTTCCCATCCCCATTCCAAGACCTTACCAGTGCATAACTTTTTCTTTATTGAATTACATTTTAAACTTGTAAAGGTAACGGTGAGCATGATTATTAAAATGTCTTAACGGGGTGTCGTTTTTGACCTGGTGTTAGCCCTGATATGGCTCCAGTAGTCGGCTGGGCTATAAGCAGTATGAATGTGAGCATATGCCAGTGCATAGGGTTTTGTGCAGACTGTGGGAGTCTGTCAAATAATTGCTAACAGATTTAGGTGGAGCGCATACAGAATTGTATGAGTGCAATGAATCCTCTTTGAACAAACTAGAAACTCCTTAACTTTGTTCAGTGGGAGAAATGACCTACATAAAACCCTTTATGCTGGAAAGGTTCCGAGGCATTCCCATTCTTTTCTGCCCCTGTGGTCAAAAAGACCAGACAATTGATCACATTTTGCAGTACGGCCATCTGTCAAGGGTAGCAACAGGTGGTGTAGCCAGTTGTAACAACTGACCACAAGCCCCATGGCAGCTGAAAGAACCTGGAACAGATGACCACACTCATTAACATATGTCTTGGCCTGTAGACAGTGAGTACACAGGATGATAAAAATAGTTCCATTTTCTTTTTTCTCTGCATTCAGGCAGCGTTGTTTCATATTTATCCATGTACATTGCCTTGGAGTTTTGGGCCCCAATTTGCATGCATTATGTTGCTGCATAGTATGCATACTAGGTCTTCAGTGTTGGAACAGTTTCATAGCTCTGATATGTATGTTACAGGTGCCACATTTGAAGACATTGAAAGCATCTGGACAAAAAGTTTGAACCAGTTTGAAAAAGGCATAGATGGTTTCCGCAAGGTGAAGGACAGTAAGAATGAAGCCATCATTATATTGAACATTGTACGACTGCACAAAATTGCGGCCCATGCCTACAGGAACACACAAGACACAAACAAGAACATCATGAATGGTGTGCGACGTCATTTTGGAGAGGTCAGTAGTAGTCAGGATCTGTGAGTTGTTTGTGGGTTTCCCTCCTCCAAAGGTTTCTATCAACTATGAGTGATTCTGCTCTGTGTGCTGACACAAAATGCCATGTGATGAAAGTATCTGCAATTATTGTGGCAAATGCCATAAGCCTGTGTCTAAAGTCTGTACGCTGGCAGGATGTTGAGTTTGTAACCTGTGATTTGGCTTAGTATGCTTTACCATGTTGACTGTTAGCATTATGGTACCAGCTAGTCCTGTCTTGGTCTGATTTCAGAGGCTAATGCTGGTAATACTGAATAGAAAGTAGTCTGCATATAGCCTCATGGTCCAGTGCTCTGTGACTACCTACACACGCCCACTCGCCTCTGCATGCATTTGAGCTGTTAATTAACCCTTTGACTCCCACGCCCGTATCGACCAACTGCAAAAACTTTACCCTTGACTCTCTCACCCTATCCACCAGCTTCCTACAGAAAGTTGGTGGATAGGGTGAGGGAATCAAAGGGTTAAGTTTTTGTTTTGCTAGCATGGCTGACAATGCCAGATGCTGATGGACAGGGTGTGGGAGTCAAAGGATTAATGATACTGCCTATCATTCTTTCCATCTGTCATTCAAAGAAGCTTCATTGAAATACATGTACCAACAACTTACCAATGCAGGATACAAGCCTGTTCCATAGAAAACACACCCGTGCAACATGTTTGAATTGATTACCAAGATATCAGTCATGTTTCACAGTGCTGGCTTGGAATAGATCTTCACAGTCCATAGATGTGATTACACATATTGTTTGTTGGAAGTGTTGTATAGATTGAAGAAGATGGGTAAAATGTTTTGTGTTTCAGGCTTGTGATGTTTTAAAAGTGCTCTTCAGTGCCTGCACCGTGGTCACAGACAGATTCGCAACAACATTCTTGGGACTTTTCCTCTACCTATCTCAACTTTGGCATGCTTCTTCAGCAGTATCCAACAGCATCCGACAGAAATACGGTAATCATTGCTGTCTTTCTTACTTGTGTTTTCTTTGAGACTGTTGTTGTTCTTATTTTTGCTGTTGTTAAAAGTTGTGTTTCTTTTGGCCACACCGTTCTTACTGTGTGTGACTGCTGTCCCCAGGGAGTGTACATCACTACCGCGTTTCTGTTTGCTTGTATTTAGGTATGGAAGGGGATTTTCTCTGCTTGTATTTAGGTATGGAAGGGATTTTGTCTGCTTGTATTTAGGTATGGAAGTGATTTTTCTGCTTGTATTTAGGTATGGAAGTGAATATCCTATACAATTTTGCCTGGGACTGGTTGCTGTGGGTTTTTCTACATACATACTCTTTAAAGTGCAAGATTAATGTTATATCAGCATCAGATTTTTAGCATGTTAATAATATAATTATTGAGTTTAGTAGACCCAAGGGACAATGCCTGGGCATCCTGGGTGATGTTGTTCGGGTAGGGTGGTGCCGGAAGATACAGGCATTGCGATCTGGCTTTACCGTGTTTGGTAGAATGGAAATTGATGGAGCCTAAAGTGGGTAAGGAGCTCTGAGGGATGTATAGGCCTGGGGTTTGGTGAGCATGTAGTAAACAAGGATAGAGTCCCTCTGCAGCAGCAGATGGTTTACACAAAAGGTCTGAAGATTCTTGTAACGTACCATATGTGTGTTGCATGGACCCCGAAGGAGATGCATGAGATCCTGGAGGGGGATATCGTCTCTGAGGGTGAGGGAGAGGGGGTCTTCTTCATCAGGGAGGGGAGGATGGCAAATAACGGTGATGATGCCAGATGTGAGGGCATCAAGGGCTGAGCAGATCACGAAGCCCCTCCATGAGGCCTCCTCAATTTGAAAGGCTAGTTGAGGAATGGGGTTTCAACAGGTCAGACACCCCCATGAAAGTAGGGGAACAGTGAAATAATTTTGAATGGATCGGGGTGCAGTCTTTTAGAGAGTGCTGGAAGGTAGGTGACTTAAAGGATCAAATGATTGCAGGTCGTTTGTGAAGGAAATCATTAATGCTGAAAGAAAGGCCTTCCCTCAAAGAATGGAGAAGCCGCTAGAAAGAGTTTCGAACAGAACTAGATAAGAGAAAAGTTAGTGAAAAGATAGGAGAAAATTTAGTGAAAAGACCAATGATTGAACGATCAAGATTTTTTCTCATGAAGTTGACGAAAGAGAGAGAAAAAAATAGAGATCTCCAAAAAGGGTAAAAGATGCTAAAAATAGAAGTCGCCTGTTTAAAGAAACATGGGGAGGAGTACAATGTAGGTAAGGAATGAATTGTAAACACTCTTGATCAAAACAAAATAACCAAGAAAGTTGGAGAAACTGAAGCAGGAGAATAAAACTGAGCACACAGAGGAAAGCTGTGCAGTGAGTGTTTTTGATGCTTCAGAGTACTGAGAAACAGAGGACAGTGATCACTCAGGCCAAAACTGGGCATGGGGATAGGGGTGGGTGCGACAGCAGCTCCTGGCAATCTTCGTCTTTTCACTGATTTCTTGACCACCTGGTCAAGTATTTTGCAGTTAACAATAGTCTCGCATCAATTGAACTAATGCACTTGTAAGATATTGTACCATACTTATTGAAAGGGGATTTGAATTAGATTCCCCCAGTTTGCATGAACTTGTGTACTTTGTGAATACACAGATACAATCTATGAGGAATGATGATAGCAGCAGGTACACTGACAATATTGTTATATTGACCCCACCCCCACCCTCCCATCTGTGCATATGTGTGATGCTGTGTGTTGTGAATTTGTAGATATACAAAGAGGTGGAGGAGATGTACCGAAAGGCAATGAAGAAATGCCAGCAGATTGAGGTGATGGTAGAGGATCCTCTGTGGGTCTGTTGTAAAGACCGTCTGGCCACACTGGAGTTCAACATGGCCGAGATGCACGTCGATTCTTACTTCAAGCAGGTAACTAGTTCCACCAAAAATGTGGAAATATTTTTGTTTAATTCTGATAATAAACTGTCTACATTCCCCCCCCCCCCCCCCCCCCCCCATGGGATGCGGGGGGCTTTTTCAGTATTCCCACCTTCTGTGCTAGAAATTTCCTTTTTTCTACCTATCTTTTTCTGCCGTAATGGTCCATTCACCTGTATGTGTTTGATAAAGTTTTGCGTACTTAGGATTGATAATTGGGTACATGTATTAAGTGCATTTTTGGCTCTGGGAAGGTGAGATATGTGGAAGCACTTTTAGGTAATTTATACCAATTTTTAGATGTGCTTTGGTGTCCTTATGTATGCTTATATTTGTATTCAGGTGTGTTTTTTAAATCCCCTGTGCGATAAATTGGAGTGGTCAACGCCAGGGGATGTCTTAGATTATGAGTGTGAATGCATTGATATGTGCACTTAATTTTCTTGTTCTTTTTTTTCCCTGTTGTAGTTTTGTATGTTTTGAACTGGTTATAGCCTTGATATGGCTCTATGCAGTGGGCTGGGCTTTAACCAATAACAAATGGTCTACACTTGATACAGGCTTCTATGTAGAATATATGTATAGCACCTGTTTCTGAAAGCATGATCAGGGCTGGCGAAGTCCACTCGCCCAAGGCGATAAGCCTGTCGGGCGAGTCAAAATCAAAAACTACTAGTCCGCTGGGTTAGTGACAATTATGACCTCTGCAGTTATAATTCATTTCGATTTTTCAAACTTTCCGATCAGCTGGTTGATTTTGTCTGCAATGATCAAGTCTACCAAAGTTGGCGCAAAAACGAGGCTATCTAGGGAAAGACAACTCTTGGTTCCCGTAGGCCTGTCGGTGAAGGGAGTCGGTACGATACAATTGAGGTTTACAGATCAGTGACCTTTCGCCCAATCTGTCAGTTTTGGTCGAACAATTAGAAGCTTTTAATTAAGTACGTAAACCAGAGAAAATAATACAACATATGTCTTATTGAGATCAGGGGATCGGAAGGGAAGAGAATGTGTATATATGCTATTGGCAAGGAAATTCAAGAGACAAGAGCAAATTTGATTGATCACTTGAAAAGGTGATACATCCGAGAAAATAGTTCAAAAGACGTAAATGCTACTCGATATTTTTCTCGTATTATCTTCACTTGTCTCTCAGGACATAAATTTCAGTTAGGGTGGATTAAATATTTTCAAAGTGTTTTCCATTCACACTGAACTGCAGAAGTCAAGAACACACACACACACACACACACACACGAGACATAACACTTACACAACAACAACAACAATTGTTTCATACTCTGTCTCTTTTTCTCCCTCACACATACTCACATTTTAAAAGTAAGTGATTAAAATTATGAAAAGGGAAAAACATTGCCGGATGACAACGAAGTAATATGAAAAACGTAACAAACGACCAGTTCAACTAAATAAACTTTGGCTACATAAGCAAAAGGATAACGATATTTAACTGAAGAATTCTAACTTACTCAGAGAATGCATGTAAACTTTGAGATCAATCATCTGCCTTTACATCTTCATGTTATCACTTGATCACCTCCCCCACACCCACCCTGATGAAAGTCTCCAGAAGAAAATTTGACCTCATTGTAACAATGGCTTATTTTGCTGGATGTTTTTAGTCATCATCATAAGGGGAATTTTACCATTTTTCAGAGGAACATGTTGGACTAGTGAAAATATCTGCGGGCTAGTAGACCTTAAAATCCACTAGCCCAGCTGGCTAGTAGGAAGTTTTAATCTTCTCCACGCCTGATGATCTTGACCACATACACATAATTGTTTTGCACAAATAGCACGATGGATATCATATATGATGTAATAGTATTGTGAGACATGACTGACACCATACATTTCTTGTATTGGACAGACAACACAGAGGCGAGTCAACGCAGAGTTTTTGCAGGCTGAGGACAGCTTCAAGAAAGCAGTGGAGCTGTTTACAGAGGCAGAAAAATGTTACAAGTTGCTGCAGGTGCAATGCATAAGGCTGGGGTTCCACATAAGTCATTATCAATCCTCTGGTAAGTTGATGTTTGTGAATATTTGTGCTACTGCGGTTTGTGCATCACTGCTATTTTACCAACTCCCAAGCTGCTCATATTAGGATCGTTTTATTTAAGTCAATGCTTGCCAAGTTTTCAGTCAACTGAAACTCTTAAATGTTGCTGTGACCTTGAGAAGTATGAAATCTGGGATTTTCAGTAACAAGTTTATGAAGGGAGTTTTTGGGAATGGCTTGACATCTTTTTATGCTTTTGGGGTTTTGTTTGTTTGTTTGTTCTTTTGCAAAGCAGACCAACCTGCTTTCCTTCTCTTGGCGCCGAGGACTATCACCTGCTTTAACTCTGGTGCAAGCGCTGGCAATCATGTCCCCCTCTGTTTTTTTTTAACTGGAACCCCCCCCCCATTTTTACTTAAATCAGAGCATGTTTTCCAACTGCATTCACAACATTGTTCTCTGACTTCCATTCACGATACTGAATATTCTCTCATTTGCAGCATTTTTTTTTTCTTATGTGCTATCTTTCAATCCCATCTCAGGACTCTTAACCCTTTGACTCCTGCACCCTGTCCATCAGCATCCTGTATTGTCAACCATGCTAGCAAAGCAAAAGCTTAGGCCCTTGATTCCCTCACCCTTCCATCAGCTTTCTGTGGAAAGTTGTGGACAGGATGAAGAATTCAAAGAGTTAAGTTTTTGCAGTGGGGAGTAGGGTGCAGGAGTCAAAAAGTTATTCTGTATGACATGGAGATGGTGGATAAAGCCATGGAATCCATTGAGAAAACAGGCATACAGGGGGAAAAAAAAAGAAGAGAAACATGAGTGGTGCTGTACTGCAGCAGAGCACTCTTCTCAGGAGGAGCAGCCGTAAGTTCACGCAGTAAATCCATTGCGACAACTTAAAAAAAAAAAAAGAAAGAAAAGATAAATCGATCCTTAAAGGAAAGGGTCGGACTTTAGCTCCCAGATATGTATTGGCATTGGTCACTGTAATGTGATAGATATAAGCAAAAGGCTACTACTGCTTGATTCCCCCCCCCCACCCCCTTTTTTGTTGTTTTTGACTGATTGCGTATGAGCTGTCGCTATTACCTATATATATCTTATTACCTTTCTGTATGTATTATCTCCCAACATGCCACTTTATTTCTTAACCCTTTGACTCCCGCACCCATCCCACTGCAATAACCACCTTGACTCCTACCACACCACTTCTGCAGAGAGCGGTGGATAGTGAGGAGTCAAAGGTTAAGTTTGCTTTGCAGATGGTTGGCATACAGGATCGGACAGGTGCGGGAGTCAAAGGGTTAAGTTTTTGCTTTGCTAGCATGGTTGGCAATACAGGATGCTGGTGGACAGGGTGCGGGAGTCAAAGGGTTAAGTTTTTGCTTTGCTAGCATGGTTGGCAATACAGGATGCTGATGGACAGGTGCGGAAGTCAAAGGGTTAAGTTTTTGCTTTGCTAGCATGGTTGGCAATACAGGATGCTGGTGGACAGGGTGCAGGAGTCAAAGGGCCAAGAGAGGTTGTGTCTGAAAAACTGCGACAGTATTTTTATAATCTTATTATGTGTTGTGAAACAGTTATATTGACAATCAGTTTTTTTTTGGAAAAGAAGAGTAGCTGTAAGTATCATGAATATTTTGTATATGAAAGTATGTATAGAATATTAACATGTAACTCGTGTTTGTAAATGTATGTAAGTAGTATAGAATATTAACATGTAACTCGTGTTTGTAAATGTATGTAAAAGTATGTATAGAATATTGACTAACTCGTGTTTGTAAATGTATAGAATATTAACATGTAACTCGTGTTTGTAAATGTATATAAAAGTATGTATAGAATATTAACACGTAACTCGTGTTTGTAAATGTATGTAAAAGTATGTATAGAATATTAACATGTAACTCATATTTTGTAAATGTGCCTCCTTCAACTAGATCTGCAGCCTTATCATCTCTGTATATTCATGTTTTCTGTCTCTCCCTGTCCTGTATATGCAGTATTATGTGTCACTGTAGTGCGTATTGCTGACCATGCAGAATGACTGCAAGGGTATGTATGGAATGAACAAAATAGCTGTCCCACCCCAGTGTCTTGTTCTTGAGTCTTAAGGGCCATGTTCTGTAAAGCTGTCTTCTCAGCAGATGTAAAGATCAATAAAAGTGTAGAGGATTAAGTAAATCATGGATTTTGTTTTTCTCAGATTACCCTGACTACAACACCATTGTACAGTTGATCATAGATTGCAAAGACCCCCTGCATATGCTGGAGGCGTCTGATTTCCATGATGACAGCAGCATTGAAAAGATAGATGGGGACGCTCAGGATCCACTGGTTTTGTTGGAATACTTGCTGAAACCACTTCTCACAGCATGCCATCAGTTGCTGAAAAGGGCCACTCGGTAAGTATGATGGTGGTGAATGGGCGTTTCTTTACCTTAAGCGTGCAGACCTGGTCTTTTTAACTCTTAGACTCCACATCACTTTTCCAGGCACCACCCAGTTGATTGTGAGCTGTACTAGGTCTTCTGCATTCATATTAATGCGATTGCCCCTCGCCCATCTTCAGCTATGTGTTTTAAGAGGACAGGAAAAAAGATATGCAAGATTTCTTGGAGGAAAAAATAACAGATCAGTGAGACCAATAACACATAAAAGAGAAAGGATGAAGCCGTGGAAGTAAAAGCAAAAGGGTGAAATGAAGAGTTGCAGAAAAAGTGGGCATTTTTGGCAGAAAAATCCAGAATGTGGTGTGCTGTTCATAATGAACTGGCGTTTTGTTTTCAGACTGGGAAGTTTTCCAACTAATTATTATTTTACTCTAACAATTTCATCAAGAACTTCGCTCCCCCCCCCCCTCCCCCCAGTGGGTGCCAGGGGCTCTTTTAGTATAAATAGTGTCCCCACCTTGAAATTCTGTGCTAGAAATGTCCAAAATTTCCTCTTTTCACTCACTCTCTTTGTTTCTTCTTCCTTTGCTTTCTGTCATTTTCTGCCATGCTAGTCCATTTACCTGTATGTGTTTGATAAAGTCTTATGTACTTTCTCTTAGGATTGATAATTGGGTACATGTATTCAATGCATTTTTGGCTCTAGGGAAATGAGATGTGGAGCAATTTAAGGTAATTTAGGCCTGTTCTTATATATGGTTTGGAGTTCTGAGTTATGTTCAAATTTGTATTCAGGTATATGTTTTAAAATAACCTGTGTAATAAATTGGATGGAATGGTCACCTCCAGGGGCATGTCCTTAGATTATACGCGTGAATGCATTGATATTATTATTATTATGAACATTTAGTACGCCTAATCAAATTAATGCCCTAGGCGTTAACAATGGCAAAACATATAACCGAAATCACAAGCACGCACACACACGCCCACAAACACACACACGCACACACACACACGCACACGCACACGCACACACACACACACACACACACACACACAGCACGACATGCAAATGCAATGACACATTGACACTAAGACATTATAAAGCCAACATTACGTTACATGGGGGGAGGGGGGCAGAAATTACCAGTTATTTGGGAAACAGATGAGTTTTGAGGGAGCGTTTGAATGTGGACAGAGAGGGTGAGTATCTGAGTGAGCGAGGTAGCTGATTCCAGATAGTTGGAGCTTGATAGGAAAAAGAACGCTGCCCAAACCTTTTAGTGCGGACTATGGGGATACTATAGAGACGGGTGTCGGATGAGGACCGCAAAGCTCGAGATGGCGTGTAGAGATGTAACAGATGGGCGAGATACTCAGGACAGGAAGACTCAATAGATTTGAAGCAGAGACAGGCAATCTTGTAGGATATTCTTTGCTGAACCGGGAGCCAGTGAAGAGAACAGAGCAATGGCGTAACATGGTTAAATTTTGAAGAGCGGAAGATGAGACGGGCAGCATGATTTTGAACTTTCTGAAGTTTGTTAATGAGGTGAGAGGGGGAACCAGACAAAAGAGCATTACAGTAATCAAGACGAGATAGAACAAGTGCACAGACAAGAGTCTTTGTCGTGTCTTCTGAGAGGAGATGGCGGATAGAAGCAATTCGGCGGAGTTCAAGAAAACAAGTCCGACAAACGTTGCTAACATGCAGATGGAAGAACAGGGTTTGGTCAAGAGTTACACCAAGGTTACGGGCAGAATAGGAGAGAGTGATAGACGAGTCAACAAGTGTGATGGAGGTTGGAAGAGAGGGGTGATTTTGGAGTTTGGGTGGGGTGATCAAGATCAATTCGGATTTCTCTTCATTCAATTTCAGTTTGTTTTCAGTCATCCAATCCTTCAGGTCGGCTACACAAGATTGGGTGTTTTGGATCATGAGGGGAAGGTCAGGGAGAGGCCCAGAGACATACAGCTGATTGTCATCCGAGAAAGAATGATGCTGAAGTAGGTGTTCTTGGACAATAGAGGAGACAGGATAGGTGTAGAGAATGAAAAGTAGGGGGCCCAGAACAGATCCCTGTGGCACTCCATAGGTCAGACAGGAAGCATTAGAAGAAAGACCATTGACAGAAACTACTTGCAGACGATCGGTGATGTAAGAATGAAACCAATTCAAGACAGTATCATGGAGCCCAAAAGAGTGAAGCAGACGGGAGAGAAGGATAGAGTGGTCAATAGTGTCAAAGGCAGCAGATAGGTCCAAGAGAGTCAAAAGTGATACATTGTTAGAGTCAAGAGTAGTCAGTAAGTCGTTGCAGATTTTGAGAAGAGCAGTCTCGGTGCTATGTGCAGAACGGTAAGCAGACTGAAGGGGATAGACAAGGTTATTGGAATGAAGGTGGTTTAACAGCTGGTTGAGAACAACTTTCTCTAAGACCTTGGAAAGAAATGGAAGATTTGACACAGGTCTATAGTTTTTCAAATTCTCAGGGTCAAGAGTCGTCTTTTTTAGAAGAGGTCTAACAATTGCTGACTTGAAAGAAGAAGGAAAGGAGCCAGTTGAGAGGGAATGGTTGATGATGTTGGTGATGTGAGGAAGAAGAGTATCAAGACAATGGGTGAGGAAAGAAACTGGCAATGGGTCAAGTTCACAGGTTTTAATGCCGGATTTCATGATGATTTTCTTAACAAAGTCCTCAGAAACGGGTTGGAAGGAAGTAAGGGGGATTCCAGAGAAAGGGGGTTCAGGAAATGTTGCATGAGTGTTCGTCGTGGAATCAAGAGAAAGCCTGAGGTTAGCAATCTTGTTGACAAAATAGTCGGAGAAAGCCTGTGGAAGATCAGATGGTGGCAGGTTAGATGGAAGAGGAGAAGAGCCAGTTTTGCCAAGAAGAGTATTAGTGATATACAATTGTTTGGACGATATGTGTACTTAATTTTCTTTTCCTTTTTTTTTTTCTTCTCTCGTTGAAGTATTGTGTATGTTTCAAAACAGTTATAGCCCCGATATGGTTCTACACAGTGGGCTGGGCTTTTAAACAACAATAAGAAAAGTAACTGGCAGACTATACTTTGAGCAATGTTCAGCCGATAGAAGAGAGAGAGAGATCTTGATTCGGATTATAATTTTTAGGTTTTTTTTTATCATAACTTATTTTTTTGGTCTGAGATACTGTGCAAGTCATAACTAGTGCAGCAGGCGCCTTGTCTTTGACCCATGCTTATGCATCCTCCATTCCAGTGGAGCAATTCCTGTACTGATCTGCTAGTGTGTTTGTCACTGAAGATTGGGATGAGGAATGGGGTCAGTGTGAAAAGAACTACAGTGGTTGTTTGTATGTGTTCATAGCAGTAATTGTCACATGTTTGATGATTGTTATACAGGTTTGTATTATATAGTGTGTACATACAGATGCATGCATTTTGGTCTATGTTTGTGTTTATACATAATCAAAAAATTCTCAAATTTTTGATGCGTTGAACTTCAGTAGCCTTAGAAATGCTCATTATTATTATTGACTATTGATTCCATGTTGTATATGATTCGCATGTATCTTCTGTTTTGGTCTGTGCACGGTGTATATTGTGAACTGGAGTGCTTAGTGCTGTAGATTAGAATCATGAGAAATTATTGTACAAAGTTTCAGCAGTGATTGTGTGTTGTGTTTGGTCACAGGTTGCACATGGAGAGCCAGCAACAGAAGCTGAAGGACCTCTACAAAAGATGCCTGGCCATGCAGAACCAACTGACAGATAAAAACTTGACTTTTGAACACAAATTCCCACGGGTGGTGCAACTTGTCACCCATATTGCTGAGCAGTATGCAGACTGTGTACCACTCTAGCAGAAGATAATTTAACTGGATAGTGCAACTGGACACATTGCAAGGGTCCTAGCATGTGCTAACTTGTCAGGAAGTGGCTCACTGCACAGACGACTTCCAGCTCAAGGGGAGCAATCCAGCCTTGTGAATTTTGCTTCAGTCTTCGTCTGTGACAATTTACCATTTGTGAGGTGCGTCTTGTCAACTTTAAATTTAGTGTGATCTTTGCAGGGCAGAAGCCTGGGTACAGTGATATGGAGAACCTATCGTCCATGTAGCAGATCCCTCACTCTAAAAGAAGAAATGTCATCAACCTGGTCAGTTTGGTGGCATCAATATTGTACTTACAATCTAGATCATTTGCCCTCTCCAAAAATCTTGTCCACAAGTAAGGTTTTGCATGGGCTCAATGAGTTGTACTGATATTCCAGATGTAAGAGGAGCACATATGGCATAACTTTTGTGCAGTAAATCTCATTCCCATTTCATGTTGACTTTTTTTAATACTGTTGTTATATTTGCTGTCTGAACCTGCCACGAAGTTTTTAAATAAAAAGATTGCAAGTTGACAGGTGTTCATTTGACAAGACTTTTCTTTTAAATAAAAATTACTGGCATTAAATGATATAACTGCCAAAAGAAACCCTAAAGTCAAGTTGAACAAGACTGAATATACAGTCAGTGATGCTGTGCTACTTCAAATCAAGTACACCATCAAGGAAAAGAAAGTTCATCTTCACAGAGGATTGGTGCTGGTTACATGTTCCTCTTGAAGACACTGAATATTTGTGTTTATCTTGAATTTTGAAAATTTATGTCTTGTCACACCAAGCTTTTCATGTGAAATTCAAGCTGCTGTTCTTCAGAAGACTATGTTGTGGAACAGAACCACCTGTTGTCAAATCAGTGTTAAAAGACTGTGACTTGTGGTGACGGATTGTCTTCAAGGTCTTCCCTGCTATTGTGAGAAGAACTTTAAAAGACCATGCAGCGTATTTGGTGATTTGTGGTCAAGGTCTTCCTGCTCATCTGTGATATTAGTTATTTGAGATGCCGTCCTTGGCCAGTTGAAAACAGCATAAATGTTTGTGTGTAAGTGTGTAAACGTGTGTGATTTCTTTTTAGAATATCTCAGTGTGTCCCGTACATGACTTGGACAGGGGTGCAAAGAAGAAGCAAAGATTTGGGAGAGGAGGCAAATGTAAAAGTATGTTCATTTTCAATAGTTCACCGTCACTCAAGAAGTGCCAAAAATTTCTTGAAGCAGTAGCGTGTATCACAGCTGAATATATGTGTGTTTGATCCTATAATTGTATGTGTGGTTTTAATTCTTAGATGGTCAGTTTTGTTGATAGAACAAGGCAATGAATTGGTGTAATTTTAGTCCTTTATTTGCAAAAATACGATCCAACACATGCATTCTGACAGATATGTGTTGGACACAAATGGGCTGGTTTTGCCGTTTTGATAGCATTATATGTTGATCTACTGATAATCTTTTTGTATTTTTGCTTTTGTTTATTGTGTTTATCTGCTTGTTTTTTTTCTGTGAAAAAAAAGTAAGTACACGAAAATACTCTTTGGCTGTGGATGTTGCCATTTTGACAAGAATTGTGTGAAAAGAGCTTGCAGTATAAATGGCCTTGAATGTAATGACCAGCATTTGCATATGAATGGTATTTACATTATGGAAATTTTGCAGTTGTTTACACCAGAGAATGGGAAGGAAATTGGGGGCAATAACAACAAATTTTTCTAAAAGCTAAGAAATCTTCCTGTAGGCAGCTAATCAAAATAATGTGCAGTATTGTATGTTAAACACTTTGCATATTTTGTTGACTTCAGCCTTTAGTAGTAGGCCACTGCTCCTGATGAAGTAAATTATATGGTTTTGATTTTTAAGTCTTCAGTTAACGGTGAGCATGTTTTTTTAACTGTTGTCTTTTCTCTTAACCTGGTTGTCATTTTTGATGTGTTGTTAGCCCTGATATGGATCTAGTAGGCGGCAGGGCTATAAAGCAATATATGAACTGAACTGAACTGAGTCCTTAGTACAGTAATGCACATCTCTAATTAAGGAAAATATTTTGTTCCCTGTTTGCTTTGCTTTTTGGTAGTTCTTGCCTTTAACCAGTCTACTATAATTGTGTTGGTATGACTGACTCAGAAAATTGTATGTAATTTTTGTATGTATCTTTCAACACAATTCATAAACTATCAGTGAAAGTTGCTTAGTTTGCCTTTAAAGGCTGCATAGTTTCATTTTTCAATCACATGTGTAATTGACATTAAGTTTGTTTCCCATATTTATTTTTACTCTAGAAAACAAATTTCAGTGTGCAATCTTGTTTTGCATACAAAAGTTTGTTTGATTTTAATGTTATGGAAAGTTTGCAGACATATAAGCATCATGTGGGGGGAGTGAGTGAAAGGTTTCAGTTTCTCAAGATGTCTCTGTGCTCAGAATGAATTCCATGTACACTAACATCACTGGTGCCATGTGATGGAGAAAATCCGGAATGTCATGGCACAAGCCCTGAGCCTGTACATAAACTCATAAACTGGCCAGGTCCTACCTGCCTCTGTGTGTGGGGTTTTTTCTCCTTCAATCTTATAACTAGTATCAGTCTATCATAGGAACAATCTTGGTTACATGTAAATGACATGAGTATCTATCTTATTCCCCCCCCCCCCCCCCCCAAAAAAAAAAGAACAGATGAATAAATTAATAATTAAAAGAACTGAATCAAAACACAACTGCCTCGTATAAACTTATGATCTGGCATCACAGAGAAGGCCCCTAATCAATATGCAAAGCCTCCGCTGCCTATCAATGAAATGAAAAATATTTCCTTAATCATAGCCCCTCCAGTCTGTTGTCCACTTCCGATGAAAGAAAAATAAAAGAAATGGATAAGTAAATGAATAAATAAAATGAAGGAATAGGTAGATAAATAAGTAAGAAATGAGAAATAACGAATAACAGTTCATACACATTCAGGCATGTATGTTTTCAAATAGGCCCATCCTGTTGGTTCCAAATCAGCCCATCCTGTTGGTTCCAAATCAAAACAATCATTTGTGACCCTAAAGTAAAGAGCTGAAAGCCTTGCATGTTTCATTTCATGTTCTGTGCTGGCATTTGCGAGGAAACGGCAACAGCAATGAATGATAAGTGTTTTTTTCTCTCTGCCATTCTTCTGTTTAGCACTGTTTTTACAATAAAGACATACTAAATTAAATAAATGAATAGATTTAGAAAATACCAAAGGAAATCATTGGGGAAAAAAAACAGTCGCCATTTTAGATGTTTGAAACATTTACTTTTTTTTAAATTACAATACTTTTTGTTACTGGATGGAGAAGTAGGCCTTCAATTTCACTTTAAACCCAAAACTTGTAAAAATTTCAGACCAAAGAAAAGTTTTCCATTAATAAAGAAACAAAAATAAGAATACAAATGCGATTATTGACTCTCTCATATATATATAATGTAGAGAGAGAGAGAGAGAGAGCTGTCATATTTTTCCATCATGCTCAGTCCATTCTTAGCAGTTCTGAAGATTCCAGAAAATTTAGATTGCTGTGACTGTGATGTATATATATAGGTGTGGTTGTGAACTCTGATGGGCATTAAGTTCTGTAGTGTTACTTGCCATTCTGGTGGTACATGGTGTTACTGAAGCTTTTGTTTTAATATTTTTTCAGTTGTGGTTTTGTAGTGAAAGAACGACTGGCATTTCAATCATGTCTGAACTTGTACATTTTTGGATTTTTTTTCTCATCAGTTTTGTACAACTTGAAATGGGCCTAATGCTGGGCCAAATCAATATAAAGTTAAAATATGTTAAGGTGTCAGTGTGAGGATGGATTATGTTTTCATTTCTGGACAGATTTTTTCTTTTTTTCAGTTGTTCTAGTCATTCTTATTATTTGTAAGTAACTGAAATATTACACATCCATATGTCGGGTACAGATTGATGTGTAATTTTTTGTATTGTGCCTGTTTGTGTTCATCAGGTTTTTCCCCCCATTTCATATGGCTTGGATGTCTGTATCTGAAGAAAGGTTGTAATTGATGTATATGACAAGATGTGACTGACTGCTGACCATTTGTGTCAACTGTTAATGAAAGGTCGTCGATGAAAAAATGTTGCACTTCTGAATGGAAACGGACGGGTCTGGAAGTCTACCCACAGGAGAGAACAGTACATGTCTTGGTCACAGACCTTCAAAGATGGGCAAGATACTTATGCACATTGACATGGGATACTTTTTTCCTTTCACTTTTTTCCTCATCATGCATTGTATTTTCCTGTGTCATTGTGCTAAAGTACTTCACCCGAGTGCTTTATTTTAATCTTTAGGCCTGACCAAAGCAAGCAACAGTCCAGTTTTCTTTGACAGTTTGTCAGGCTTGCTGAAAAAGGGAGACCAGCAGAGAAGACTGGCATCGGTCAGAAGCAGCAAGCGTGTCAAAACTTATCACAAAGGGAAGTAATCATCACTTGCTTTGGAGATCATGTGGAATTTTTGCTGCAAAATTCTTAAAATTGATGTAGCACTCTCAAGGCTATCGGGTTCATTTGTGTGTATACTGAAGGGACTGCATGACTACAAAATGATTAGATTTCTTCTTGTGGGTGACTTCTAGACCTGTTTGTTCTCTGATATTCCTTTAGCAGTAATTTGTTTAAATATTTTTTTTGTATTGAGTAAGAATAGTGATATTCTGAATTTGTGGGTTTACAAGCCTGACTGTTGAATAAACTTCTTTGGTGCACTTGCATGATGAATATGCAAGACACAAACAGTTCTCTTTAATTTATCCGAGT
Source organism: Monoplex corrugatus (assembly GCA_030674185.1). Lineage (NCBI taxonomy): Eukaryota > Metazoa > Mollusca > Gastropoda > Littorinimorpha > Ranellidae > Monoplex > Monoplex corrugatus. The sequence goes on from CM060309.1 coordinate 89,638,153, forward strand.
CAAATGATGTATTAGACAGATAGATTGGGGTATCTATAATGCAACATATTTTTATAGTAGATGCTTACTGAAAGAAGCTTCTGGATTTATTGAGAATTTGTAGAGGATACTTGGATTTGTTGATTCTGTGCTTGGTTAGGTTTCTCTCCTCATGAGATCTGTCAGACCAGATGGTTTGTTGTGTGGTTGCCTCTATTCTTGTTGGCCACTTGACTTGTGGTCATGTGGTGTGTGTAGAGGTGGTAGGAACGATGTGATGTGAAACCTGTCTTTAAATGGCAGGAAGTTTGAATCCAGCGGTCTCTGGTTAGCTCTACATTACTGCTGCTGTTATTGTGTCAAATCCTGGTATTTGGGCATGGGACTCCTACTGCTGTTGAGTGAGGCTTCTGTGATGGTCTAATGTGACTGATCCAAGTGTTTGGCATTTCCCCTGTATACACTGCTGTATCCATCACAGGTCACATGGTAAAAACCACTGCACACTTATTACACCAGTTTCTGTTCCCTTTTAAGGGTGGACTAGTCTGCGGATGTTAAGAGGTTAGTGTTGTAGACTGTGGTGTGGAATTTGTGCAAAAACCTTCACCAGTCATTCTGATAGGACTTGTGCAATATAAGGGGTGATTTATTTTATTTTCTTCTTGAGTTACACAGGTTTGTAGTTTGAAGTTATTAAACATCCAGTCTTCATAGCCATTGGGTTTTTTAGTTTAAGGTGTTCTTTCACCTGTACACCAGCTTCCTGTTCCCCCATTTTGTGTTGATGGTGTAAGTTTTTTTTTCTAAAACTAAAAAGGTCCTGAACACTGAATGCTTGCATTTTAAGTTTAATACAGGGACTGATCTGTATGAGTTTTCTGTAGACAGTTTGACTGTGCCATCTTCAAGAGCATGGACTCGGTGTCTAAGAGATCAGGAAGTCTGTTGTTCTTTATACTTCAGTGGTGAAGTGAATGTCTGGATCTATGGAGTACAGGCATTGTTGACTGTATGAGTTTTCTGTAGACAGTTTGACTGTGCCATCTTCAAGAGCATGGACTCGGTGTCTAAGAAATCAGGAAGTCTGTTGTTCTTTATACTTCAGTGGTGAAGTGAATGTCTGGATCTATGGAGTACAGGCATTGTTGAAACTGTCAGTTTTGTACTCGTGTTGTGTGATGGTGTCTTCAGATCTGTACCAGGCATCCACTACGCATGTGGTGCAGAAATGATGACATCTTCATCAAATAACATGAACACAAAACTGACAAGTTCACCTCAAGTGCCATAGATCCAGATTAATATAGTTCACAGCTGAAGTAGGACATTTGCTTTCATGAACATTTGTGTCTTATGTTCTTGAAGATACAAAGTTGCTGACAGAAAAGCCAACTCCCACAAACCAGTGCCTGAAATTTGAATTGCACTACCACAATACAAAAATAGAAGCCAAAATATGTGTGAAGGGCCTCAAATTTATTTTAAATCTGGTGGCTACAAAGACTGGTTGTTTTAATTTCCCTTTCCCAGAACAATACCTGAAGGTTTGAAGGAGAGAAATCGCCCCCCAGCCTGTTATCACTTATATTTAAGGCCTGTTATCACTTATATTTAAGGCCTGTTATCACTTATATTTAAGGCCTGTTATCACTTATATTTAAGGCCTGTTATCGCTTATATTTAAGGCCTGTTATCGCTTATATTTAAGGCCTGTTATCACTTATATTTAAGGCCTGTTATCGCTTATATTTAAGGCCTGTTATCACTTATATTTAAGGCCTGTTATCGCTTATATTTAAGGCCTGTTATCACTTATATTTAAGGCCTGTTATCGCTTATATTTAAGGCCTGTTATCGCTTATATTTAAGGCCTGTTATCACTTATATTTAAGGCCTGTTATCGCTTATATTTAAGGCCTGTTATCACTTATATTTAAGGCCTGTTATCGCTTATATTTAAGGCCTGTTATCACTTATATTTAAGGCCTGTTATCGCTTATATTTAAGGCCTGTTATCGCTTATATTTAAGGCCTGTTATCACTTATATTTAAGGCCTGTTATCGCTTATATTTAAGGCCTGTTATCACTTATATTTAAGGCCTGTTATCACTTATATTTAAGGCCTGTTATCGCTTATATTTAAGGCCTGTTATCGCTTATATTTAAGGCCTGTTATCGCTTATATTTAAGGCCTGTTATCACTTATATTTAAGGCCTGTTATCGCTTATATTTAAGGCCTGTTATCGCTTATATTTAAGGCCTGTTATCGCTTATATTTAAGGCCTGTTATCGCTTATATTTAAGGCCTGTTATCGCTTATATTTAAGGCCTGTTATCGCTTATATTTAAGGCCTGTTATCGCTTATATTTAAGGCCTGTTGGGAAGACTGACAAAGGTTTCCAAAAATTCCAATGTGCTGTGGTTTACCACATGACCTGTGATGGGTGCAGAAGTGAATACACGGACAAAATGCTGACCTCGAATTAAATCACTGGATCACCACAAGGGGCTTCACTTTGGGACCCACCAAGTCTTGTGGTATCAACGTTAGGATGTTTGGAGTCTGAAAATGTGCTTTGAAAAAAAACCATCTAACCAGAGACATTGCATTCGAACTCCCTGCCATCTATGGTGCTCGCACCACATAACTACAAAATGCCAACCACACACAGTATAAACTGTTTTTATGTGGTCTGTATTACATGCGACTTGGGGCCACCAGAATCCATGAGAACAACCCCTCTCCATGGAGGGTTAGATTGATTTGTTCTCCCATCTCCTGGCTGCTTTTGGGGCCAGAATACCTGTATTTCCTGGAGATTTCGTTGGGTGTTCTGTTTTACCTTTTTTCTTCCCATTGCAGTGAGTGAGGAGTCCCATGTAGTGTTTTGGTGGCTCACATTCTAGTGTCCAGACCTTCTGGTTGTGTTTTCACAGGTCATGTGGTATGTGCCATTGACATCTTTTTGTCCTGTTTTGTCTTTGGGACAGACCAGCTGTGATGTGTGATAGTGTGGTAGATTCTGGTGTGTCACTTGTGCTGAATGCTCACCAGTCCTCCCTGACCAACCCAGAGCATACAGGATGTCCATCATTCTTTTACTGGGGCTCTGTGTGTATAGTTTTATCAAGAGAGAGATTGAAAATCCTGTCTTTGCAGTTGTGGACCCTGAAGGATTCCTTCACATCTTGTATTTTCAGTTTCTGCATCCTCTTGTGTTGATGGGGTGAGCCCTGTGGCATACGGGGCCAGTTACTCTGCATGCCCGTGTTGCTGTTAAATTTGATTTAAAATTCAGGTACTGATTCGTGTGTGTAGATGGTCAGTTTAGTAGTAGTACTGTCTTCAAGAACCTGGACAAGTGTATCCAGTGTGGCAAGGTGTCCATTGTTCTGGACCATTCCAACTGTGAATCAGTCGTTCAGGTCAGCAGAGTGAGGTGTTTTGCGTGGTTGTCCGTTTTATACTTTGTGTTTGGTGAAGGTGGAAGTGTCATATACTGTGGAGGCATGGATGATGGACATTTGTTTAGTGGCCTCTTTCCAGAATCTTCCTTGCAGAGATGGACTTTGAGGGGGATACTGGGGATCCTGTTACTCTGCCATAACCTACAGCAACATGATCCAATCCCCAGTATCCCCCTCAAAGTCCATCTCTGCAAGGAAGATTTTAGAAAGAGGCCACTAAAGAAATGTCCAAGCCCTCCACAGTATATGACACCTTCACCAAACAACACAAGTATAAAACAGACAACTATGCAAAACACCTCATCTGTATGCTCTGGGTTGGTCAGGGAGGACTGGAGCATTCAGCACAAGTGACACACCAGAATCTACCACGCTATCACACATCACAGCTGGTCTGTCCCAAAGACAAAACGGGACAAAAAGATGTCCATACCATACCACAAATGGACAACCAGAAGATCTGGACACCAGAATGCAAGCCACCATAACACCACATGGGACTGCCTCACTCACTGCAGTGGGAAGAAAAACGCTGTTAAACAGAACACCCAACAAAATCTGGAAAATACTGGGGTTCTGGCCCAAAAGCAGCCTGGAGATGGGAACAGATCCAATCTAACCTCCATGAATATAGGGTTACACAATGCTAACGAGGTGGAATCTACCTCATATTTTAAAACTGTGAAAATAACAACACTAGTGCACATGAAGAAGGCTCTATCATGGAGCCAACCTATGGATCCTTGCTTGATATATTTGAAATAAAGACCTTGTCAAATATACTCCATCTTGTTTTTATTATTATTAATGCATGAAGTCAGACATTCCATCTAACTTTACAATTATCACAAATTAAACAGTGTTATCCTGCAACACAAATACTAACAAACAACTTATCTCACTGATAGTTCAAAGCAAAATGGACAAGAACGCTCTAACACTTGGAAAACTGAACACTATTCTGAAATTTAAGCATGAAACATCAAACTTAACAAAAGACTGTACACAGTAAATGCTTTGTTTCCTGGAAACAGGTTAGGGGAAATCAGAGCTCTGGGGGCTGAACATTGTATTCTTCATCAGTCTCAATTCCAATCTCTTCCTGCAATAAGGTAAACAAAACGGTCTAGTTTGAACTGAGACAAAATCTGTTGATGATGATTATTATTTCAGAGAAAGTTACTATCTTAAAAATGCAAACAAAAAATAAACCCTACAATTACTAAAGACAGACTATGTAGTCATACAATACAAAAGCAGTACAAATATGACATTTCCATCTGGCACCACTGAAGTGCAGACAAGAATACACAAGAATTCATACCACACAGTACACACACTTTCATTATGCTGAATACAGTCTTTTATATATATATATATATATAAATGTAACCTGAATTTCTTAAATTCTTCAGTAAAGATCTTTCAAGACTGCCTTAATGATTTATGTGCCCTAGATGTTTCTTCATTTTCCATTCAAGATACCTCAAGCACAAGGACATACTTGCTGCACAATTCATCGCACTGTCTACCCACAACAGGTTTTACCTCTAAAGCCACCACAGTGGCACTATGACCACTTCAGTTTTCTCAAGATGATCCCACATCAATTCCTTGTGCATTAACACCATAAAATAATATTAGTCCATCCACCAATGACCTGTCACTGAAATGATCTTTTAATACACTGAAGTAATTCCACCTAATGCAAGATCCCCCATAATACTTATAATGCTATAAACTCGACTGAACAAGTGTCTGTCCACTAGAACTGGTTACATCTATGCTACCAAAGCCCAAAGACCATTCCACAGCAGAGCCTCCACTATACCAAAACAGAGCAATGCAAACACAGGCAACAGCAAATAAACACAAAGTATGAAAACTAAACAAACAACAAAACCAACCTCCCCTCCTGAAAACTATCAGCAGTTCACATGGTGCAGTGATTAGCACAATGGACTATTGACTGTAAGGTTGTGGGTTCGAATCACTGTGGGATTTTTTGGCTCCAACTAGCTCTTACCCAGAGTTGAACATGCTATATGGGCTCATTGAAAAGACTGGAACCACAGAGCCGAGTCTCATCCAATTCAGTGATGCATCACTGAGGATGTCTCTTCTGACTAACCGCAGATGTCTGCATCTCTTGGGCCTGTTTGATGCCAGGGTACTATATGTTATGATAGCAAGTGTAAATACAGCCTTGACGAGCAGTCTCAATCCTAATGGAACTCTGTGGCATCACGAGTGTCATCATAGCAATTACATTCTTAAAACTGCCAGCTTTTGTGACCATTAAGGTGGTGTAGAAATGTGACCAAAAAAAAAAAAAGATGAACACAAAGGAAATCTCCCTAATGATCCTTAAAAAAATATCATATATATATATATATATATATATATATATAGAGAGAGAGAGAGAGAGAGAAGATACATACATACAACACACACACATGTTCACATGATAGAACAGCACAGTCTCAACACACACAATCCAAGCACCATATCCAACCCCAAATCTCCTCAGCACAACAGATGGTTGAGAGTGATCAACCCACCAATCAACCCACCATTGTATCCTACACTTCATACAGCCACACAACAAAAGTAAAACAAAACTAACTTACCATAAGCTGTTTCTTTGTCTTGGGATAGCCTTCCAGTATGGCGCTGATAATGTCATTTGACTGTGGAGAAAATATGACACAATGAGAACCATCCACAAATATTCAGCATTTCTACTGAACAATATTGATATTTGGGCAGGGAATAAAAAAAAAACCAAAAAAAAACCAAACCTTTACAACATATTTTCAGAAGTTCCACAGAACTAAATCTGTACCGGACCTGGGATACTCTATTTGATTTTGTACCCTATACAACGGGTCAAACATCCAAGTGAAATTCCCTTGGTGAAAACTGATATAATGATATCATTTGCACCTTGAATAACATAATCCAAAGGGCATCAAATGTCTGAAATGAGTTTAAGTAAGAAATGAAAAATTCCCCAATTAATTCAATCTTAAACAATCCACTCCATAAACACTCGGTCACTGCAACATGACATTTATCTAGTTTAATTGTATAGAAGTCATTAAAATTACAACAACAACAAATATCCTGTCAAAAAATTAAAAAGAAACAAGGACAAACCTTGTCCATAACATACTTTTCTGAGTCATGTCAGTCTTTTTGCAGAATGATAACCCTAAGATTTAACCCTTTGACTCCCGCACCCTGTCCACCAGCATCCTGCATTGCCAAAAATGCTAACAAAAAAACTTTACCCTTTGACTCCTTCACCCTATCCATCACTTTCCTGCATGAAGCTGATGGGTAGGTTGAGGGAATCAAAGGGTTCAGTTTTTGCAGCTGGTGGATAGGGTGTGGGAGTCAAAGGGTTCAGAAATCTCAAATCTTGTGTTTTCAGACATTCACATGTAATCTGTGTGTAGTACATGTGCACTCTCAATCATATAAAGATTTTGTGTGTGTGTGCGCGCGCGCATGCACACTGCCACACACATTTGTGTGTGCATGCATGTATTTGTGTATGCATGCCCATTTGTGTATGTTTGAGACTGCACGTGAGTCGACTGTGTGCGAGGTTGTACTCTTCTCCCCCCCCCCCAATCTCCCTTAAAATGACAAACCAAGCAACCTCAATAATACATCGACAACCAGTTTGGGTTTTTATTTTGCTACACACAACAGAGGAACTTCCCTGCTCTTCAAATAATACAGACTAACCCAATAATCTGTGAAGAAGTTGAAATACGTATGCGAAGGTATACGAGTCTGAGTGTTAGAGAAAGTTCCCTTTTCTTACCATTCTCTTTCTTTTTCTCCATTCCTTGACACATTGACTCCTTCTCTGCTGAACCTGAAGCAAACACAAATGACACTGAATGTCTATTAGCACAAATAAAGATTTTCAGGTTTAATTTTGTGTGTGTGTGTGTGTGTGTGTGTGTGTGTGTGTGTGTGTGTGTGTGTGTGTGTGTGTGTGTGTGTGTTTGTGTGTGTGTGAGAGAGAGAGAGAGAGAGAGAGAGAGAAGTGCATCAGTGATTTATTTATACATGTCACATTTTTTCATTGTTTACCATTTTCCCCTTTTAGGGTGAAGGCTGAATGTAACAAAACCAATTGTTGCTTACTTTCTAATCATTTTGTTTTGTCTTGTCTTGCCTTGTAAAGGGTCAAATAGCTGATTTAACAGGAAAAAGAACTTGGTCAGTTTAATTCTCAACCTGTTCACTTCTGTTCACTTAGTTCATTCAACTTTCTTTTCCAGTTCCATCTTCTGCACCACTTCTATGTCACTACACCCACACTAATCCATTTGGCTCTCCAACACACAGCCTAGACCCACTAAAACTGACTTACATTAAGAGCAGAACATGAAAGACTACAAAGTCTGTGACAACTTTCACAATCCTATGATGATGATGATATGAGTTTGAACCTATGATCTCCACTTCACTAATAAATTTATTATTACATTTTTTGGGGGGTGTGTGTGTGTCATTTTCTACACCACCTTGAAAGCCACAAAAGCTGGTACATTTTTCTAGAATAATGCAACGCAACAGAGTTCTATCTAGGACTGAGACCATGTGACAGGGCTATACTTTATGCATATATCATAATATATCCAGCATCAACCAGGACCAAGAGATACAGACACCTGTGGTGTTGGTCAGACAACTTGAGCACCCTCAATGATGCATCTGTGAAGTGGATGAGACTTAAGTCTGTGGTCCCGGTCTTCTACAAGAGTCCATAGCATGCTCAACTCTGGATAGGAGCAAAAAATCCCACAATGATTTTGGAAGGGTCTGATTGGAATTCAAACCCACAACCTTCCAGTCAGTACTCCACTGCACTAACCGCTATACCACTGCAACTGGTACTGCAACTAACCATTTAACCACACTGACAGATCATTTAACAAGAAATGGTATGCTGGCTCAGAACAGAGGACTGATCATTTAACAAGAAATAGTAGGCTGGCTCAGAACAGAGAACTGATCATTTAACAAGAAATAGTAGGCTGCCTCAGAACTGAGGACTGATCATTTAACAAGAAATAGTAGGCTGGCTCAGAACAGAGAACTGATCATTTAACAAGAAATAGTAGGCTGGCTCAGAACAGAGGATTGATCATTTAACAAGAAATAGTAGGCTGGCTCAGAACAGAGAACTGATCATTTAACAAGAAATAGTAGGCTGGCTCAGAACAGAGGATTGATCATTTAACAAGAAATAGTAGGCTGGCTCAGAACAGAGAACTGATCATTTAACAAGAAATAGTAGGCTGGCTCAGAACTGAGGACTGATCATTTAACAAATAGTAGGCTGGCTCAGAACTGAGGACTGATCATTTAACAAGAAATAGTAGGCTAGCTCAGAACTGAGGACTGATCATTTAACAAGAAATAGTAGGCTGGCTCAGAACTGAGGACTGATCATTTAACAAATAGTAGGCTGGCTCAGAACTGAGGACTGATCATTTAACAAGGAATAGTAGGCTGGCTCAGAACAGAGGACTGATCATTTAACAAGAAATAGTAGGCTGGCTCAGAACAGAGGACTGATCATTTAACAAGGAATAGTAGGCTGGCTCAGAAGAGGACTGATCATTTAACAAGGAATAGTAGGCTGGCTCAGAACAGAGGACTGATCATTTAACAAATAGTAGGCTGGCTCAGAACAGAGGACTGATCATTTAACAAGAAATAGTAGGCTGGCTCAGAACAGAGGACTGATCATTTAACAAATAGTAGGCTGGCTGAGAACAGAGGACTGATCATTTAACAAGGAATAGTAGGCTGGCTCAGAACAGAGGACTGATCATTTAACAAGAAATAGTAGGCTGGCTCACAACAGAGGACTGATCATTTAACAAGAAATAGTAGGCTAGCTCAGAACAGAGGACTGATCATTTAACAAGAAATAGTAGGCTGGCTCAGAAGAGGATTGATCATTTAACAAGAAATAGTAGGCTGGCTCAGAACAGAGGACTGATCATTTAACAAGAAATAGGCTGGCTCAGAACTGAGGACTGATCATTTAACAAGAAATAGTAGGCTGGCTCAGAACTGAGGATTGATCATTTAACAAGAAATAGTAGGCTGGCTCAGAACAGAGGACTGATCATTTAACAAGGAATAGTAGGCTGGCTCAGAACAGACTGATCATTTAACAAGGAATAGTAGGCTGGCTCAGAACAGAGGACTGATCGTTTAACAAGGAATAGTAGGCTGGCTCAGAACAGAGGACTGATCATTTAACAAGGAATAGTAGGCTGGCTCAGAACTGAGGATTGATCATTTAACAAGGAATAGTAGGCTGGCTCACAACAGAGGACTGATCATTTAACAAGAAATAGTAGGCTGGCTCAGAACAGATGACTGATCATTTAACAAGGAATAGTAGGCTGGCTCAGAACAGAGGACTGATCATTTAACAAGAAATAGTAGGCTGGCTCAGAACAGAGGACTGATCATTTAACAAGGAATAGTAGGCTGGCTCAGAACTGAGGACTGATCATTTAACAAGAAATAGTAGGCTGGCTCAGAACTGAGGACTAATCAATTAACAAGGAATAGTAGGCTGACTCAGAACTGAGGACTTGTCATTTAACAATAGTAGGCTGGCTCAGAACTGAGGACTGATTGTTTACCAAGAAATAGTAGGCTGGCTCAGAACAGAGGATTGATCATTTAACAAGGAATAGTAGGCTGGCTCAGAACAGAGGACTGATCATTTAACAAGAAATAGGCTGGCTCAGAACTGAGGACTGATCATTTAACAAGAAATAGTAGGCTGGCTCAGAACTGAGGATTGATCATTTAACAAGAAATAGTAGGCTGGCTCAGAACAGAGGACTGATCATTTAACAAGGAATAGTAGGCTGGCTCAGAACAGAGGACTGATCATTTAACAAGGAATAGTAGGCTGGCTCAGAACAGAGGACTGATCATTTAACAAGGAATAGTAGGCTGGCTCAGAACAGAGGACTGATCATTTAACAAGGAATAGTAGGCTGGCTCAGAACTGAGGATTGATCATTTAACAAGGAATAGTAGGCTGGCTCACAACAGAGGACTGATCATTTAACAAGAAATAGTAGGCTGGCTCAGAACAGAGGACTGATCATTTAACAAGGAATAGTAGGCTGGCTCAGAACAGAGGACTGATCATTTAACAAGAAATAGTAGGCTGGCTCAGAACAGAGGACTGATCATTTAACAAGGAATAGTAGGCTGGCTCAGAACTGAGGACTGATCATTTAACAAGAAATAGTAGGCTGGCTCAGAACTGAGGACTAATCAATTAACAAGGAATAGTAGGCTGGCTCAGAACTGAGGACTTGTCATTTAACAATAGTAGGCTGGCTCAGAACTGAGGACTGATTGTTTACCAAGAAATAGTAGGCTGGCTCAGAACAGAGGACTGATCATATAACAATAGTAGGCTGGCTCAGAACTGAGGACTGATTGTTTACCAAAAATAGTAGGCTGGCTCAGAACAGAGGACTGATCATATAACAATAGTAGGCTGGCTCAGAACTGAGGACTGATTGTTTACCAAGAAATAGTAGGCTGGCTCAGAGCAGAGGACTGATCATATAACAATAGTAGGCCGGCTCAGAACTGAGGACTGATCATTTAAGAAGAAATAGTAGGCTGGCTCAGAACAGAGGACTGATCATATAACAATAGTAGGCTGGCTCAGAACTGAGGACTGATCATTTAAGAAGAAATAGTAGGCTAGCTCAGAACTGAGCACCGATCGTTTACCAAAACCTGATATCTTCAAAGCCTATGTTTACCAAAACCTGATATCTTCAAAGCCTATGTTTACCAAAACCTGATATCTTCAAAGCCTATCTTAATGTTTCCATCATTCTGGTGGTGCCACTTAGTGCTTCATAGGTCCCTTCTCTCCATGTTCCCATTTCATGACCTTGCTGATATATAGGGCTTTGCACAGGCTCAGAGATTCTGGCAGGTTTAAGTGGAGTGTGTACAGAGTTGTCCAAGTGTGATGACGCCCTCTTGAACAAACTCAAATTCCATGATAATAGATTGTAATCCAGTAAGTTATGGAAAGGAAACATCTCTTCTTCAGAAAGCTACATAATCATACACAACCACACACACACACACACACACACCCCTCTCAACTACACTGCCTTGATGACATTACTCTCATGCAACACATTTTGGCTGATCAGCACATTACCATAATTACCAACATTCACTGTGCCACAGTCATTGCATCAATTATTATAGCCTACTGAATCCACACACACACACACAAAAAACAAACCCCACCAATGCAGCTGCCAGATAACTTCCAAGTGTTTAATACTATGTGGTTGATGTACTGTAACATAATTATGCAAGACACCATGGACCATGCTCCCTAGTGGCAACAATTACCAATTCATGTGCATCAAAGATGGATGATTACAAAAGCCACTTCTGGGGTCTTTGCCAGGCCAAACAGTTTGTGGTGAAGCTAGCTGTCTCTTGTAATGTTTATCTTATGATGTAATTAACATACATGTCATCCAGAAGGGGGTAAACTGAGGGCTGTGTGTGTGTGTGTGTGTTGTGTGTGTGTGTGTGTGTGTGTGTGTGTGTGTGTGTGTGTGTGTGTGTGTGTGTATGCATGTTGAGTGCGCATGTTGGGTATGAGGTGTGTCATGATGAATATCAGATATGTATGTGTTTACAAGTTTATAATAACGCCTGTAAAGTGCAAAGAGCTCCAATACTCTATCAGAGGAATGCCCTATACAAATGCACATCATTGTTATTGTTATCATCATTATCATTATTATTATTATTATTATTATTATTACTATCAGTATTATCATTAGCTCTACTCCCATCAAAAGCTCACACCAGAAGATAACTTTAGTGAAATTTTCTATCTTTGTTTTTTTTTTCCAATTATGTATTTCTTCTGTGCCACTCCAGAATCTCTATAAGAACAGGAATGACAGTGACGGTGCCATGGAGTTCTGTTTTGGACTGTGACTGCGACATGGCTGTATGCTATGCTTACTTTCAAAATATATCCTGCTGTCTTTTAGGCCCAAGAGATACATATACCTGCTGTGTTGGTGAGAAAAAAATTAAGCAACATGCTCAGTGATGCACTCGTTAAATGGATGAGACATGACTGTGAAGTCCCAGTCTTTCCAACAAGCCCACAGTATGATCAACATTACTTCGACTTCAAATTTCAATATTTTAACTCAGAGCAGGACACTGTTATACAGTTGTGAGACGTGGACAGTCAACACACAAAGTCAGAACAAAATTGAGGCAACTGAGATGTGGTTTCTAAGAAGAATGTTGAGTTCCATGGACAGCAAAGAAAACAAATGAGACAGTCTTGAAGGAGGCAGACACAATCAGATCATTATTAAAGAAGATTAGGAAAAGACAAGCAACATTTACAGGCTATTTTATGAGGAAAGGAGAATTAGAGCACCTGGTCACAACAACAAAGCGAAAGAGAAAGGGAAAGAGAACACTAGGTAGACCCAGGCAGAAAATATTGGACGGACTTGCAGGGTGGCTGAGGACAGAGAGGGTGGGAAAAGTACTTGCAGCGACAAGGGACAGATTCATATGGAGGGCAATGATCGCCAACGCCATGCGGCAGGGCACATGATGAGGAGGACGAAGAGCCAGTCAGGGCCAAAAAATCCTACACAAAGTTTTCTGACTCCCAGATTTTGTATCATCTACTAACTGACCAGGGCAGACTCAGCTTCCAGTGTACATGGTCAAAACAACTGACATCTCAGCAAACCTGATAAAAGGATCTCCTCCCCTCAATTTTTGTTTGTTATGTGATTCACTGGCACATTAAACAGTCGAATGGTCAGGATACTATTCTTCCGCATGGAAGATCTGGGTTCAAACCTACTTGGATACAAACTGGTGGGTAAAGAGCAGAGATTTTTCAGGTTTCCAAACTGCTGACCTGGTACAAGTGGTATGCCTGAACTCTCTTCAAGCGTATTTAAATGCAGAGTATCAAATAAACAAGTTAAAGATCCCAGAAGATATTCTAGTATTCAAGCTTATGGAAACACGAAAACACACAGCATGCACACCCCCTTGAAGAGAAATATGCAGGGGTGAACTGTTGAAAATAAAAAAGAAGAAATCTGTGAGGATCCTGGGACATGCAACCTGGCACAATTTCAGCTTCAGATCAGACGTTCAGTGTGCCTTGAAAAGGTATTTTCTGCACTACACAAGCACATATTAAATGCGCATCATATTTGTTATACTTACTCTACTATGAAAACATGAAGCTGAATAAGGATTTCCAAGGAAATGGACTATGTAATCTGAGGAAGCTGATTCTTTCTGCTGCAGAAATCTGCAGATCCATGGTGGATTGTCACCCCTGAGAATGACTGCCCTTATGACAGGATAAAAAAAAGGCCATAGACATAAACACCCACTGGTGTATTTGAGTGCACGTGTGTGCTACAGTCTATACACACAAACAAAAGAAACAAACAGAGGTTCAGTCTTCTCCCTTGTAATAATAAGACTAATAGAATTATTACTTGAATGGGAGGGGAAATGCAAAAAAGAGAAGAAACAGCACCCACTTTGTCTCTGTCCTCCTTTGACACCAGTACAGTGCCCTGTTTCAGTTTGGAAAGCTTGGACCTCAACGTCTCAATCTGAAACAAAAACCAACATTCTTTATGTAAACAACAATTACAAGAGAAAAAAAAGAGAGTAAATTAATATACAATGTGTGTGCGTGCATGCATACATGTGTGCGTGTGTGTGTGTGTGTGTGTGTGTGTGTGTGTGTGTGTGTGTGTGTGTGTGTGTGTGTGTGTGTGTGTGTGTGCGTGCGCGTGTGTGCATGCATGCATGTATGCGCGAGTGTGTGCGTGCATGTGTGTGAGAGAGGACTTCCTACAACGAGAAATCCTAGGTCAAAGATTTTTGAAGTCCCAGGCATATTTTAGAGAGTCTAACATGTCATTTACACTGGAATTATTTTGTCACATGACTTAATGTTTGTGCTTGCATCAAGTACATGCCACTCTACTGGGGGAAAGTATGTTATTATTACCATTATTAGTGTTTCAAGCCCAGCTGATTACTCAGAGCCATGGCAGGGTTATAATCATCTGTAATAAAACACACAAATTTAAACACACCGATGACCCAGGAAATAAGAAAACATGGAAAAGAAAATCAAGCATACATATCACTGCATTCACGCAAATAACCAAAGGATGTACCCCTGGAGTTGGCCATTCTGCTTTATCTATCACTGGGGGAGAACTGAAAAAAAAAATCCTGACTACAAATGCATAACCATAACTAAATACACAAACAATGCACACCAACTGGCCTATAGTACCTAAAATTGCCACTAAGCAGCTCCTTTAAGCTGTTATTGTTATCTTTTTTTAAAAGCCCAGCTGACTACATACAGCCATATCAGGGCTATAACCATTTCAAATGTACACAAAGGAAAAGAAAAAAAGGAAAAGAAAATCAAGTACACATATCAATGCATTTGCCCACATAATCTAAGGAGATGCCCCTGCGTTGATCACTCCATCCAATTTATCACACACGGGATTTAAAAAACATACCTGAATACAAACTTACGCATAACTAATGACATTAAAACATAAAAACAGGCCCAAATTAACTTAACTTGCTTTTGCATATTTCATTTCCATACAGCCAAAAATGCACCCAATACATGTACCCAATTATCAATCCTAAGAGAAAGTATGTAAGTCTTTATCAAACACATACAGGTGAATGGACCAGCA
The DNA here is from genome assembly GCA_030674185.1 of Monoplex corrugatus. Lineage (NCBI taxonomy): Eukaryota > Metazoa > Mollusca > Gastropoda > Littorinimorpha > Ranellidae > Monoplex > Monoplex corrugatus. The sequence goes on from CM060309.1 coordinate 89,653,464, forward strand.
AGGCAGAAAATGATAGGAAGACATGACAGAAAGCAAAGATGGAGAAGGAACCAAAGAAATTGACAGAAAAGAGGATATTTCTAGCACAGAATTTCAGAAGGTGGCGATACTATTTATATTGAAAGAATCCCCGGCATCCTCATGGGTGGATTGCTTACAGCTAAAAATAGTTAATATATGTACCGAATTATCAATCCTAATAAAAAGTACATAAGGCTCTATGGAAAACATAAAGGTGAATGAACATGAAAACAAGAAAGGAAAATATGGCAGAAAGCAAAATTGCAAGTCAGAAACAAATAAGAGCGAAAACAGCAAGTCAGAAACAGACACTACACAGAAAAGAGAAGATTTCTGGCACAGAATTTCCAGAGGGTGTGGATACTATTCACACTGAAAGAGTCCCTGGCATCCCCACAAGGGGAGGGAAAGCATATCACCGAATTACAGCATCATCCAATTTTTTCCTGTATACATGTACCTATGTTTATTTATTAACTCTTTGACTCTCCCATACCTTACCCACCAACAGCAAAAACTTAACCCTATGACACCCTAACCCTATCCACCAGTGGATAGGACAGAGTCAAAGGGTTAACTTTTTGCTTTGCTAGCATGGTTGACAATGCAGGATGTTGGAGGACAGGGTGCAGGAGTCAAAGGGTTAAAATACATTTTTCTGCAGAATTTTGCCGTAGTGGGATTTTTACTGGCATGAAATGCACGCTGTACAAAGGACCTCAGTTTATCGTCTTATACAAATGACTACATGTGGCAAATCATACTATGCACTCCATGCATCAAAATATGTGTGTGTGTATACGTGTGCGTGCGCAAGTGTGTGTGCGCATGCCTATATGCACATGCTCACAAGCATTTGTTTAAATGTAACTGAAAATGTGTCAGCAAGGATTTCCTAGTTCATGAATCTATCAATTTTAGACCATAGATCTGTCCCAAGCAGAAATCCAAAACATCAACTAAATTTGAACCACAGATTTGTCCCAAACCAAGGGAAAAACCAAAAACATAAACTGAACAAAGCAGGAACCAGTACCTGGGTCAAAGTCAAAGATTTCATCACATTCTTTAAACTACATATACATAGTATGCAGATTCTTCAAACTACATATACATAGTATCAGCAATACAAAAAATTATCAGTACCAACCCTGACTACAGGTTCTGTCAAAACTAACACAGATTATAGTTCCTGTTCTCTTTCCTACACAGAGAAACACACACACACACACAGACACATCTCTACTTCAGTGGTGCCCCCAGTGGGAATGCCAGGGGCTCTTTCAGTATAAATAGTATCCCCACCTTCTGGAAATTCTGAGCTAGAAATTTCCTCTTTCTGTCACTGTCTTTGTTTCTTTCTTGCTCTTTTGCTTTCTGTCATTTCTTCCTATCATCTTCTGCCTTTTCTGGTTCATTCACCTCTGTGTGTTCAAAAAAGTCTTACATATCTTGTTTCAGGATTGATAATTGGGTACATATGCACAAATGCTTTGATATGTGTACTTCTTTTCCTTTATTTTCCAGTTGAAGTATTGTCTTTGTTTTGAAACGGTTATAGCCCTGACATGGCTAAGACAAGCTTTAAAGAAAAATAACAGTACCTCCACTGGTGACACAGCAAGCTGAGAGTAATATAAAACAGACTCAGCTAATATGAGATGCCTATCAAAAAGGAGCTCTCACTCTCTCTCTCTCTCTTATCCACATTTTTGCACACACCAACTGTCTAATAACCCTGAGATCATCAGAGGGGTGGGGGGGTGGGAGTGAGGGTGGGAGTATAGAGACCAACTTTTCTCTGGGCCAACAGTATCATTTTATCATAAGGGTGGTGCCCAGGGCCTGAATTATTCGGATAGTGCTCTCATCTCCTCTCCTTAACTGCTCTACCTTCCCCAACCCTGAACACAGTGGGACCCATTCACAGCTGAGAAAACTGGAGGCCACAAAACAAAAGTTCTAGGGTTAGTATTGATTACCTGCATACCTGTGCAATCAGGTTGGATAGCAGTAAGCTATACTTCTGTGCCAATCAGCCTCGAGTGTCAAAAGGCTTTTAAAAAATTTTGTAACTAGCAACTAGCAATAACCTTGCCTCGATTAAACTTCATGGACAATGGTACCACCACTGCGCAAAGCTTTTTCATATTTTGTAAAGAAAGGTTTAATGCAAAGCAAAAGCCACTTACATGCTGATGTGTCTTGTCACACTCTGCTTTGGCTTCTGCTGTTGTCAAGGCACTCATGTAGCTCCTGAGCTCTGCAGAGGACCACAAATAATAAACACATGCATTCACCCTATGCTGTTCATTATTCATGACACAAGTTAAAAATAACAGCAATGAACAGTATACAATTATTTGATCAGTTAATGGCTTATGGTTAGTCTGTACAGATAAAACTGAAACTGAAAAGGCTCTTTAAGTAGAAAAATGGACATTTCTGCTTTTCTGCTAGTAGCAACAGAGATGTGTGGATTCCCTCTTTCTCTCTCTCTTTTTAAAGTAAATATCAAGGCAAACCTACCACAACAAAAACACCAAATTTGAACTTCCTGCCTTCTATAAACAAGTTAATTTATTACATGACATGACCATCAGTTAAGAGCAGATAAGGCTCTCTTTAGAACCAGCAAAACAGTTAACTATTTGGTCTGTGGAAGACCACAGGATTAGATAAGAACAAACCAGTTCTTTAACTAGTTTAACTACTTTTCATTCATTAATAAAATAAACTTTTCTGGAACAAAACAACCAACCAACCACACATACACATTTAGCACAATCCTTGTAATGTTAATTACAAATGGGATGCACCAAATGTGAAATCGCCATTCGGCTCCTTAATTTTCATGCAGACATCAAATGACTGCACTTTTAATAAAGAGAGAATTTGCAATAGGCCTATTCCCAATATATTAAAAAAAAATCAAGGTGGAAGAGAGACAGGCAAATGAAGACAGACAGAGCAATCAAGGTATGTATGTAATGTCCATGAAGCATGTATTATATCATTCAATGATACATATTAAATACAAGCATAGTGTGTGAGATGAGGAATAAAGAGAAAGATGGAAAAAAAAGAGGGGGGGGGGGGGGGGAGGAGAAAAGAGAAAACGGAAGAATGAAGAAGAGGAAACTGACAATGGAAAAGATTCCAATGTAATTCACAGTTAAATTCTTTAGTGAAATAAATCAAGCATGCCTACCCACTACACAAGTATGCTATGATGACATTTCCCCTCCATCTCACCTGTGTCAAGTTTTCTTATTTCATCCTGTTGGGTCTGAATCTGCCGAGTTAAAGTGTTGACCTGCTCATCCATGGACTTTATCTCACTCTCATCCACCTCTGGGAACTGTGACTGAAAGTCCAACAGACCAGGCTCAATATAATATTCATCAATCAATATCAAGTATAAATCTGTGGAAAGTGTGACCCAATCCTCATATCTGCTGTCAAGACATGGATTATTAAATGTGCTGATCACAATAAAAACAAAAAGTTTCTTCTTTCTTGATAAATCAGAACAATAAAAGTTATTGAAAATTAATGACCAAATACAGTCAAGAGTGTTCCTATCTCACTATCAGGTCACACCAGTGGGGAAATACCTTGAACATCATACAAATCTGAACACAAATTTAAACATACCTAAGGACACTAAAATGTATATAAAAATGGGCCTGATTTACCTTAAAATTCCTTCCACATATCTTATGAGGGGAACAAAGGTTTGTAAAGTTTTAAAAAAAATGTTTCTGTGGAAAGAAAATTTGTTTAGCACAGGAATTAACAAAACAGTACTCCTGTATTATGGGAACGCTTTATATGTTCTAGGACCTTTAGTCTTCATTTTCCTGTGGAGTAATGAATGAATAAATCAAATGGGTGACCATTAGTTTTGGCCAGTCACGTTATCATCCTAGTTCACTTAGTTACTGTTATTATGTTTTACTCTGTCATAATTTTATTACTGTATTTGTTGATTATCACAGACTGCTTCATTTATCTATTCATTGGCTGACAAATGCGCTCCTGTTTCGTTTATCTGGTTAGCCCTTTGACTCCCGCACCCTGTCCACCAACACCCTGTAATGCCAACCATGGCAGCAAAGCAAAAACTTAGCCTTTTGATTCCCTCACCCTATCCACCAGCTTCCTACAGGAAGCTGGTGGATAGGGTGAGGGATGCAGGAAGCTGGTGGATAGGGTGAGGGATGCAGGAAGCTGGTGGATAGGGTGAGGGAATCAAAGGGTTAAGTTTTTGCAGTTGGTGGACAGGGTGCAGGAGTCAAAAGATTAACACCATTTCTTACTCTCTTTTAATGTGTCTCTTTTGTTTTATAATACCAATTTTTGTTTCTAAAATGAAAATTTTCAGATGTTTGACATACCGAAAAATAGTATTTATTGTCAGAATAATGTTAAGTAAAATCTCAGATGTCATACCAGAGACATGGACAGAAAGACAAAAAACATTTGGCCAGTGATCACCATCTTGATCTAAAGTTTGATTAACACATGCCATCAATCTGTGGGGCAATACATCTCTGAATAAAAATTGGTCTGTGCAATCCTGAGCCTTATGTGACACTGTATGTGCTTAGTATTCTGATATCACAATGAGAAATACTACCTCTAGAATGAGTTACATATTTCTCTCTTTCTCTGGTTATTCTAAAGTAATTTAGAGTTTGCATACACAACATAACTATTCCTAAACCCCTTGATTCCCTCGTACAATCCACTGGTTCCCAGCATTATCAGCTATGGTAGCAAAGCAAAAACTTAAATCTACCACAATATTAATAATCCCCTAACCCTTTGACTCCTTCACCTATCCACTGCCTTTTCATATCATCAGCCATGGCAGAAAAACAAAAACTTAACCCTTTCACTCTCTCAATCAAACTACCAGCTTCCTGCTTCCTTGGTGGTTATAGCATGGGTGATTTTCCAAAATTTTTCCAATACTGAACATTTTCCGGAGCGTCGGGCTATTCCACGACTCTTCATTATCGGGTCTGTAGCGCCATTCAAAACCAATTCGCACAAAAATATTAAGAACTTAAGTGTGGATCTTGAAACCACAGTAAATAACGTACAATAAAATGTCAAAATGCAGTCTAAAATATCAGGAACTTTACTGCAACGAGAAAACGGATACCTTTTCAGTACTGTAATATTACAATTCACCTGTTTACAGAAACTGTACAATGCAGAATCAGAATTCAAGTGAACAGATTGTACTGACCATTCCTCAACGAGTGAGCAGGTGATGGAAGCAGGTGATGGAAGCAGGTGATGGAAGCAGCAGGCAGACTATTACCAGACTCTGATAAATGAAAAGCTTAATTTCTCAAAGTCCCATGCATAAATTATTTTCACTGGCTTCAGCAGTCATGGATCAAAAGCATGTGATGAACAGTGCAGTCAGGCAGATGCACCTAAAGTGATGACACTATCTGTCATTGATAGATACTGTACATAATTATGTAGTCGGAGTTGACGAAATTAGGGAAATACAATGTACATGTATACAATATGCACAAAAGGATTTCAAACTGAAGATGGAGACATCTGAGGAGGAGGGAGTCAATGGTGGCACTGAATCAATGAATGCACATTTACTGCTTGGCTTTCTTTGCAAAGAAATCTTGGATGTCTTGTGGAGCTTTCCTTTTTGCTGATGGATGAACTTTCCTTCCAGGCAAGCAAACCACAAAATGGTTGGGTTCCCATTTGTTTTCAGGAAGGTCTTTGCCATAGATGCGAGTCCACATGATTGCTGGTAGGCGACTTGTTTGGCTATCATGTTCATATATTCGGGGACAAATCTTACGCTGTAGGTGCTTTCTCACAGTGTGACCCCCATACTGTGGATAAATGGACTGGATAGGATTGCAGAGAATGCTTGAAATTGCATGCAGAAACCACATTCCCAGGTATCTACCAGGCAAAATGCTTTTCAAAACTTCCTTGTGAAAGATGTCCCTGATTGCCCCTGGTTCCAACTTCTCATCCTCTAATTCTTCACTGTAGGTTGCATAGTGCTTAGACCAAGGAATAACCATTGAAGTATCTGGATCTTTCAGATTTTCATCTGAAAGGTAGAATTCTTCATTGACAGCCAATTCAACTGTCATGCGGACTCTCATTTCTACATGCTGGTCTTCATTGCCAAAAGCAAGCAAAGAGGCGCTCTGTGGCAAACAATTCCCATCTCCACAAATCTTCACTGGAATCAGAGATGGGGCATCATTTGGATAAAGGTCTGCTGCACAGCAGTCTTCTTTATAGCTTGATGCCTCCAACTCATGTAAGCAGCAAACTGGCCATCTATTCACAATTTCTTTTCCTTTTTTTTTGTGATTTTTCCCCAATACGGAATTCCGTCTCAGACGGAAGGAAAATCACCCATGTTATAGTGAAGGAGGGTTAACAGACAGCAAATCCTAAAAATAAGCACAAAGACATCACAAAATCACAAAATTTGATTTACCTGATCAGCAACATACACTTTCTGCTTGCCGTAGACCTTTTCTTTGATTCGCTTGTTTTGTGCCAGTTCCTCCAGAGCTTTCACTACAGCCTGCACACAGTTACAACAACACATCATGTAAAAAACTGATACACTAAGACATATATTAGCAAGCACACAGTTACAACAACACAACATGTTAAAAAGAAACTGATACACTAAGACAAATATTAGTAAGGTTTTGCACAGCAACAAAATATATCTTGTGATGAACTGCTAAACTGACATTAGTACGGTTGTACTTGCACAACAAAATACATCATGTGATAATACACTGACATAGTGCGGTTGTACTTGTATAACAAAATACATCATGTGATAATACACTGACATTAGTGCAGTTGTACTTATTGGACAACAAAACATGTGATAATATACCAACATTAGTGCGGTTGTACCTGTAGTACAACAAAATACATCATGTGATAATACACTGACATTAGTGCAGTTGTACTTGTAGAACAATAACAACTCACAGGTATATTTGCAACTGACATCTCTTTTGAAGAGATTTCCACTGAATCATTGGCGTTGGACAGATCTCAGTTACATTTTTTCTGTTATGTGGGTTTGGTTCATTTGCTTAGTGGTAAAGATTAAAGTCCAAACCTCACAATGTGTATATGAGGACTCATAAGAAAAGTGTGTTACTTTAAAAGAATCTGTAAAATATTCTCTCCTCCACTGACAAGCTAAGCCCCAACGGCCAAAGGAACGGAGTATCCCTACACATCTCTTCATTTAGGATTGTTGGTAAAGTTATTGTTTATTTGCTTGTGTTTAATTTGTTGTTCATTGTGTTTGTCATTATTGTTATTGATGTTGCTTTTGCTCTTCTTCTTTCCTTCCTTTTCTTTTTTCGTTCTTTTTAACTTCTGACTTTTTCCCTTCACTTTCCTCATGTTCTTTTCTTTAATGAAAGGAACATATTTTATTTTGATCTGACAAAGAGGTGTGTGTGTGTGTGTGTGTGTGTGTGTGTGTGTGTGTGTGTGTGTGTGTGTGTGTGTGTGTGTGTGTGTGTGTGTGTGTTGTGGTGTGTGTGGTGTGTGTGTATGTGAACACATGTGTGACTAATGTGCCTGTGTGTCTGTCTGTTACAAAAATATGTGGACACAAGTTTTTAAGCTCTTCAATTACGGTGGATCTTTACCAAAATTGGATCAAAGGTCTGGACCCCTGAGGAGTAGTGAAATGATAAGTTTGAAAGATGTGGCACTAAAAATAAAAAACAAACATGTAAAGTTGGCATTTTTTGAAAAGGTGTATGAATTGGACTTTTCTCAGAACTTCTGACAATATGTAAAACATGTTTCTGCAGTAATTACAGTCTACCAATGCCCTTGATGCACATCAAGTTTTATTTAATATGAAGTTGTTTTTAGGTAACAGCGACTGATAGTCTGGACCATCTGTATCCATATGATTACACTGTCTGAAACAGACACTATCACAAATTCAAGGAACCCACCTTCCATATAAACTTCAGAGCATAAGTAATTAAGTTGTTTTCTTTAGTGATAATAATTTTCTTCTTCAACACATGTCTATTGATGTGCAATGGATTGGTCTCTGCAGCAAAGAGAATATCACCACAGTACAAAAAAGACCAACTTTGTACATCTTCAGCTTACAACTGAGACTGAACTGTGTAGAAAATTGATATTTATACTAACTGAAGAAAAAATTAGATATTACGGTGCAACAACTTCTGTTCCTATAAATACCGAAAAGCACTTTCTCAAGTTTGTACTGAATTTATTCCATGCTCAGAAAATATTTCATTTACTTTGCTCAAGATCTTCATTCCTTAAGATGGAACACAACCATATGTGACACAAAGAATGATTACTGCATGTATACAAATATGGTGGCTCTCTTGGTCTTCTTTTTGAAATTGTGTGGTCCCTGCATACTATACATATATGCACACATGCATATGTGGTGTGCATTTGTGTGACACTCTGTGTGGTGTGTGTGTGTGTGTGTGTGTGTGTGTGTGTGGTGTGTGTGTTTGTGTTTGTGTGTGTGTGTGTGTGTGTGCGCGCGCGTGCTTGTGTGTGTGTGTGTGTGTGTGTGTGTGTGTGTGTGTGTGTGTGTGTGTGTGTGTGTGTGTGGGGTGTGTGTGGTGTGTGTGTGTGTGTGGCGTGTGTGTGTGCGTGTGCGTGTGGCCCAACTCAGTAGTTTTAGTCACAGCTGAAGATTTACCTGTTCACCTAAGCCTTCCATTGTTGATATTATAATGCACCACACTCATGGATACATCTGTCTATAAACATATTTATGTTTATGAATTGCCATGATAATTAGACCCTGTTTGAATTCACTTGTATATGTATGGAAGTATCAGTGAGTATACTCTTTTTTAGAGTGAGGGGAGAGAGAGAGAGGAGAGAGAGAGTGCATGTGTGTGTGTGTGTGTGTGTGTGTGCATGCGATATATCAGTGCTTTTGCATCATGTGTAAATGTAAAGTGCAGCGAGTCCATTTTGGTTTGGAGAACAGTGCTATACACAAATAATCTTACATCATACAATGATACATGTACTAAATTATTAAAAAGTAATTTTGCAGAGGTAACTTTACCGTTTTCCCATATTCTTTGCCCATATTCTGGAACACATCTTGAGCACTGTAAGGTCGGTTCTGTCGATTCAGGTAGCCCAAAACCTCTTTAACAACTGCAAGAAAATCAAAATGAGTAAACTTACATAGTACAAATGTGTTCATGTGATGCCTCTAATAGTGTTAGTAGCACAACTGTGGTCTTATACATACACACACATGCCGCACCAGCGCACAAACACACACAGCACATATACTATGAGGAACACTTTTTCTTTTCTTTTTTCTACTGTTTGAGGAGAAAGGGAGTGTGGTATATCTCTCTCTCACAATCCCAGACATGAATCACTTTGAGTAATACATGAATATTTAAACACACATGCAGCTTCTGCCCCAGGAAGCAACCCTAAATGACTTTGTTTTGTTGCTTTTTAGTCACCTGTAGTGCCTGTGCATATTTTTGATCAGCTACGCCTATGCACTTGTGCATTTCTACACGATTTTGTTGCCACGGCTCTTTAAATGTACAAGGGCAAGCTACACATCAATTCATTACCTCAATAATCAAAGATTATCATGTCTTAAGATCTAGTGCCTAGAGGTGAGAGGTGGACAAAGTCTGTATCTGAAGGTGACTGAACCTGGGAATACTCAATTCCCAGGTAAGTGCTCTAACCAAGCGAGCTACTGCTCCTATTACAAAGACAATAAAAAATGTACAGTATCTGAAGCACAATTGGTGAGACTTTCATCAGAATGATGCAACTACCTATGTTCAATCTGTAGCTGCTACAATATTTTTATATCTGTAATCTTCCAACAACAATAAGTCGCACTATAATCTTCCAAAGACAATGCTACACCACGACTATGTCTGCCATCAAATGTAATTCTGTCAATTTCAAATAAAGTGTAAAAATTATACTTGCAAGCCAATGAACAAAAAATTATACTTGCAGCCAAATGAACAAGTGTACTTCTATACGTGTCAGAATCTCATTATGCTTCAGATAGGCAAAAAGTGCTTATCCCCCCATTTTCTTGTGTTAAAAAAACAAACAAAACAAAACATGGAAATGGTCCCAAGGACAGCATTTGACACTTGAATATCTCTCTCACACACACACTAACATCAACTCACACATTAACATCTAGGTCTCTTTATTCAAACTTGTGCATGTTTGTATGTGTTAACGCGTATGTCAAAACATGATGTGATTATAATGATCATTTTGATGCTGAGCACACTGCCTCCACGATCTTTATAAGGTGTTCTCAGGCCTCTGAAATTCCCTTGGCAACTGAAGTGGTAGAACTAGAAATCTATCATTTATGGTAAGCTGCCCGTGGCATCATGTTGCTGTTAAACAGTGGAAAACACAAACGAATGTCCAAACTTCAGACTCAAGAGAATAACACTAACACTAGTAACAGCTCCTTTCAAAATCTTGTTCACTTGGAATGTTGGTTGTCATGTACGCCCAGCGGCAAGTTTTGGAAGGAAATTTACCGAAATTTGTGCAATCGAAGCCGTCACTTTCCAACTTTGCACTTACAGGCGATGCTGACATAATAACAAAATTATACCAATCAAAATGTACGTCCAGAAACATGAAATTAATACCGTTCGCTTTACTCATGGTCTCTGTGGTGCAGAAAATTCGCCACTCTTTCTTGCAGACAGTGCGCAGACGATCTGCCGGAAGAAGCGTGCTGTTTGTTGATACTTTAAAAATGGCGGGGGAATATAGTACACTCCACAAATTCAAAAGCAGGTAAAACTCTTTTTTATTTGATGTTAAGAACGCATTCAAACCGAGCACTCATATTAGTGTTTGTCGTTATGTACTTTTCCCCCGCAATTAATTTGTAGCCTCATTTTTTTAATACAAAAAAAAATGTTAGTTACAGTGACCAAGGAGGGGAAAAGCTTGAAAGAAAGAAAAATTAAGGACACTAAAAATAGGAGGTAAGAGAAGAAAGAAAAGAAAAAAGAGAGAGGAGGAAAAGGAGGGGGAGGAGGAGGAGAAGGAGGACGAGGAGGAGGAGGAGGAGGAGGAGAAGAAGAAGAAGAAGAAGTAGAAGAAAACTTTAAGAACTTAAGCTATACACGGAATGAGTACAATCAAAAGATGTTCATTTGTGCTAAAGATATATAGGTTATGCCTCCATGTGAACGCAAAGACATTCATATCACTTTCTGCTGCTGATTCTTGTCGTTTGGAATAACTTTTTTGTTGTTGTTGTTTTGTTTGAAATATATACACGAGTACTTGTGTACGTTATCATTTTGCCACCTGACGCACGACTTTTGACGTGGGGATCAACCAACTGAAAAAGCTCAGTATTGATGAAAGAGACCCAAGAATAATAAGAATATGTATTGGGAACAAACAGCAGTAATGAGAGAAGAAAAGGACATAACCTCTTTCCAAAATATCAAAAGAGGCGTAAGACAAAGATGTGTTCTGCCACAAAATTTGTTTTTCTTCTATAGCGAAACCATCATGAGAAACCTAGAAGGCCCTGGGATAAAGATCGGAGGAAAAATGATAAACAATCCTCGTTATGCACACGACACCGTGCTGATTGCAGAAAATGAAAAAAATTCTACAAAATCTTGAGAATATAACAGAAATAAAAACCAGAAATAAAGAGCTAGAACTAAATAGCAAGAAAAATGAAATCATAGTAATGAATAAAAACAAGAAATCCTCTCATGTAAAATAATTAACAGCAAATGGTACAACAATGAGACCAGTGTGTTAAGACTGAATATCTGGGAACAGTCATCTCAACAGACAGCAGATGAACTTTAGAAAATATCCAGCAAAATTGGCCAAGCTGAAACAGCATTCAAGAAATTGAAAAGCGTTCTTACCAACAAACGCCTATCAATCAACATCAGGAAGAGAGTTCTTCAGTGTTATGTAGAACCAATACTGCTGTATGGATGCGAAGCGTGGACAATCAACACGCACAGTCAGGACAAGATTGAGGCAGCTGAAATGTGGTTTCTAGGAAGAATTTAAGAGTCTGGACCATGGACAGCAAAGAAAACAAACTAAACAGTCTTGAAAGAGGCAAACGACAAAAAGAACATTAACGAAGATAAGGACAAGACAAACTACAGTTATAGAACATTTTAGAGGCACGAGAAATTTGAGCACCTAGTCACAATCGGAAAGCTGGAAGAAAAAATAAAGTATGATTGCCAACACCATGCGGCAAGGGACATGATGATGATGATGATGATGAATGCTATACGCCAGTGTATGTTTGCCACCCTGTGTAAGACGATAAATGAAAACTACTAGAACTAATTGCAGGCACTGGTCACGATTTCTTCGTATGGGAAAATAATTTCCGCTAAGCCTAACCAGCACCACATGTGTTCAAATTCATTTTACAAATGAAATCCAATGTGCGATATATTAGCGAATAGTTCTACTGCAAGATTTGGACATTATAGATGTTAACATATATCAAGTTCTGGTTAAAGCGACGAAACTTAAAAACTGGAACGATAATGATAATACTTTTATTTTCCAACAGTACCCTAAAACTTTTCAGTTAAAAGCCACATTTCAAACTTGTCGTTGCTTGAATGAGCAGTACTTTCATCCGTTTCTGCTAGCCCTGAAATGACGTAATTAAAGAATTTTCAAATTGCATATGTAATACTCGAAGGTGGAGGGTGTGGAATGGAGAAGTGGAAGGTGTGGAATGGAGAAGATACTCATTTTGTCCTTTTTCTCCCCAGTAACTGCTGTTCCACTAATCGTTTGTAGCTTTGATGTATTGTGATCTGTATCTTCTTATACTGTGTTCTCATACCTGTGTCCACCTGTCTATTTTCCATACTTCTGTCCCTGTTTCTAAATGTCCCCATTCCAGTGTCTCTGTAGGCCTACTGGTGTGTCCATGTTCGTAAGTGTTCCAATACCTATGCGTACCTGTTCCAATACCTATGCGTACCTGTACCGATGTGTCCACATGCCTATGCATTTGAGTAACTCTATCTGCCTCTTCACTTTTGCATTCCCATACTTGTCCGTTCCTTTTGTGTGTGTGTGTGTGTGTGTGTGTGTGTGTGTGTGTGTGTGTGTGTGTGTGTGTGTGTGTGTGTGTGTGTGTGTGTGTGTGTGTGTGTGTGTGTGTGTGTGTGTGTGTGTGTGTTGTTTTTGTAGTCCTATTATTGTCGTTGGCTAATGCGCTCTTCTGATAACGCAGAGGTCTTAGAATTGATCCTGAAACAAGCCACAGATTTTTTTTCTTTCTTTTTCAAAATTAGCTGGCTCGTTTGACAGTTACGTGGAATTGTGATTCCACGTCTTGAGTTTAAGCCTACTCTACGACATAAAAGTTGGCTTGTTCACTGCATATCCTATTGTCATCGTTGTTGTTTAAAGCCCAGCCGACTGTGTAAAATCATATCAGGCTATAACCGTTTCAAAACATACAAAACTTCGACAGAAAAAAAATTAAATACACATATCAATGCATTCGTGCACATAATCTAAAGACACGCCCCTGGCGTTGACCACTCCGTCCAATTTATCGCACAGGGGATTTTAAAAAACACATCTGAATACAAATTTAAGCATACCTATGAACACCAAAACATATATAAAAACGGGCATAAATTACCTAAAATTTCTTCCGCATATCTCACCTCCCTAGAGCCAGATATGCACTTAATACATGTA
>CM060309.1:89672305-89769358 GCA_030674185.1 Monoplex corrugatus
CAAAGGTTATAAAGCTGGTGGATAGGGTGAGGGAGTCAAAGGGTTAAGCTTTTGCTTTGCTAGCATGGTTGACAGTGCAGGATTTTGGTGGACAGGGTGCGGGAGTCAAAAGGTTAATCAAGAACATAGATAGATCTAGAAAGCTTTGATATTCAGTAGTGTCAATCTATGAAATTTTCGAATAAAACTGGGTAAGGTGTTCTATGTCCTGTTTGCCCCCGACTGCCTAGTGTGCCTTGGACTCGTTTTACTCCCAACTTTAACCCTTTGACTTCCACATCCTACTCACAGTGTCCTGCATAATCAACCACGATTGCAAAGCACAAACTTAACGTTTTCAATCCCTCACCTTGTCGACAGATTCATGCAAGAAGCTGATGGACAGGGTGAGGGAGTGAAAGAGTTACGTTTTTAGTTTGCAGCTGGCGGATAGCATGTGGGAATGAAAATGTTAAAACCGTGAGCGATTCGAATGAAATAGTACAACTTGTGAGACTCGGTTGCATGTAATTTTGCAGAGCTCAAGGTTCTATCAAGTAGTGAACACACCACACACACACACACACACACACACACACACACACACACACACACACACACACACACACACACACACACACACACACAGAAGTGCTGGATGGGACCCACAGCTCCAATGCCTCGCTGCCACTCTTCGGACAATCACTTCCCAGCTCTCTACACCATATGGTAGCCTTTTCACTAAGCAAAGGGAGGTCTATCCATGCGCTGCATGACCCATTCGCACCCAATCATCAGTTACCTTGTTTACAAACCGAATGGCAAGTGGGGAGCTGACAAACACCGGGACATAGCCACACAACGCGCACAAGTAAGGTCCAGGCCGGCGATTGGACCAAGAGAGAATGGAAAAACGTTCCCTTGCCTTACTCTGTGCCTTCATCTCTCTACTGGACAGCCTCATCATCATCAGGTGCCCTGCCGCTTGGCGTTGGCGATCATGGACTTCCATCTTGTTGCCTCAAGCATCTCTTCCACCCTGCTTGTCTTCAGCCACTCTGCAAGTCCGTCTAGTATTTTGTCCCTGGGTCTACCTGGTGCTCTCTTTCCTTCCAGCTTTCCCGTTGTGACCAGGTGCTCCAAATCCCCTGAGTGCCAGAATAAAGCAGTGAAACTGAACGACTCGGTTATGTCAATTGAAGGAGCTCTAGTTTTACACCAGGCAAAAGCCTAATGTGTACTGTTTAATCCAGAGTCCTATGGATGCAATTCAGTCTCATTTAAAACTGTGAATGATCCGGACTGAAATTCCGAGACTCGCTTGTGTAAGTCTGGCTTTGTTGACAGACGTATGAACTAAAATCTGATATCTCGAGTTCAATCTCAGCCAGCAAATTGTATACAGTGTCTGTTCGCTGCCCATCTTACAGCTTCAATCATCCTGGCGGTATCAGCTGATTTTTTGTACGTCCCTCTGTCCACCTCCACATCAAGATCTAGCAAACGCAAATGATTTTGCACAGGCTGAAGGAGATGGCCAGATTAGCAAAGGTAGATTTAGGCGCAGCGCATATGGAATTGTTCGAGCCTGACGAATCACTCTTGCACGAATTCAAATGAAGAAATGAATTTCTTATAATCAGACTTGTCAGTTTAATGTATAGACCGAGAATCATTTTCTGAGGCATGGTTTGGTGCGAGCTGAAAAAGAGTGTTTTGTTTTGTTTTTTCTTCTATAGAGCAGCGAACCATACACGTGATATCTGGAGTTCAACCCCACTCTGCAACATTAATAAAAAAAAGGCCTGTTCGCTGCCCACCTTAATGTTTCCATCACCCTAGTGGTGTCAGCTTAGTGTCTGATAGGTCCCTCCCTTCCTCTCCCCGTTTCAAGACGTTAGCGCTTACGGTTTTGCGCGGGCTCAGGAAGCCTGCCAGTGTTCGTCCCAAATTTGAGTGGCGCGCATATGGTGCTGTCCGAGTGTACAAATCCCTCTTGAAAAAAGTCGAAACTCATTGCTCAGAGTACAGTCAGTACTGTGTAGTCTGGAATAACTAGTGTCCCTTGGACGACTCAAGGAAGCTCAAAGAAGAGCGAAGCTGTTTCCATTGTGTCAGGTTATGTAACTGTGGGTGCTATAGCTTAAAACACTTGGGCTGTATGGGATCGTAAGGGAGAGAGGTCACAGTGGTAGACAACTTCAACCCTTCACGGGGCCAACACTATGAGGGTGGTGCCCATCTCATCTCCCTCGCTGCTTTATCTTTTCATAACTTTGAAGAAAGTCAGGTACTCATTCACAGCTGGGTAGATATTTGGGTGGAGGCTTCACGTACATATAAAGTTCAACGGGCGTGAATAGTTATAATACCGGACATCAACAGAGAATCCGACGATAGTATCGGTATCTCACAATGCAACCAAAAATGTTTTACGGCTTCTCTGAGCAACATACTTATAGCTAGTCCTCATATACTCTGAGAGTGGTAGGACTTTAAACTCTACAAAACAGAACAGAACAGAAAGTTCCGCGGGCCCCAGTAGCTCAGTTGGTTTGAGTGTTAGATTCACCTGCTCATGGCTGTGGTTCGAATCCCGGGGTGCGCTATATTAAAACTGGCCTTCTCACTGTCCCGTCTTAACATCATTGTTGTTCTGGTGGTGTTAGTATAGGATAAGTTAAGTCCCCCTTCCCCGAATTCCCTGGGATGGTTACCCCCCTCGGCCATATCACCTGAGGTGGGTGCCGACTTAAAAATTGAACCAAATCAATCAATCAATAAAGTTCCAAGGGAGTGATTCGCACCCGAGCAAACGCATGCAGGCAACTTGAAAGGCGAATGCTCTACCTCTATGGCATCCAGGGCTTTGAAGGAAGACATGAAAAGATTCGAGACCAACAATCAGGGTTTTGACCAAGGTAGCTGGAGTTGTGTCCAATGTACTCGATTTAAACCTAGTTTAAAACTGTGAACGGTTTAACCCTTTGACTCTCGCGCCCTGTCCACCAGCATCCTGCATTGTCAACCATGCTAGCAAAGCAAAAACTTAATCCTTTGACTCCCACACCCTATCCACACTACCATGCTAGCAAAGCAAAAACTTAACCCTTTGACTCCCACACCCTATCCACCACTACCATGCTAGCAAAGCAAAAACTTAATCCTTTGACTCCACACCCTATCCACCACTACCATGCTAGCAAAGCAAAAACTTAACCTTTGACTCCCTCACCCTGTCCACCACTTTCTGCAGGCAGCTGGTGGATAGGTTGAGGGAGTCAAAGGGTTAAGTTTTTGCAGTTAGTGGATATGGTGCAGGAGTCAAAAGGTTAAATGGAGAAAAGTCGTAAAAACACATCAAGTATCCCCACAGTTTACTCTACTTCAGCAAAGAATCACCGAAACTATTGGCTGAGTCATGTCAGTGTAAGTAGCTCATTATATTCGGCAGAAACTTTAGGTAGGGAAGAGCAAAGTCCGTGGTAGGCCTACCTAGTGTCCCATGTGTTGCGCTTAGTTTAATAGTGTGAACGATCCAACGAGGTAGTGAAACCGTACACCTCGGTCAACGTGGCAGCTGGTTCACACAGCTCTACATGTTACGGTGAAAACTCGATTCGCCTATTTTCATCAAAGGTCTGCGTGTTGTAGGCCTATCTCAAAAGTGGTCTCCTTCTGAGGGGTTGTTTACCATGGAAAGATAACTAAAAAATCTGGCTTCATAACAACGTTGTGGAAAAGTCAACGCAGCTATCTTTCAGTAATAAACGGAAAGTGCTCGTAGCTCGCTACAGCAAATGGACCACAATGATACCGACTAATCAATGATAGTGGATCGGTGTCTCATGCAGGCCTACTGGTTTTATCTTCCGTTTCTTCGACGGTTTTTGTTGTTGCTGATGGTAGTAGGTGAAAAGTGAAAAGTGAAACGTGAAATACATAGTGATTTAGTTGATTACACGCTTGTTTTTGTCCGTTGTTTGCTTCAAATAACACAGTAAAATAACTGACCACAACATTTACTGTGCTGAAGTTACATATGTTCAGTAAATAACTGACCACAACATTTACTGTGCTGAAGTTACATATGTTCAGTAAATAACTGACCACAACATTTACTGTGCTGAAGTTACATATGTTCAGTAAATAACTGACCACAACATTTACTGTGCTGAAGTTACATATGTTCAGTAAATAACTGACCACAACATTTACTGTGCGAAGTACATATGTTCAGTAAATAACTGACCACAATTACTGTGCTGAATACATATGTTCAGTAAATAACTGACCACAACTTTACTGTGCTGAAGTTACATATGTTCAGTAAATAACTGACCACAACAGTTTACTGTGCTGAAGTTACATATGTTCAGTAAATAACTGACCACAACATTTACTGTGCTGACGTTACATATTTTCAGCAAACTGACCACAACATTTACTGTGCGAAGTTACATATTTTCATGGAGACAGCAAGACAAAACCAGAGTTACACATATAACGTGAAAGTGACTCTTCACTCTATGGTGAATGAACCAAAACGAAGCCTCAAGACTGTACTGAGCAGTGTCTGGTGGAACCACGTTGCAGAGGTATGTATCAACACCATACTTTGTGGAATAATATTACCAGCATTGTGTTGGCTTACCGTGGTAGGCCTACGCCCACTAAGCACACGAACAGTACAGGTAACAGTTGTCCGAGATAGGCTTGTGTATATATACAGTGCTCTTTGAAACTCTCACAGCTTCAGCAATAAACTGCTTTATCAGCATTGGCAAGAGGGAAGATTGTCTCATAAGCCAAACGGTGTAGGGGAGGTGGTATAGAGCTCACAAGTTTCTTATCAGTATTTGTAATCACGTTGTTTTAGGTAGCACAAGGGACAGGAGTTAGAATGTTTGATCTGTCACGTTGGGGGATTAAGAATAAACCAAAGTAAGGGGCACCATCTTATGCACTGTTTTCAGAAGACTGTTTAGGTGTATATGTATTACAATTCTCTTCTTCTACACACACACACACACACACACAACACACACACACCACACTCACACACACACACACACACACACACACACGTGAATATATATGTATGCATGTATGTACATATATATAGACAGAGAGAGAGAGAGACAACACAGAGAGAGAGAGAGAGAGAGAGAGAGAGAGAGAGAGAGAGAGAGAGAGAGACAGACAGACAGACAGACAGACAGAGAGAAACTGAAACTGAAACTGAAAATGGTTTATTGCCATTGACATTTTTGTCTTTGTGGCAAGGAGCATAAAACAAAGTCATTACATTTTTCGGCGACGTTTTCTCGAAACAAAGATTTATAAATATAGTCATGGCTGACAATACATCCATTTGAATTTATTCCCTAAAGATGAAGAAAAAATTGAACGGAAAAAGTTGAACAAAATGTTGAACAAAAAGTTGAAGAAACAGTTGACCACCCAACGTAATTAGTCATATAGGTAAGAGGAAGACCCAAATCCGCCAAATAAACATAAGAACAGTATAAAGTAATATCTTCACTGAATATAAACTTACATTAATTTAAAAAGTTGAACAAAAAGTTAAATAGTTAACCACCTGACATAATTAGTCATATAAGAGGAAGACCCAAATCCAGAAAACAAACAAAAAAACAATATAACGTAACATCTTCACTGGAGATAAACGTACATTAATTTAAAAAGTTGAACAAAAAGTTGAAGAAACAGTTGACCACCCGACGTAATTAGTCATATAAGTAAAAGGAAGACCTAAATCCGGCAAATAAACATAAGAACAGTATAAAGTGATATCTTCACTGGAGATAAACTTACATTAATTTATTACTGTATTGTTTTCTTTCTCCGACTTTCCCAAGCAAGGGCGATAAATTTCGCGAGGGATTTTTGATAGTTTTCATCTTCAGTCATGAGTATTCTGGTAATAACCCTTTGACTCGAAATGTCCTCATCAAAGATTATGCATTTTTGTCGTATACTTTCATACGACTTGCAAACAAACAAAAAATGCATTCCATCTTCTGTCTCTACATTACACATGGGACAAATAGAGTGTACCGATGAATTTGAGTAAAACCATCTTGTTGTTGCATTTAGCCCTAGGGCTCTTAGTCTAAAACGAGCAAGATTGCTTCTGTGCCATTTATTTGTTACGGCCTTTATATATTTTTCAGTTTGAAATATACTTTTAAAGGAAAGGAACCAATCATATTTCTCAGATTCTTCCATTTGAGCGTGCCAGTTTTGTTTGTACGAATCAACTAGTCTATCCCTAAATTCTGAAATAAATCCTTGTTCATAACCAACTCCCTGGCACATCCACACAATACCAAATCCATGTGTGGTTAACATTTTCTTAACGAAATATGCCCAGTTTTGTTTACCCGAGTCTAATTGATTCAGTAACATCTCATATGCCTGCTTGCACAATCTTGACATTGGGAGCTGGGTTAATTTCAATCAGTATTTAATACACTTCATTTGAGTTTTCAAAAACAAAGGATAACGGCCAGTTTCTCCATATAACATTTTATTAGATGAATGCAATGGTACCGAAAGGAAGCGTTTGATGGCAAATGTATGTACCTTTTCCATTTTATGATTGCTCGAAAACCCCCATATTTCTGAGCCATACGTTAAGATTGGTTCAATTTGTGAGTCGAAAAGTTTCCAAAAAATCGATGTCAGTGCAGTTCAATTTTCTTAAAGATCTTAAAATTTCCATCGTTCCTCTTTTCCCTTTTTTGCTGCTTTCCACCCATGCGCTTTGGAGACTCAGTTTTGTTGTAAAAATAATACCTAAATATTTATATGAGTTTGTTACTTTAACTTCAGACTCACCATAAACCCATTTTTCTCGAGCCGAAAGATGTCCTCCCTTACGGAAAATCATCACATTCGTCTTTTCTAGGTTCACAGACAGTAATAACCTATCAGATTCATGTTTTAAAGCATTTAGTTGATTTTGTAACCCTATGACAGTGTCTGACAAAAGCACCACATCATCAGCAAATAGCAGTAAAAAAAAACTTCAACAGCACCAGGCAATAGCTGTACAGCATGTCTCCCTTTTTTGGCTATTTCTAATGCTAACTCATTAATA
Organism: Monoplex corrugatus; assembly: GCA_030674185.1. NCBI lineage: Eukaryota > Metazoa > Mollusca > Gastropoda > Littorinimorpha > Ranellidae > Monoplex > Monoplex corrugatus. The sequence continues at coordinate 89,679,411 of CM060309.1, forward strand.
AAAAATGAAAATAGTAAGGGGCTGAGGAGACATCCTTGTTTCACTCCTCGTGGACATTCGAAAAAGTTGGTGTACATATCTTTGTCACGAACACATGCTAACACAGAATTATATATACTTTTAAGAGACATATATAATTTATCATTTACTCCATTCTTTCGCAGAATACCCCAAAGTACATTTCTATTAACTGAGTCAAATGCTTTGCGAAAATCTACAAATGCTACGTATAGGTTAGTGTGATTAAGAAGGTATTTTTGGACTAAAGCGTACAGCGTGAAAATGTGATCTATTGTACTGTATCCAGATCGAAATCCTGCTTGTTCTTCTATTATTTTTTCTTCCCTCACTGCCCATTTCGTAAGTCGTTTATTTAATATATTTGTATAAACTTTGCCTAAAACACTTGTGAGTGCAACCCCTCGGTAGTTGTCTGGGTTGTTTACATCTCCTTTCTTATGTATGGGGACAATAATAGATTTGGCCCATTCTGTGGGGAAAATACCATTTTCAAATAACCCATTAAATAGAATAACTATAAAATTTAACACTGAATCGCTGGAATGCTTTAACATTTCTCCCAGAATTTTGTCTGGTCCAGCACTTTTACCATTCTTCAATTTTTTAATACTGTCAATTATCTCCCTTCTTGATATTGCATCATTAAATAATGGTTCTTCGTACTCATTTGTATCCAAATTGCCATCATCTTCAATTTCTGCCCCGGATCCAGAACTTTGAAATATTGTGTGAAAGTGTTCATGCCACTGATTAAGGCTTATTTCGTTATAGATTATGGCTTTTCTATTAAGTGTTCTGATTGCCAACCAGAACAATTTTGAGTCTTTAATAGAGTCTTTGAGTTTATTTATTTTTGCTTCTTCAAATTCACGTTTCTTTTGTCGTTTCAATTTTATGTATTCAGATCGCTCTTTCACATAAACATCTTTCAGTTCTTTTTTTTTTACTTCCTAATCTGTTCCTCTGAAAACTTTTAAGAAGCCTCTTTACGTGTTTCTTTTTATGCTCACATTCATCGTCAAACCAGTCATCTAAACATTTCTTTCTTTTGCCAACCCTTCTGACCATACATGCGGCTGCACTATGCATTGCTTGAGCAAAAATATCTACACAGCTATTTACATCAACATTCATTAACTGATAAGCCTCATGAAGGCGATCGTTAAAATCATCTGAATTTTGTTCAGCCTCAAATATATATGCGTTTTCTTCCGACCAAATGATTTTCTCCTGCATGCATGATTCCTGAGTTTCTGGACATTTTTGCATTCCATTTTTCCATGTCATTTCCATTGGCAAATGCCAAGAAACAAGACAATCACTTACAATCATGTTACAGTTATGTGAAAATTTATCAGGGACAAGAAAATAGTCAATAACACTGCATCCATTCGGTGATACAAAACTGTATTCTCCTTCCCTGTCGCCATCACAAAACCCATTCATAATGTCAAGATCAAACATAAAGCACAAGTCTAACAAGGAATTTCCAAAGTTATTTTCAGTTCCAGACAGACAGACAGAGAGAGAGAGAGAGATAAAATCAGTATCATCATCATCATCATCATCAGGTGCCCTGCCGCATGGCGTTGGCGATCATGGACTTCCAACCATCTCTATCTCTAGTTGCCCCCAGCATCTCCCCCACCCTCCCCATCCCCAGCCACTCTGCACGTCCGTCCAGCACTCCCTCCCTGGGTCTACCTGGTGCTCTCTTTCCCTCCAGCTTTCCCGTTGTGACCAGGTGCTCCAAATCCCCCTTCCTCATAAAATGGCCCATAAATGTTGCCTGTCTTCTCCCAATCTTCCTTATCAGTGATCTACTTGTGTCTGCCTCCATCAAGACTGTCTCGTTTGCTCTCCTTACTGTCCATGGAACTCAACATTTTTCTGAGAAACCACATCTCGGCTGCCTCAATCCTGCTCTGGCTTTGCCTGCTGACTGTCCACGCCTCGCATCCGCACAACAGTATTGGTTCTATATAACATTCAAGGACTCTCTTTCTGATGTTAATTGATAGGCATTTGTTGGCAAGAATGCCTGCCATCTTCTTGAATGCTGTTTCGGCCTGGCCGATTCCGCCAGCCATTTCCGATGTGCATCTGCCGTCTGATGAAACGACCGTTCCCAGGCATCTGAACTTATTAAACGACCGTTTCCAGGCATCTGAACTTATAACCTGTGTCAAGGTTGTGCCATTTGCTGCCACCTTGCATGAGGGTGGCAGCAAATCAGTATAATACGTTTAATACGCAATACGTTTCAATTCGCCTGCCCTCTTCTTCCTTCTGTGTGCTATTCGAACATAGTTGCTATTGTTGGTTAAAGCACAATGTTTTCTGTTAAAGCAGCATTTGATCATGATGGATCTAACTTGCAGGTAGTCCTTGCTATCAAACACATACATTTTAAGCATACAAATATAGAACAAAAGATGCATTGATTTCAATCAGATAAGTAAAACTTAATGCAAGCGAGCGAGGAGGGAGGGAGAGAGAGAGAGAGAGAGGGAGAGAGAGAGAGAGAGAGAGAGAGAGAGAGAGAGAGAGAGATTCAAACAAACAAACAAACTACTAACCTGTTTTAAACATTGTGTTGCTTATGTGTGCGTTCTTGCCAACATAACAATGTTGAAACAGACGCAAGAATGTGCGAGTGCCAGTTTGTGTGTGTGTGTGTGTGTGTGTGTGTGTGTGTGTGTGTGTGTGTGTGTGTGTGTGTGTGTGTGTGTGTGTGTGTGTGTGTGTGTGTGTGTAAGGTGTGCATGTGTGTGTAAGGTGTGTATGTGTGTGTGTGTGCGCGCACCTGGTATTTGTGTGTACCCTTTCAAATGTTAAAAGGTTTGCCATAACCTGAACGTTTGCTCAGCAGAAAAGTAAAACTAACCTCAACTGCTCTCTCGAAGCTCGCATTATAAGACCGATACCAATAATCTACTCTCCCTCGATACTTTTACAGAGCTGGCATTAAAGGACCGATACCAATCTACTCTCCCTCGATACTTTTACAGAGCTGGCATTAAAGGACCGATACCATCTACTCTCCCTCGATACTTTTTACATACAAAAAGGGCAGGTATCCCTTCAGAGCTGGGTGATCTATGGCAGCGTGTTCAAGCCAGGGTACAAACCTGATTATCCATTTATTTGACAGCCACACCCAGCCTCTCTCTCTCTCTCTCCGCCCATCCCCTCTTTATTTTTACTCCCCCGCCTTTTTTATGGTTTCATTTTTTCGCTGGTGTGCATACTGGGTGTTTTCATGTTTCCACAAGCCAGTGGACAATGACAATGACTTTTTCCGATTTTTAACGTGCGTATTTGACGTTCTGCGAGCGTACACACACGGAGCGGGAGAGAGGGACGACTGGACTAAGAAAGAGGGCGGCTAAAAGTTTAGGCATTGTCAGGTCCGCGCATACGATGACCTAGGTCAGGAGCTCGGAAAAATCTCAACCTTTTACCCACCTGGCCGGAGGTAACCAGACAGGATCGAACTCCGACCTACAGATTACAAGTCTAATGTCTTTCCCACTTGACCATCGCGCAAGTCTCGGTCATACTTATTCAAACCTGGGCTATCGTGAGCATGAAGACCAGGATCGCCTGCGCGCGAATGCATTCACACTCAGAGAGAGAGAGAGAGAGAGAGCGAGAGGAAGTGAGAGAGAGGGAGGGACGAGGAGAGGGGAGAGGGAGAGGGGAGAGAGAGAGAGAGAGAGAGAGACTCGGGGCAATATACAGCTGCTGGCCCAGAACAAACAGAAGTGGAGAAACTCCGTTGCTGCCCTACAAGCCAATGACATAAGTCAGTAATCGTACACAGGCTCTTTGGTTCTTTCGATAGAGCCGTGGACTCACCATCTGATATCTCAAGTTCAGTCCCAGCCAGCAACATTAATCCTCTGACTCCCGCACCCTGTCCACCAGCATCCTGCATTGTCAACCATACTAACAAAGCAAAAACTTAACCCCTTGATTCACTCGCCCTATCCACCAGCTTCCTGTGAGGGAGTCAAAGGGTTAAGTTTTTGTAGTCGGTGGATAGGGTTTGGAAGCTAAAGGGTTAAAAAAAAACTGGCTTGTTCGTTGCCCTTCCTAATGTTTCCATCATTCTGGTGGTGTCAGCTTACCGTTTCATTGGGTCCTTTCTCCTCCCTCCCAATTCCAAGACTTTGCCAGTGCATAGGGTTTTACGCAAGCTCAGGGCGTCAGATAACTGCTGGCAAGATTTGGGTGGAGCGTGTATGGCATCGTCCTAGAGCGACAAATCTCTTTTGAACAACATGTGAACTCGCAAGCGTGTGCTCTTACCCGTTACCTAGCACGAACCCTCAAAATGTTGACATTTTACTGTGTTTTTGTTTTATGTGTATTACTATTAGCATTGCTTATAGCGCTTTTGCACAAACACTGTGTTGGCAGACTTCTCTCCTTTCTGATAGCACTTTATTTCAGCTGGCGCAAGTCCAAAATGGGGCACAGGACACACACACACACACACACACACTCTCTCTCTATCACGCAAACACGAGCGGTAGAACACACACACGCGCACGCACACACCACACACACCCCTCCCCTCAACAGCACCACGACCATCACTACTTACAACTACAACTAACACTAACACAGATGTGCGTGAGTGCACGCACACACACACACACACACACACACACACACACACACACACACACACACACACACACACACACTCACTCACTACCACCACCACTGTATCTCTGTCGCCATTGCAGGTTTGCACACAGTACGCACTTACAACACACACTGACATCCTGTGCTTGCACTCTCTCCGTCTCTCGATGTCAAAACATCAAAAAAAAAAAAGTTGTTTGCTAATGCCAACCACCCTCGTAAATAAAACATTGCTCTCTCTCTCTCTCTCTTTCTCTCTCTCTCTCTCTCTCTCTCTCTCTCTCTCTCTCTTCCATGATTGCCCTTTGCCTCGAAAAACCGGCTCTTCCGGTCGATGATAGGATTTTTGTCCTCAGTTTTTATCTTCAATCTGATTAATCTGTGTGTGTGTGTGGTGTGTGTGTGTGTGTGTGTGTGTGTGTGTGTGTGTGTGTGTGTGTACGCGCGCGCGTGTGTGTGTGTGTGCGTGCGTGTGTGCGTGTGTTAGAGACACAGAGAGAGAGAGATTGAAACAAACGAACAAAGTATCAACTTTTTTTATACATCGTGTTGCGTATGTGTGCGTTGGACAAGAGAGAGAGAGAGAGACAGACAGAGAGACAGACAGAGAGACAGACAGACAGACAGACAGACAGAGAGAGAGAGAGAGAGAGAGGGGAGGCAACAGAAAAAAAATGCCAATTGGAAAAAATGTGAATTCTGGATAATATTTTGTACACGATATACACAGATACCATCATTAAGATTGTCATGAGACCGGATGTTGTTCTCCACTCCCATCAACCAAAAAAAAAAAAAAAAAAAAAAAAAAAAAGATTCTGATCGAACTCACTGTACTGTATAAAAGAACGGATAAAGTCCATATCTACGAGACAAGAATTTATGCCAGTCTAGCAGCAACCTGAGGAAATCCGGCGTTTAAGCTGACGTGTTCGCCTTTGACGATGTTGGTAGGTACATCTCCCTTGACTTCATGATACAGCTCCCTGTTTCTGGGATGGCGAGGACCCGAGCCCTAAAGGCAATGACAGAAGCAGCCGAAAAGACTTCCATCTGGATCTGGTCAAGGAGGAAAAAAAAACGAACTTCAGTTTCAGTTTCTCAAGATGACTTCTCCGCGCTCGGAACGAATTCCATATGCACTAACGTCACAGGGGCCACGTGTGTGGTGACCCTGGCACATGCCTTAAGCCTGCACATAAACCCATGAGCTGGCCAGGTCTTGAGGCCCTACCTAGACTATGTTTTATCTAGTCTATATTTCATACTGGTATTTTATTAGCCTACCCCTGGAATAATCTTGGTTACATATATATAAATGACAAATGTATGTGTGCATCTTACCTTCCAAAAAAAAGGAACATATATATGAAGTTAATAAATAAATCATGAAAGGTCTGAATCAACTAGCTATTGTGTATAAACTCGTCTCACATGACAGACCCCCCCCCCCCCCCCTCAGTCAATGCCCAAATGCTCAGCCATCTATCAACTAGGTGAAGCCAATATTTTCTCAAGAAAATGAACTTTATAAGATTTTAAATTGCCCTGTATGCTGGCAAGATGTCCGATAGCTAAGTGGTTACAGGGAGAAGAGTGGCAGAATGGTTCAGACATTCGCCTGCCAATAACTAAACTCGAGGTTCCAGGGTTCGCTCCCCGTAAGGCCTCGATTTTTCTCCTCAGTTTGACCGGAAAATCGAACTGAACGTCTAGTCCTTCGGAAGGGGACAAAAAAAACAAAAACAAAAACAACCGAGTCGGACCCCTGTGCCTTCTGGCTGCGCAAGCTAAAGATCCCACGGCAATTGAAAATCGTGAAGAGCAGGGTGTTGCCCGGCTGCCTTGGTATAAAACATTGGAGAGATAGGTTGATTTCCAGGTCCCACCCCTAGAAGATAGGTTGATTTCTCAGGTCCCACCCCTAGAAGATAGGTTGATTTCCCAGGTCCCACCCCTAGAAGATAGGTTGATTTCTCAGGTCCCACCCTAGAAGATAGGTTGATCTCCCAGGTCCCACCCCTAGAAGATAGGTTGATTTCTCAGGTCCCACCCTAGAAGATAGGTTGATTTCCCAGGTCCCACCCCTAGAAGACCATTAGCCTTCTTGCATTTCTGAAGTCTTGGTTAAGAAAAAGTGATATAAGTGGTTGTTAAGATATCTGTCACAAGGGTGATTAAAAGGTGTCTGGTAGCAAAGTGGTTAAGATATCGGTCACAAGGGTGTTTTGTCTTCGAGTTCCAGATACGCGGATTTGAACCAAGGTTGAAAAAGGGCCTCAGCAGAGACCCCTGATCACCCTGGAAGCTAGAGTTCAACCCCAAGCAGAAAAAAAAATGCGACAGCAGAAGGGCACCCAGGAGTCATAACCTGGATGTGGCCTGGGCCACTTAGAGCGTATGGAGTACAGGCCGAAACGCTCGCTTGAGAGAGGCTTTTCCCCTGACGACCTTCTGCTGTCCAGTTCTCCCCCTTGTTTCTTGCTACCATAGAATATTATAAGTAACACCCCAGTCAAGGACTGAAACAGAAGAGGGGGAAAAAAATGTTGCATTTCAAGTATCTGTGGTTCCCAAACCTTATCACGAAGCGTTGAAACAGAAGAGGGAAAAAACCGTTGCATTTCAAGTACCTGTGGTTCCCAAACCTTATCACGAAGCGTTGAAACAGAAGAGGGGAAAAAAACCGTTGCATTTCAAGTACCTGTGGTTCCCAAACCTTATCACCAAGCGTTTAAGTCCATGTCTATCAAGTCGGTTTGCAAATTAAACAGCGAGCAATTATGCAGTAGCTTGTCAGATGTCCACATATTAGCAGCATAAATGCCATGATAACGGACTCGTTTATCACCCACACACCGGAAAGACGGCCCAAGTAAAAATGTCTTTGGCGGAATGAATCTCTTTGCTTTGCCTGTTAAAGAAAGTCGGTCGAATTTTACCGTTTAAATTCGTGTGGAGGCGACCTGTCATGGACGGTTTGATAAATTTCCTGACCCGCGGATGACTTTGAAAATCTTGCTCGTTGAGAGGTGTGCCGAGTGCCAACTTTCTCTTCCCCGCTTTTTCTTCTTCCTCTCCCTCTCTCGCACATGCGCTTCATTAATTAATTCAGTAATATGTGTGCACATTTTTCATGTTATGACTTCACGTTTGTGTACCTTTCCCCGCTCGTTTCCTAAGACACAGGCCCAGGATTAGTTCTTTAACCCTTTGACTCCTGCACCCTATCCACCAACTGCATAAACTTAACTTCCTGGTGGATAGGGTAAGGGAGTCGAAGGGTCAAGTTTTTGCTTTGTAAGCATGGTTACAAGTTAAGCTTTTGCTTTGTGAAGGATGCTGGTGGACAGGCTGCGAGAGTCAAAGGTTAAAGTAAACCATCCAGGCCCGAGAGATAGTCACCTGCGGTGTTGGTCAGGACGTTGAAGCAACATTCTCAACGACGCACAATGGTTGAGGCTTTATTTATCTCGTCATTCATACCCCTCCCCCTTTCTCTCCCCTCTTGTTCCTCCTTGTCCTTCTCTTTTGTTGCAAAAAAGAGGGGGGGGGGGGGGAGATTAAAAATGGTGGTAGAACCGTGGGTTTTGTTGTTTAGTGCATCGTTGTACTACTTCCTTTCACAGAAGTAACAGAAATCTATTTTGTTCATTTATTCATTCCATCTCTTTGACAGACAACACAGCTCAACGATTAAGACACTGATCTTCCAACTGAAGGGCCTGGGTTCGAGCCTGTTTGGGTACCGTGTAAACAGTTGATGAGACTTTCCAGATTGTTAATGTTATTGTTGCTTAAAGTGTGTAAAGAGTTCATACTTTCCAGATTGTTAATGTTATTGTTGCTTAAAGTGTGTAAAAGTTGAGAACTTTCCAGATTGTTAATGTTATTGTTGCTTAAAGTGTGTAAAAGTTGAGACTTTCCAGATTGTTAATGTTATTGTTTGAAGTGTGTAAACAGTTGAACTTCAGATTGTTAATGTTTGTTGAAGTGTGTAACAGTTGAGACTTTCCAGATTGTTAATGTTATTGTTGCTTTAAAGCCCAGCCGACTGCACAGAGCCATATCAGGGCTATAACCGCTTCAAAACATCCAAAACGTCAAGGTTGGGAGGGGGGGGGGGAGGACTAGAAAAGAAAATTAAACATATCAATGCATCTCCTAGGTCAACATCAGTGCAGACCTGCTAGTGCCCAACCCCCCTCCGTATGTACATGTATATGCACGTAAAACATCAAACACGCACGTTAAAGATCCTTTCAGCCATGTCAGTGTTCGGTGGATGATGGAAAGAGGAAAACGACCAGCATGAACACAGGACCCCCCCCCCCCTTAACCCAAAACGGGTATGACTGCCTTAACCGTTTGACTCCCGCACCCTGTCCACCAGCTTCCTTCATTGTCAACCATGCAAGCAAAGCAAAAACTCAACCATTTGATTCCCTCACCCTGTCCACCAGCTTCCTTCATGCACATGCAACAAGCAAAAACTCACCATTTGATTCCTCACCCTGTCCACCAGCTCCTCATGTCAACCATGCAAGCAAAGCAAAAACTCAACCATTTGATCCCTCACCCTGTCCACCACTTCCTTCTTGTCAACCGTGCAAGCAAAGCAAAAACTCAACCATTTGATTCCCTCACCCTGTCCAGCAGCTTCCTGCAGGAAGCTGTTGGACAGGTGAGGGAGTGAAATGTTCAGTTCTTGCAACTGTAGATAGGGTGCGGGTGTCAAAGGGTTAATGGCAGGGTAATGAAAACTATCATACACATACAAGCCCACTCGTATATGTATATTCGAGTGAACATAGAAAACACAGCGCATGAACGATGAACGTTTTGATTACAGGCTTAATTCACGACAGGCTCGCCCGAATTCATGTTTATCTGTGCCGAATATCTTATACATACCCTTATCATATAGCTTAGCTGACAACCAGTAAATCAACTTTTCCCTTTATTAAAATCAAGGTTGTTCGGCACAAATCTCAAATATTAAAAATTCTTATTGTCTTTCTCTTCTTCTTCCATGATTCCGTTAAGACTCATTGGGGAGCCGTATTAAAGAAGTGTTCACCATATTCCTTCAGTCATGTCGGTTGTGTGCCAAGGCCTGGTTCTCTGCAGAGGGTTCTTTGTTTATTCCGCAATGTTGTGAATCCATTCTTTTAAACATTAATAACCTGACAATGACAATGACGCATGATTTCTCGACCGTAAAAGTTGTTGGCTAAAAGCCATTTTACAAACGTGTTGTGCCCGCTTTATACACATATACTATGCATGTTGGCATAGATGAAAACGTATGTACGCACATTAGTACGTGTGTGCGTCCCTACATATGTGTGTGTATGTATATGTGAGTGTGCGGACGCGCGTGCGCGTGTGAATGAGTGAACGAGTACGTATGTGTGTGTGCATGTCCATACGTGCATAGTTTGTACGTCTGTATTACTTGTATTCAAATATGTCATTTGACCCTTGACTTTACCATGGTTCCTAATACTTACATCACTATGATCCCTAATTCTTTTCATTCGAGATGTTTCGTCAGTTCTGTTTTTATGAACTCAAAACCTGACCCTTTTGACTCCTTCACCCTATTCCACCAGCTTCCTGCAGGGTGCTGGTGAACAAGGTGAGGGAGTCAAAGAAGTTAAACTTATCGCTTTGATAGCATAGCTGAGGATGCAGGATGCTGGTGGACAGGGAGCAGGAGTCAAAGGGTTAATCTGAAGCGGTGGTCTTAGTGCTAGTCGTTTCGGATGAGACGGTAAACCAAGGTTACCTGTGCAGTATGCACTTGGCGCACACTCTTCAAAACCCTACGAACAAAACATTCCCTGGCAAAACTACTACTTCCACAGCTAGGACATATATCCTGACCAAAAACAAAAACAACCCCCCCAACCCCCCCCCCCCCAAAAAAAAGGCGTGGGGGTGAGGGTGGCGCTGCACTCCAGCGACGCTCTCTCCCCTGGGAGTTTGGAGTTTGTTCAAGAGGGATTCATCGCACTTGGACAATTCCATTTGCGCTCCATCAAAATCTACAAGCAATCATCTAGCAGACTATCTAAGCCTGCACAAAACTCTACGCCCTGGCAAGGTTTGAGATGGGGAAGGGGGAGAGAAGGGATCTATAAAACACTAAATGAACACCATGAGAATGATGAAAAATTTAAGATGGGAGCCAAGCAGGCCAGTTTATATAATGTTGAGGCCTGGGATTGAACTCGAATTCCCCGGGGACAGCAGCCGGAATTTACATGAAAATCAACTGTGATGAATAAACACATGATAATCGAACAGACGACAAGCAAGCAAATAAATAAATGAATTTTCAACAAGGTCTACGTAAGTCTTTAAATACACGTTTAAAAAAAGGGGCGATATGAGTTGCCAGGTATTCTGCTGTCACCTCTACATAAAAAAGTACACCGATAAGGAGGGTGGGGGTGGGGGTGGAGGTGTAGAACAGACAGATGATATTGCTGGACAGTACCTAACGCCGTCCTATTGTGTGAATCTTCCCTACAGATCTAGCAAGTACTTGGCAAGGGTAGCTTTGCACTGGAAATTCATTCACACACACACACACACACACACACACACACACACACACACAACACACCACACACACACACACACACACACACACACAACACACACAAAATAACACACACCAAACACACACCAACCAACAACAACAGGTGAATCAGCAAACACGCCAAAAATAACTAAGAAGAAGACTCAAAAGACAACAAAGCAGATACAAAAGGTATTGCAGTATTCAACACGTACTTGTTTTTTTACAGGTTACTTTGAAAAAAAAGGCCACGCCATATAAAACATCTCCTGTTGGACTGTTTGGCCTGGTGTTTCCAATATTTGCTTTAAAAATCAACCGACCTGGATGAAATTTTTTTTACTACAAGTTTTCTGGTAACATACTACTGAAATCTTTTTTAGCTACAAGTTTTCAGGTAACATACTACTGAAATCTTTTTAAGTTACAAGTTTTCTGGTAACATACTACTGAAATTCAATTCAGGTTGGTTCATAAGCTGTGAGTAGGTTTCCCCTCGTGGGAATGCCGGGGGCTCCTTTCAGTATAAATAAAATCCCCATCTTCTGGAAATTCTGTGCTAGAATTTCCTCTTTTCTGTCACTCTCTGTTTCTGCCTTCGTCCTTTGCTTTCTGTCATTTTTTCCTATCATTTGCTACCTTGCTGGTCCATTCACTTGGAAGCGTTCAATAAAATCTTATGGACTTTCTCATAGGATTGATAATTGGTTACCCGTATGTAAGTGCATTTTTGGCTCTAGGGAGTTTTAGGTAATTTAGGCCCGTTTTTATGTATGTTTTAATGTCCTCAGTAATGTTTCACATTTGTTTTCAGGTATGTTTTCTAAATCCCTTGTATGATATACTAGACAGAGTGGTCAATGTCGGGAACATTTCCCTACATTATGTGCTCGAATGCATTGATGTGTACTTAATTTTTCTCTTTTTTTTCTCTCTCGTTGAAGTAGTTTATGTTTCGAAATGGGTTATAGCCCTGATATGGCCCTACTCAGCCAGCTGGGCTTTAAACAAACAAACAAACAAAAATACAAACAAAAATAACGGGTCTGGGGTTCGATCCTTCTTGGGTACCTCCCACCTGGTGAATAAAGAGTAAAGATTTTTCCAATTTCTCATGTGAACATGTGTGCAGACTTGTTAGCGCCTTCCCGGTCCTCCCCCCTCTCCCCCCCCCCCCAATCCTTTCGTGTGTACACGTATACTATACATCGTGTACGCACGCCAAAGATCTTGAAAGACATGTCGGTGTCTGGTGGCTAACGGAAACATGAAAACCCACGTGAAACCCGAGACGAATGCAGCCTCATCCTGTGTAGCCAAGCGCTGAGATGCAGACATCGCAATATATTATTTAAAACAAAAACAAAAAAACAGAAAACTTTCCAAGGAAACACACGTAGCGTTGCATCGTGAAATATACCGACTCGATTGTTTCGATCATCTGCAACGACTGTATGCACAGTCAACTCAAGGCAGGGAGTGTTGAGACCGAAAAGTCGCTAAATCATATGGACTGATTCGATTCGAACTCACAACATCCAGGGACAGGATTCGAACCCGCAGCTCCCAGTCTACCACGCAAACAACTCTGCCCCAGTGAATTTTCAGATCCTTTCAAAATCTATCCACAAACTGTTTAGAAACCTTCGCAGACACGTTTCATCCACAAACAAGACATACCAGACACCATACGTTCAGACACACAAACACACACACTTACATGTCGTCAGGAAATAATCCCCTCACACTCCCCATCTGTATTTTGTAAGAGGGGGTGGGCGGATGGTTAAAAAAGACGTGTTCTCCATTCACCTCGAGTGTCCCAAGGGTAAAAAAAGGAAAGAAAGGAAGGAAAGAAAGAAAGGAAAGGTGTCAGTTGCCAACATTTTCTGGCTTTTTTGTTTGGTGCATCTAGTACAGTAGGACTAACGTAGCGTGTCTGAAACAGGTCGACTAGAATTATCTTTGCCTGAGAGAGAGAGAGAGAGAAGACAGAAGAAGAAGAGAAGAGAGAGAGAGAGAGAGACAGCAGACGAGACACAAAGAGGGAGGAGGACAAGGAGAGAGAGAGAGAGAGAGAGAGAGTGTGTGTGTGTGTGTGTTGGTGTGTGTGTGTCTGTGTGGTGTGAGCGTGTGCTTGAGTGTTTATGTCTGCATGTGTGTGTTATGTGAGTGTATGTGGTGTGTGTGTGTGTGTGTGTGTGTGTGTGTGTGTGTGTGTGTGTGCGTGCGTGCGTGCGCGCATGTGTGTGTGTGTGTGTGTATGTGTGATGTGAGGTGTGCTTGAGTGTTTGTGTCTGCATGTGTGTGTGTTGTGGTGTGTGGTGTGTGCGCGTGCGTGTGAGTGTGTGCGTGTGTGTGCGTGTTCGTGTGTGTGCGCGCGCATGTTTATGCGTAGCGCGCTTGTTCATGCGTATGTATGCGACCTGTCTGTCAAATCACGTTCAACCAGAGCAAGTACGACTGAAAGATGGGGGTGGGGGGGGGGGGGTAAAATGTGATGGGGGCTGAGAGGGAGAGCACCACCTCATCACGATCTGGGATTCACATCACGGTAACAACTGAATCTGGACTATAGGGTTTTCTTGTTAAACTAAAGGGAACTGTCGTTTTGGGCATTCTCGTTTCGTGCGATCCACTTGTAGCTGTCAGCACTAATCTGGCAAAATATCTTCAGCCTGAGTGAAGCTCTGGATCTTTTCACCTGCCCAGGCCTTGAAACACTTTTCGGATGACATCACCAGAATGAGGGGCATTTTCCAATTCAGACAGCCAGCCGCGGGATGATGTTAACCTTGACAAGATTTCGTAACCTGGATTTTTTTTACAGTTCTGTCAACTGAGTTACCAACCCGCTTTAAAACAGAGAGGCCACACAGAGAATTATTAAAAAGGTGAGAGAGAGAGAGAGAGAGAGAGAGAGAGAGAGAGAGAGAGAGAGAGAGAGAGAGAGAGAGAGAGAAAAAAAAAGCAAAGAAACCACAACGAACAAAAAGAGACAGGAAAAGGAGAGAAAGAAATAAAAAGGAAAAGGAGGGGAGGGGGGAACAACAGCAGCAGCAACAACACAATACCAACCATGAGGGGAGAAGAGAGAGAGAGAGAGAGAGAGAGAGAGAGAGAGAGAGAGAGAGAGAAGAGAGAGAGAGAGAGAGAAGAGAGAGAGAGGGAAAAATACCCGCATAACCACAGAATAAGCATCCTTGCAAAATAGCTACTCAGTTAAACAGTTACGTCCTTGCCGAAGTTATTAAGAGAATCACGCTCCCCGTCTCTGCATGCATTCCGCACAATGTTGCAGTTCTGTCATGTTTTCTACTAACGGGCCGATGTCATTCAACCTACACGCGCTAACATGAAAATTATGCTCAAAGAAAAACTACATGCTAAGAGAAGTGGCTTTGAGGCAATTGATTGGAATGTTTTTCTTTCTTTTCTAGTAATTCATACAGTTTGCTTTATAACGATCTAATTAATATCACACAGTTAAAACAAACACATGACTGAATTTGGTAGAATCCTTACGTTGTATGTATATTTCTTCTCTCCCCAGTATGTTTCTGTACTGTTCCTATCTATCTATGATATTCTATCCCACACCGCTCGTTTCGGTTCTCCAACACATCTTCAAGCCTACACCACGACTGCGTGGCATGGATAGCCATAGAATCTTGGACTATTTTTTTTTTCGCAATGCCATGACGACCAGAATGGGGATAACAGTTATGGTGCTGTGAGTTCCATTTCGGATCCAGACTGCTTGGCAGAACTGAACTCTACGCTTGTTTCTGTAATGTATTCTGTTGTCAACCAGGCCCAAGAGACACAGACTTCTGCGGTGGTGGTCAGGAAATTTAAGCAACACCCTCACTAACGCATCCGTAAAGTGGATGAAACTCGACTGCCAGGTCCCAGTCTTGTCAGGCAGACTCAACTTTGAATAGGAAATGGTCACGTTCGGGGGGGGGGGGGGGGGGGGGAGAGAGAGAGAGAGAGAGAGAGGAGCAACAAGAGAAGAAGAAGAGAGGAAGAAGAAGAAGAAGAAGGAAGAAGAAGGAGGAAGAAGAAGAAGAAGAAGGAAGGAGAGAAGAAGAAGGAGGAAGAAGAGAAGGAGAGAAGGAAGAAGAAGAAAGAAGGACAAGGAGAAGAAGGAGAAGAAGAAGAAGAAGAGAAGAAGAAGAAGGGAGAAGAAGAAGGAGAAGAAGAAGGAGGAGAAGAAGGAGGAGAAGAAGAAGGAGAAGAAGAAGGAGAAGAAGAAGAAAGAGAAGAAGAAGGAGGGAGAAGAAGGAGGAGAAGGAGGAGAAGAAGAGAAGGTTCGAAACTCCCAGTAGATAGTCCGTTGCGCCGACCACTTCACCTCGCTGACAGGTCCACGAACAAAATTTACTAGCTAAAACAATGCTCAGATACTTTCACATTCTGGGTAATAGTAACCTCTTAGAGCGTCCAATCAATATCCCGCTTCCAATGAGATGTGCAAACTGCACGTGAAATGGCTTGGTCTTGAGTCAAGAAGACTCCCTCCTACAAGACTCGTCAACCAAGTGCTCAGATGGACTCCTAAAGGAGAACCAAACAGAAGACGACCCAAGACCAATAGGGCAACAAACTATCTAGAAAGACCCCCAGTGAGTAAACAAGAGCTGGAGTTAGGGTTGTTAACGTCTGGGAGCTGATGCTGACCGACCCAAGCGGAGAGCGTTGACTGCTTCAAACGACAGACGACACAGGAATTACTGAACTGAACCAAAAATGAGCCGGACTCGTGATCCAAGCTGTGGTGAAGATGTACCCCAAAACAACAGAGAAATCTTCATTGATACACTCTCTGCCTGTTTACATAAGACACGAAATTTTCGCGGATACTCACACACATTCGCTCACGCATATACACACGTACCCACAGTCTCTCTCTCTCTCTCCCCCGTAAAAATCATCCCCCTTTCCCTTTTGGGAGGGGGAGGAATGTTACAGGAGAAAAAAACTGTACGTTCCCTGTTGCAGCAGTCTAACAATTAAGGCCATGCTCCAAGAGACAGTCGCTGGACCGTGTGGTGCGGTAGAGACAGACTGATAGCCCAAATGTCACTGTTGTGTTCGAGTAGGTGGAGGGAGGGAAGGAGGGACTCTGGAGTCCGAAGTTTGTTCAAGAGGGATTCATCACACTCGGACAATTCCATATGCGTTCAACTTGAATCTGCCAGCCATATCCCCGAGCCTGATCAAAACCTTAAGCGCTGGCAAGGTCTTGAAATGGAGGAGGGTAGGTGGGATTTATGAAGCACTAAGCTGACACCACCACAATGATGGAAATATTAAGATGGGCGGCGAACATACCAGTTTTTGACGTTACGGGATTGAGCTGAACACACAGATAACAGATTTTGAGTCTTCGGCTCCATGAAAGAAACAAACCGGCCCACGTAAAAACTGTGGCCCACCTGAGAGTCGAAACCACGGCCACCGTGTTATCAACCAGCTGAGGAACCAAACTGCAAAATTCATGGTAATAGGTAGTCAAACAAACTGTCACTGTGTTCGGGTCTGTGTGTGTGTGGTGTGTGTGTGTGTGTGTGTGTGTGTGGTGTGTGTGTGTGTGTGTGTGTGTGTGTGTGTATATGTGTGTGTGTGTGTATGTGTGTGTGTGAGAGAGAGAGAGAGAGAGGGGGGGGGTTAAAGCTCAGTCAACTGCGTAGAGCCATGTCAGGGCTGTAACAGTTTCAAAACATGCACAATACTTCCAACAGGAAAAAAAAAAGGGAAAAGAAAAAGTATACATATCAATGCATTCTTGCACATAATCTAACGAGATGCCCCTGGCGTTGACCACTCCCGTCTAACTTATCACACAGGGGATTAAAAACATATCTGAATACAAACTTAAACATAACTATGAACACTGAAACATGTAAAAAAAAAAAAGGGCCCGTATTACCTAAATTTGCTTCCGCGTATCTCATTTCCCTAGAGACAAAAATGCACTCAATACATACACCCAATTATCAATCCTAAGAGAAAGTACACAAGACTTTATCGAACGCATACAGGTGAATGGACCAGCAAGGCAGAAAATGATAGGAAGAAATGACAGAAAGCAAAGGAGGAAGAAAGAAAGAGTGACAGAAACGAGGACATTTCTAGCACAGTTTCCAGAAGGTGGGGATACTATTTGTACTTAAAGAGCCCCCATCATTCCCACGGGGGTGAGGAGGGAGGGAGGGAGAGAGAGAGTGAGTGAGAGAGAGAGAGAGAGAGAGAGAGAGAGAGAGAGAGAGAGAGAACACTGAAACTGTTTATTGTCATTACCCAAAAAGGTCTTCTGACAAGGGGGATAACAATTTTCCAGTAGTGCGACATATAATCCACTTTTTTGTGTGTGTGTAAATTCTGCCAGCATAATCAAAGAAATATCCAGCATCCATTCCTTAAACAGTCGAACATGTTCAGATTATGTATAATGAACAAACATCCATTCTATCAGAGAGAAAGAAAGAGAGAGAGAGAGAGAGAGAGAGAGAGAGAGAGAGAGAGAGAGAGAGAGAGAGAGAGAGAGAGAGAGACTAATTATATGTGAAGGTGAATTGTGTGAATATGAAATACTACACCTTTGTGCCAGTTTAGTATCTTTATAGGTAAGTCTGGATAATGACACTGTGGAGAAATATATATACGAACACGAAACGGTTTAATGTGTAGAGTTCTCAAGGGGACAAAGGAAACAAGGTGGTCTCATGACCTAGGAACTCGACTATGGTAAAACAATGCTGCGAAACTAATACCACACCATACATAGAATGCACTAGAAACTTATGAACCACGGATGCGTGCGTCAAATGGATAAAAGATCAGACTTCTATTCGGGGGTGGGGTGAGAGAGAGAGAGAGAGAGAGAGAGAGATGGATTATTGTGAAGGCCACCGACCCATCAAAAAAAGAGGGTTTCAGAGGAAGAAGAGCAGCAACATTGGTTGCTCACGAGTTTTAATAAATCAACCGCTTTGTCGCAAACGGGTATCACAGTTTCATTGTTACACATGGCCTGTTACATCATCTCAGTTTTTCAAGTAACAGCATAAAGCATTCGTAACCAATGTTCTGGAGTATACTCGTTTGCTACAGATCATATTCACAGAAGAAGCTGACCCAGTTTCAAAGATTCCCCGAACAGCGAAAAAGAAAATAGGACTGACCTTAAAATGTCAGGACAAAAGGATCATTGTCTAGCATAACGGTCTGTTGGGCATCATTTGGTTTACACCTTCACAGAGAGAGAGAGAGAGAGAGAGAGAGAGAGAGAGAGAGAGAGAGAGAGAGAGAGAGAGACAGACACATAGAGACGAAACGAGAGTAACAGAGATGGAGAGAGACAGAAAGACAAAGACAGACAGATGAAATGAGAGTGAGAGAGAGAGAGAGAGAGAGAGTGAATGAGTGAGAGAGAAGGGGCGAGAGAGACAGAAGGGGCGAGAGAGAGAGAGAGAGAGATTGTGTGTGTGTGTGCGCGCGCGCGCGTGTATGTGTGTATGTGTGAGTGATGACAGAGAGAGAGGGAGAGACAGACAGACAGAGAGAGAGAGACAGACAGACAGACAGAGAAATAGAGACAGAGACGAAATGAGAGAGACAGAGACAGAGAGAGGCAGAAAGACAAAGGCAGACAGTTGAAGTGAGAAAGAGAGAGAGAGTGTGTGTGTGTGGAGAGAGAGAGAGAGAGAGAGAGAGAGAATGAGTGAGAGAAGGGGAGCGAGAGGAGAGTGTGTGTGTGTGTGTGTGTGAATGAATGAGAGAGAGAGAGAGAGAGAGAGAGAGAGAGAGAGAGAGAGAGAGAGAGAGAGAGGAGAGAGAGAGAGAGAGAGAGAGAGAGCCCGTACAATTTCATATGAGCTTCGCACAATCTACATGTAGACTGGAAAGATTTTTTCAGCTTGTTTAAACAAATTTTCTAACCTATGAAAGGTAGATTTCCCCCCAGAATTTTACGAAGGGTAACTCTTTCGTTTTCCATGACTTGTACTAAGCACGAGATCTCTCTTTATCGTCTCACCCGAAAGACTAGCATGCAGACCACCACTGAAGGTCTAGTGGAGGAGGGGAGAGGGAAACATAAAAAATCCTTGTTCAGCGATTCGAACCTAGGTTTCTCGTCTTCCAGTCGGATGCTTTAACCTTCAGACCACTCCTTCGTTCTTCTTGCAAAGCGTGGGACAAGGACAAGCGAGTTTGGCTTATAAAACATTCAGCTGTCTCGAGCTGAAAGTTGGGAGACTCGCCATGAAGTGGGTCTATGGGCTTCAACAGAAGTCTCCAGTGTTTCCTGTGGTCATTGGTAATGTACTTCCGAGCGGATATAGAGCTGAACTGTCTGTTTGCTTCTCTCTTGTCGAGATGAACTAACCCCCCTCCTTTCCTCTCTCTATAATTTCCCTTCAGATGGATGATCTAGTCAGATATAGCGCAAGCTCTCTCTCTCTCTCTCTATTTCTTTCTCTCTCTCTCTCTCTGTTCCTTCCCTTAAGATGGATAAAGGGACGACCTAGTCAGATACACTTCAGTGTAAGCTGTATGGTAGCCTCAACAGACGATTCTCTGTTTACAGGACGGGAAGAGCAAGTATCGC
The DNA here is from genome assembly GCA_030674185.1 of Monoplex corrugatus. Classification (NCBI taxonomy): domain Eukaryota; kingdom Metazoa; phylum Mollusca; class Gastropoda; order Littorinimorpha; family Ranellidae; genus Monoplex; species Monoplex corrugatus. The sequence continues at coordinate 89,699,294 of CM060309.1, forward strand.
TGGGTGGGCAGTGGCTGTTACGATATTGACGGCAAAGAAACCAAGTTGTCATTGACGCCAAGGACTCAAAATAATACCCATAATACTTTGAAATACAACAACGAAAAAACGGAAAAGACGAACACAGCAGATCTGATGTCATCCACGGAAATTTTTTGAATGAGCTTACCTTGATAAAAACGCTGCTCATTAGTCATAAATCAGATTTATCACAACGCTTTGGATTTTAACTGAGAGTTGAAGACGCAATGGACCTGGGCACTACAGAGAAATAAGCGTGGTCTATGGCTAATGGCTTGTTCCAGCCTACTGTTTAGTCATGCTATCGAAAAGTAGCAATATAGTAAAAAAACACTTTAGTAGTTGTCAATGATATACATATTATAATTACGAGTAAAATAACTGACCAGTTTCAAAAACAGATGCATATTTCCAAGGGATCGCTTGTTCTGGAATGAAGCTGCATACGTAATTAATTCCAAACCCATGGCATCAACACTGTGATATCTAGAGATTGTAAAAACAAAGACGAATCACATAGAATGTTAAAGTGTAGAGATGAAAACGGGATCAAAACTGATGCAACGCTTCGTTTCGAAAAAGTCATCACTCGTGATGTGACGTGAAAGACGACGGACCAAACCAGTGTTACATTATACCAAAGTGAGACCAGTAATCACGTGGATGTGGCTTGAACAGTGTTAAAAACTAACCAGTTTGCGTGGAGTTAATTCAGTCTCCATTACTTGAGACAGAGACATCTACAACAGCAGCTAGAAACAGAACGCCTGTTTGTCATATTTTTAGAGAAGCAATCCACGGCTTGGCACTACTCTCTTTATCTAAACTGGTTCGGTTGAACTATCAAAGATAACAAACAACAACCAAGAAAGAACGAGAGAAGGAAAAAGAAAGAGCATTAAAAACAAACAAACAGAAGCAATCCAAAACAAGAAAAAAGTTTTCAAACTTAAAAAAAAAGCTTGAAAGAAAAGCATTTTTACGCTTCCTAAACAGCCACTCCCGTCATTCAAACCGGCCTCCCTTCAAGAACAAAATCCCCCAAAACCTTGGAACAGAAACTCGTTCAAACGGAAGACGGCCTCAGGGGCCTGTACTGTGGCTGTGAATTGGAAAGTTACTGGTCCGAGACGAAGGCGTTACCATGGCCGGTATTCAAGCCCACTTGTCTCCCCCTCACCAATTACCTCCCTTGGCCTTGGAGCAGCAGGAGAAGCTGGAGGAGAACTTCCGGCGCAACCGGAACCCGTCCGACCTTGAGGTCATCATCATCGCCGCAGAAGTGGGAATTCCTGAAGATGTTGTGAAGGTGAGTGTGATGCGGACTGATTCCGTCTTTAATTAAAGATCTTGCTGAAGTTTGACTGAAACAACAGCACAACTGCCAAGCAGGTTTTCTTTTTACTATTTCATTATATTTTTAGTGCAGTGTTCTGGAACTCTCGCCTTGTTTTCTTGAGTTCATGTTTTTCTTGAGTTCATGTCTCTACTGAAAAAGCCAGTGGCGTTCTGTTGGCATCATGGCACACAAAGTTCGATAGCAGCCAGCAGCATAACACTGGCTTGTTGGCTACCAGTTTTACTGCACCAATTTGGATCGTATATCACTTCGTAGTCCTGTTTCCTCTTATTCCCCTCCCTCCCCATATCAAGAAATTACATCCTCAGATTTAGTCATCCATTTATTTACTAGATTTAGATTTTGATAGAGCGCTTATTGAACTGCTTTAATGGATCCCCCTTGAAAGATAAAAGGCTTCCACGTGATCCGCTTTGACCAAACAGTGGTCTTTCAAAAGAATTTTAAAGTTTTTTTGTTGCTGTTTTATGCACTTTCTACACCATTAAATAGTAGTTATTGTTATTGTTGTTCAAAGCCCAGCCGACTGCAAAGAGCCATATCAGGGCTATAACCGCTTCAAGCCATATCAGGACTATAACCGCTTCAAAACATACAAAACTTCAACAGGGAAAAAAAAAGAACAGAAAAGAAAATTAAGTACACATATCAATGCATTCGTGCACATAATCTAAGGACATGCCCCTGGCATTCATCACTCCGTCCAATTTACCGCACAGGTGATTTGAAAAACACATCTGAATGCAAATTTTAAGCATACCTAAGGACCAAAACATGTATAAAAACGGGCATAAATATCTAAAATTGCTTCAGCATATCTCACCTCCCTACAGCCAAAAATGCGCTTAGTACATGTACCCAATTATCAATCCTAAGAAAAAGTACGTAAGACTTTATCGAACACATACAGGTGAATGGACCAGCTAACTAGAAAATGATAGGAAGAAATGACAGAAAGCAAAGGAACACGGCAGAAACAGAATGACAGAAAAGATGAAATTTCTAGCACAGAATTTCCACAAGTATTCGTAATGTACTGTCTTATTGTTTGTATTGCACAGTGTCTGTGTTTTGTGACAACAGGATGTTCCATGTTAATCATCTGACCCCCTTCAGCCTATCCACGTGCAGAATGCCAAGGGTTCACCTGGGTCTGCTCTCTACCAGTCACAGCACATCACCGCAGTACAGTTACCAATTTCTTTTCCACATGTCTTCCTTTACACTGACGTCCATTCCAATTTTACATTCACATTTATCCTTATGCCAATGCCAATCTCAACTCCATCAACGCTGGAAAACGTCACAAAAGGAAACCGTTCAAGAAAAAGAAACCATTATTTTTGATTTAGCAAAAACTATAATTGGAGCAGCACCTGTGTCTATGTAGCTGTACTTGGAGTAGGATCTATGTCTATTTAGCCTACATGATTAAAGTTCTATATTTGTGACTATACATAGCTGGATCTGCTGTATTTGTAATAGGACCTATGTCTCGTTAGCCTTATTATCAAAGTTGTGTATTTGTGAATATACAAAGTCAGATTTATACCGTGATGCTAACTGACAAAACTAAATAATCAGAGGATGCATCCATAAAGAAAACAACAACAACAACAATAATATATGGGGCCGACAGCGTTTTGTCCTCACAACCGCATCCCGCTTCAAATCGATTCTTTTCCAATAATATCGCAGACTGAATCTTTTTGTGTATCTAAAGTGTGCTTGAATGGCAGAATGTACCTTTTTAGTGTATCTCAAGTGTGCTTGCCTGCCTGCCTGCCTGCCTGCCTGTCTGTGCCTCTGAGCGTGCCAGCGTGTGTGTATGTTGCAAGAAGGCGGATCCGGATCGCCTACGCCAATTATACGCCAGTCGCGTACGTACGTACGTACACCCACACTCCGTTGTAGGTCAGGCCTAGGCATTTTCACTCCGGAGCTCAGAATAAAGTACAAGAATGAACTAATGTGAAAGAAGACGGCTATCTGTAGCAGACATCAAAAGATGGTCATTAGACGTGAAAACCTTTCATCCTGATTGCACTGGCTGAAATGAAGTCATCAGATATGGTGGACGGGCTGCAGTGGCTTGCGTCTCTTGCATCAGACTGTAAAACACGGAATTGCTGACCCGCAAAAACGGCTAGACTCGCAGGCGAGATCAGTTACTTCATGCTTTGCTCGAGTTCAAATCTGCCCTCGTGAATTCAATTAAATCATGTTTATTCAGAACCACGTACGCACACCTGCTCCCCCCCCCCCCCCCCCCCCATCCTCACCTCCGGCACTCCCAAACTTGCTTGGTTTTGTTTAAAAGAAAAAAAAGTCAAGCCGTTGTAACGATCTCTTCCAGATTTTGTGCTTTTCGAGGTCACCGTGATCTTTAAGAAGCTTAAGTTGGAATAAAACTTGACGCGCCTCGAGAATGACGGTAGAATTGTCACAAAAATGAAAACAGATTTTAAGTGTTGTCAGAAGCTCTGAGAACGTGCTACTCACACCTTCCACAAAAACTGCTGATTCAAGGCACTTTTAGGCGGGGGGTGGGGTGGGGGTGGGGGGTGGAAGGGGTCTGTGTGACTTTGTACTTCAAACTTCTGTAGTCATGACTCCTCAACAGTCTACACCTTTGACGAAAATTAGGTAAAGATCCATCCAAAAACAGCTGGGAAAAATCTCTGTTTCAATCATGCTTTAATGTTTTGTATGTAACAACGATATATAAACACCAGCTGAGATGATCATCCCCTTCCATGATAACATGAAATGACAATGACAAAAACGACCCTTAGCCCATGCATTTAGCGGGATAGTCAGGCTTTATAATCAACTTGTCACAGCTGACAAACTCTGTGTCAGACTTGTACTTGATACTTGTCATCAAAGACAAGACGGACAACTGTGTATTAGGGGAAGTCAGAGTAGCATGTAGTCGATTACAGTACTATACACTTACCATCTGGCGTCTAGATCGATCTCCATCCTCAATTTTGTGAAGTCATTAGGGCGCCGCACTAAAGACCTGCTCATCAGGTTCCCCTCAGAGAGAGAGAGAAACTATGCCGGCCTCGTGCCAAAAGCTTGAGTCTCTGCCAATAGTTTCTCTATCTATTCAATGTTATCAGTCCATTGAGGTTTTTTGTGTTTTGTTTTGTCGTTTTTTTGTTTCGTGTCTTGGACAAGTCCAACCTGCCGGAGCCCATCTCTCTCCAGATCGTATTGCTTTTTCGTTGGGTTCGTCCCCACCCCTCCTTTGAACCTCCAGATCAATACAATTGTAAAAATATATTTCTGGCGATATTTCCCATTTTAAGCCCGCTATCCGCACACTTCATTTAGGCGAGAAACAACAGTTGTCTGCAAGACTGACCTCAGCACACCTTCAAGTCGTGTGTATTTTTTATGATCACACATCAACATCCTAAAGGAAATACACATGTACTTCAAAACTGTAGCAAGGAGAATATCAATGTGGCGCGGGCATCCAGTCCTGCTACGTTTGTATTAAACAGCCAGAATTCTCGAATTGGGGGGGGGGGGGGGGGGGGGGTCACATAGCTCCATTCGTCAATCTTTCCAGATATATATATATCTCTCTCTCTCTCTCACACACACACACACACACACACACACACACACACACACACACACACACCACTGACTCATACCACACCCTTTCCATTTATAGCGAATACCATCTCTGAACAGCCTTCATAGACTTTATATCAAATTTACAAAACTACCACAAGAAACCATTGTTGAATATCGCCACTCCCCAAACTCATTTACACTCTGCGCATGACAATTTTTTTTACACGACACAGAGTAATACATACAAAACACTATCACACATACCATCAATACTTTAACCCCCGCACCCTGTCCACCAGCCCTCTGAATTGTCAAACAGGCTAGTAACGCAAAAACTTAACCCTTTGACTCCCACACCTTATCCACAAACTTCCCGATAGGGTGAGGGTGTCAAAGGGTTACGTTTTTGCAGTTGGTGGATAGGGTGCGGGACTCAAAAAGGTGCACAAATAAATATACATTCTAACAACGTCTAACCATACAAACACATATGTGCCTACGGCCATACACGTTTTACATACATAATTAATTACACGATGCCTCATGATCGATAGCTAGACGTGTAAGTACTACTTAATCATACCACAGCGCTCTCGCCACGGACAAGACACACACATCTGCACGCTACTGGAAATAATTATGGGACCAGGTACTAGGGAACTACTCAGTACTTCGGCATTTGACCTTAAAAGAAAGAAAGAAAAAAAAAAAAAAAAAAAAAAAAAAGAAGAAAGGACGGTCAAGACATACTAACAATCTCCCTTTTTATACATCAATTATACAATCTTTTAATGTGAAAATCAATTATATCTCTTTTTTACAAAAAATTAATTACATAATCTTTTTGTATACCAAAATAAATTCAATAATTTCTCTTGTTATACAGAAACCAGTACTACACTCTTTATAAGCAAAAATCAGTTAAAACAAATATTCGTTTACAGCCTGCTTTTCTCACAGAAAAACAACACGCAGCTAAGAAATAAAAACGGCACAGACAAATGAATAGCTTTGCCAAAACATACTGAAAATGTAACGGGCTTGGATAAGTCCAATACAACAACAACCACGAGGACAAAACAAAAAGCAGAAAGGTTAGACAATCGATGTTTGCTGGGTACAAATATAAGGACACAGAATGATCAGGATATACTGATAATTTTCCTTTTATGTCACTTGAATACGAAGATGATACCAAACAAAATGCATGCGACCTTGAAAACGATCCGAGATCAACTAAACCTTAAAAACATATGGAACGTGGTCATTCAACTACACAACCGAAATGAACTAATTTTCGGCTTACAAAATCTTGGAAGTTCTGTCTACAATATTTCAAAAGTCTTGTGACTGTGTGACCTTCGAACTGTGCCAAGATTATCCAAATTTAACATTCGCGAGTCGGACTCAAAAGCACAACCAAAGCTATGAAAGCGATCACGTTCACTTCAATCTGTAGTGGTGAGTTGCCGTTCACACAAATTACACAATCTAATTCTTAACTTCTTTAAGGTCACTGTATCCTTGAAATATAGTCATCCAGATAAAACTCTAAGGAAAATGCGAGAAGAATGATAGACAATTACAGTTATGAACAGATACTACGCAAATATGTTGAGAAGTTCCTGATAAAGTACTGTTAATACATCTTCAAAAAAAGTACCAGATGTGTGTGTATGTGTGTGTGTGTGTGTGGTGTGTGTGTGTGTGTGTGTGTGTGTGTGTGTGTGTGTGTGTGTGTGTGTGTTCGGGCAGAGAAGGGGGGGGGAGGGAAAGAGTTCCCGTGTAACCATCAACTTTGGCGCCATGACTTCATTACATACATTTCGCAAGTTCTCCAGAAGTAAAGCTCCATCTGGAAACAGACGAGAAAAATTTCCCTGAACATTTTTTATCACAGACACACAACCCACACCTCTCTCTTCAATCGACTTGAAACAAACCCATTTTCTCCAGGTCTGTGACAGATTCCGTGTCAAACTTGTACATGTACTATGCACCACAGTACAGTCATTAGGGACAAGACAGACATCTGCACACTATAGTGGAAGTAATTACAGAGCCATGCACTCACACAGAGTACCCTGTACTTTGCCACTTGGCCCCTGGGAGCCTGCTGGGAAAATGATACGTAGCTCGTTCTTCATCTTCTTTCATGGTCACTACCTCCACACTCCCAAGAGACGAAGAGTAAAGATGTATGTGTGTGTGTGTGTGTGTGTGTGTGTGTGTGTGTGTGTGTGTGTGTGTGTGTGTGTGTGCGTGGTGAGTGTGTGTGTAGTGAGAGAGAGAGACACACACACACACACAGACACAGAGAGCGAGAGAAAGAGAGAGAGACAGAGAGATTTTATTGTTTTATTCTATAGGTTGCTCAGGGTTGCATGCATGCATGCTCATGCCTGTGTGTGTGTGTGTGTGTGTGTGTGTGTGTGTGTGTGTGTGTGTGTGTGTGTGTGTGTGTGTATGTGTGTGTGTGTGTGTGTGTGTGTGTGTGTATGCTGCGAGCCGAGCATGTAAGTTCCTATGCTGGTGTATTACAAGTCATCTGTTATGATCTGGTGAGGTAGAAGAGGATTGTCTTATCGAACTAAAAGCGTTGTAACAGTCAAGGAGTAATGAAAAACAAGCACAAAAAAAAGGAGTAGGTGGGAGTTACAGGTATAAAACAATCGGGCTTAATCAAAGGAAACGACATAAGGGACTGTGCAGTAAACGCCTAGCAACGTGTAAACACAGAGTGAAATCAGTATGCTTCTGTTTTAAGTTTGTAAATGACGCAGGGAAATAGGTCGCATTCGCTGACAACGCAATAGGAAATCAAATAATTAGATTAGAATTAGATTAATGATAGCGACAACGATGAAGATTGTGCCCTGATACTGCTCTAACGATTGTCTGAATGTTTCAGAAATGGTTCCAACATCGACTAGCCTGCTGGAGACAGATGCAAGGACTGCCAGCCAACCAGAGTTATGTCAACGAATGACGTCAAAACAAAGAAATGACGTCGTTCTGTGGAACATTGCAATCCTTAGTCGTGCATAATCTGAAGTATTATACATATTGTCTTCCTCCTACAGTGAATTGGGTTCACATAATTTGAACATTTACATCGTTCCCTGGAAACACTGTAATCCTTAGTTGTTCAGAATTTGGACGATTATATGTAATGACTTCCTTGTCACGGGGAAGGCGAAATCAATGCGTTTCGTACATGAACGCAAAATGTTCAGAAAAGCTCAGGAATATGGAAAATATCCTTTAGGGCACGTTAATTGATGTTGATTTAACCTATGTCTGGCCTATCTTTGCCAAAAGGCGCCTTTGTACATTATCTGGGTATTTATGTTTTCGTTTTTTTCGCGTTCCGATACTTTTCGGGTGTGTGTATGCCTGTTAACACTATGTAGCCGGTTTCTTGCTGCGCAGTCTACGTATTCGGTCTTCGGTGAGCGTTGATGCTAGGTGTTTTCACGCGTCCATAACCTACTGCACACTGACTCCCATGATCCTTAACCCTTTGACTCCAGGACCCTGTACACCAGCATCCTGCTTAGCCAATCATGCTAGCAAAGCAAAAACTCAACCCTCTGACTCCTTCACCCTGTCCACCAGCTTCCTGCAGGAAGCTGGTGAATAGGATACGGGAGTCAAACGGTTAAGTTTTTGCAGTTGGTGGGTGGGATGTGGGAGGGAAAGGGTTGATGCCCATTTTTGATGTTCTGCATGGGGGGGGGGGGGGGGGTCAGAAACTAAAGGGTCTACATACATGCTTAACCTGTGCCCACCAGGCGGGAGAGATGCCCAGGCAGGATCGAACCCAAACTTTCCAAATGAAGTGTGACGTCTTACCCACTTCACTATTGTGGCTGCCTGTACACTGTGATTAATAACTACTTCTGACTTCAACAGGACTCGAGGACCCAGACCTAAGTGTAATTACAACATTACAAGATGAGAAATACCACTATCAGGCGCTAGAAAGGCACGCAATAATCATCAACAATACAAGGTACCAACAAGTCCCCACACATGTGAAAGATTGATAAATCCCGTTAATGGACATTTGCTAGTAAATCCTGATACAAATAATATATTTTTATTCAAGAAATGTAGTATCGCCGGAAAAAAAATCAGAACGGTTTTCCCGCAGTTATCAACCCCCCCCCCCCCCCCCCCCACATTTAATCAGATCATAGACACAAGACAATCGAGAAGAGAGAGAGAGGAAGAGAGGAGAGAGAAGAGAGAGAGAGAGGGAGAGAGAGAGAGAGGTCTAAGCAAATGTGAAGTATCACGAAACGGGGTTCCAGTTCAAGGGAGACAAATCCTCTTAACATATTTACGACAGTGTTGCGTTACTTCCCTTGTGAAACAGAGCCCATCTGCTTCTCCGGTCTGTGGCCGTTCAGCATTTACACACACACGATAATGAAAACTTCATTTATAGTGCTCGGAATGTTTTGCAGTACATATCCGATACAGTACATTGAACATTTCCATATATATATATATCCTAAGTAATAGTCTCTCTCTCACGCACATTCTATATACATGTATAATTATACGTATGTGCCCACACAAACAGCAAACATTACCATCACACACTCTTCTTCACTCACACACTATTGGAAACAATCCAGTAATGAACAGAGCCACGATCAGGCTATGTTGCAGATTTGCAAAAATATGTTTCTTGAAAGGTGACGTTTCTGAATGTAATGGATGACTGTATGGAGCACATTAATAATGTGAGGCCATTTGTCATTTTCAATGATTTAGAAAGATAATGTTTGGAAGCGTTGTACGTTTCTGCATGTCTAGTATTCAAACATTTATTTCGACTTTGTATTTGGTATTTGAAAACAGATAAGTCATTAAATAAACAATTGCCTGGTTCAAATCCCTGGTAACATAATCGTCTTGTTTCAAATTGATTTGTTCGTTTTTCAAAATTAGACTACACTATGCTTAAAAAAACAAGACGTGACTGCAATTTTCAAATCAATTTCAAATGTTTAGTGGCAAAACATCCGCCATGGAAAGATGACAAACTGCCCAACCTGACCAAGGCCTCCTACTCCTAGCCAGTCAGAAGAACCAGGAGAGTGATACACCAGTGGATCTCTGCCTACTGTGAGATACCAGGAAACAATTGGAAACCTGAACTGACAAAATGAAAAACCCAGAAAGACCACCAACCAGACAATAGTGTCAGCTACAGCGAGAAAAGGAGCACATAACAGATTATTCTCGAACCTTTTGACTCCCGTACCCTGTTCACCAACTGCAAAAGATTAACTCTTGACTCCCTTACCCTATTCGCCAGCTTCCTGCAATAAGTTGGTGGATAAGGTGAGGGAGTGAACGGGTTAAGTTTTTGCTCTGCTACCATGGTTCGCAATGCAGGATGCTGGTGGACAGCCATGCACACGAATGACTACTATTTTTTCCCCAGACAACAGCAAGTGGTTTTGCATCTCTTCGCTGGCCACAGCCGGCCCAACACATACATGAACCCCAAGTTTAAACTGATGCCTTCGCCAACCTGCTACTGCACTGCAGTTAACAGGACCAGACAACTCAACACATACTGCAACGATGTCACCTCTGTAGTACAGACCTCTTTCAAGCAGAGCGACAAAAGACATGGCCGACTACAATTTTGTTCGCATTCATATTGCTTATAGCCCAGCCGACTACTAGAGCCATATCAGGGCTAACACCACGTCAAAAACAACCTAGTTAAGATAAAAGACAACAGTTAAAAACCATGCTCATCGTTAACCTTGCAAGTCTAAAATGCAATTAAAGAAAAACAGACATAAAATCGTATCAGAGGAAATCTACTGATCTGTTGTAAAATCTGGAAAACTGCATAAGGAGGGACGTCTCAGAAGAAGTTCTTTGAGATTCTGCCGTGTAGTGCTTTTGTCTCACATCGTTACAAGTCCCACCAAGCTCCATGGCAACAAGCAGGAAACGGATAAACGGCCATATTTATCGCCAGATGTGACTTGACCAAGAAGTAAATGGCGAACAAAAGAAGAAAACGAAGTAAAACATCCATGCTCTTACTGGGAATGAAACGAATGACATTTGATTAGAGAACAACAGACACTGAAAGCAAAGCGCGATAGCCTTATATCTTTACTGTTAGTGTTGTTTAAAGCCCAGCCGACTGCGTAGAGCCTTATCAGAGTTAAAGCCATCTCAAAACATAATACTTCAAGAGAAAAAAAAAAAAAAAAAAAACAGGAACAGAAAATGAAGTAGGCCTACACATATCTATGCATTCGTGCACATAGTCTAAGATGTCACCGGCGTTGACCATTCCGTCCAATTTATCACACAGGGGATTAAAAAAAAAAAGAAACTCGAGTACAAATTTGAACATAACTAAGAACTCTAAAGCATATAAAAAAAAAACGGGCCTAAATTACCTAAAATTGCTTCCGCATATCTCATTTCCCTAAAGCCCAGCGTACACTTATTATATGTACCCAATTATCAATCCTCAGAAAAGTACGTAAACCTTTATCGAACACATACAGGAGAATGGACCAGCAAGGCAGAAAGTGATAAAAAGAAATGACAGAAAGCAAAGGAACAAGGCCGAAACAAAAAGAGTGACAGAAAAGAGGAAATTTCTAGCACAGAATTTCCAGACAATGGGAATACTATTTATACTGAAAGAACCGCCGACATCCCAACGTGGGGAGGCAACCATACAGGCCTGATCAATAACAGTACAACTCTGTATTACAACACCACTCGAGGAGAAAGGACATAATCATAAACGCACAGAAGACAAAAGAGACTGCCAACTGGTAACGGTGCCGTTTACGTCTCTCTCGTTTCCCGGCGATCTATTCACGGTGAAAAACGTGCAGTCTAGGTCTCCTATTACCGTGTCAAGCATAAAACACTCCAGACAGACAGAAGGTCTAAAGATGGCAGCAATTCATTCATGCTGCTTATTGCCCAGCCAACTACTACAGCCAAGGTTGTTCCACGTATCTACCACTACCATGTGTTGACCCCTCGCTTAGAAAACCATATCAGGACTAACACCAAAGAGTATACTCTTTGCTAACACCACTTTGGAAACAATTCCAAGTCAAACAGGCCAGCCATGTATTGGCGGGCTGGTTGGTTCTTTCGACAGAGCCGTGGACTGAAGATCCAGTTCAATCCTAGATTGCAAATTAAAACTTGGCCTGTTCGTTACCCATATTAATTAACTTCTCCATTATTCTGGTCATGTCAGCTTAGGGTTTCACATTTCCATCTCCCGGGCCCCCCTTCCCAAAACCTAGCCAGTACATAGGGTTTTGCGCAGGCTCAGGGAGTCTGCCAGATGACTGCTGGCTGAACTGGATGAAGCGCATCTGGAATGTATTTAGCGATGAACCCCACTTGAACAACCCCAAGACTAACCGAAAAAACAACATATATATGATCAACCTTTTAAGTCTAAACTGCATTTAAAAATTATTCCCGTGCATAGGATTATTATTGTTATGCATAAATATAAGAGCACAAAAACATGTACCCTCCTCTCTTTCACACACACATATTATATATACATATATATATATACATATATATTATACATATGTATATATATATATATATGTGTGTTTACGTATATACATATATATATATACACATATATAATGTATATTATATACATATACAGACATACATACATTATATATATATATACACACACACACACTATATATATACACACACACACACCACATATATATATATATATATTATATATACACACATACTGGCCTACAGTACCTAAAATTGCCATTTCAAGCCTTTCAAGGCACTGATGTCTCGGAAAGCTTTTCTACTGTCAACACCTGTTCTCTCTCGCTACTTCCAGCAGGAATATCCTGTGTTTGGCCCGTAAGAATGGAACGAGCCCCACTGTTATTTGGGATAAAGCAAACGTCTGTCTAAAATAAATAGCCTCAGAATCTGTCTTTCAGATATACCTGCAAAAGTGCAGAGATTTATGCTTGTAATCAATTTTTCTAGGCCGGGTCAAGGTACAACTGATCTGTATGTGCGAATAAAAAGTGTGTGTGTGTGTGTGTGTGTGTGTGTGTGTGTGTGTGTGTGTGTGTGTGTGTGTGTGTGTGTGTGTGTGTGTGTGTGTGTGTGTGTGTGTGCGCGCGCGCGCGCGTGCGTGAGACAGACTTTGCAACAGGCATGCTTTTATATGGACCATTTTGCGCTATGCAAAGAAACTGAAGTGCTGATACCTAAGCGAACATAAATTATGAAGAAAAAAAAAAGGTTTACTGTTACTGTATTTTTGTTTGAAGCCCAGCCGACTGCGTATATCAGGGCTATAACCATTTCACAACATAATACTTCAACAAGAGAAATTAACATACCCAAGATCAATACTATCACCACTGTTCTATGTACAGAATCCAAGCTATTCAAAAGAAGATGTATTGGTAACCTGCACTCTTACAGAGGAGACTAATCAATGGAAAACAGCTGGTGTGCAATCCATTATTGAGCTATAGCAAGCATCTGAAAAAACCTCTTCTTTTGGTTAACTGCTATTATATACAGTGGCTATTGTATTACGAAGCTACAGCAAGCATCTGAAAAGCCCCCCCCCCCCCCCCCCCCCTTTTTTTTTTTTTCGTGTGTGTTAACTTTTAATGTACAGTAGCTATTTTATCATTAATATGTAGTGCGAACGACCACAGACAGTATTTCAGGAGAAAACGGTGTACGTGTTGGTGGTTGTCAAATCATGTTTGTTTGAATCACTGTGAAGCTTGTTGCTCTATTTATTGATACAAGAATCTTACACATACCGCTGTTAATGTGATGATTGCTGACCTACAGTTTTATTCATTTGTGAATGTTTGTTGCCGATTTATTTACACCATTGTTAAAATGCGTCTTTCGCCAAAGCAGTGTGCACATGTTTTCCTCTGATAAAAGAAACAATAGTAAAAGTAAAAACCATAACTGACAAAGACTATGTCACTGGTATGGCGAGTAAAAACGTATTTTCTTGTAATAATTCACATTTTTTCCCTCTGATAAAGAAAAATGAAAAATATGAACCATCATTGACACCTAAACCTTCCCCTTTTAAAGGAACACTTAGACAATGGGGGGAAAACGAAAAACTGAATACGAACGCTTAACTGATTACGTCACTGAGAACGGAGCAACGGCCTTTATAAAACGCAGTTTGTGGGGAGAGGGGGGGGGGGGGGGGGGAATGGGGAAAATTGCAAGCCATGCTAACAATCTCCTTTTTCCAATAAAATGGCATGTGGCTTAACAGCGAATGTTTTATTTATGAACAGAAAAAAACACACACACACAAAAAATATATATCTTGCTGCATATCTTTAAATTGTGCAAACTTAATAAACTCTATAGCATGAAAATGGCAAGCAGCCTTCATATTCTCTATCACAGCTGACACACACGAAGGGGAAAAGGACAGGAAAGTGGGAAATGAAGGGGGTAGGGAGTCCATGCCCTTTTAAACGTGTGCACGTGCGACTTTCTCCTGTCAGGCTGAAAATGGCAAAAATCTCTTGGTAATAATAACAGGAACGTATGCAGAAATTTTTCTTTCGGAAAATTGACAAACATTTTCAGCCTGATTCGCGGGCTGGTTGGTTATACTGACAGAGCTGCGGTTCAAAATCTGATCGTCTCGAGTTCAATTCCAGTAGGAAACATGAAAACTGTCTTGTCTGTTACCTACCTTAACGCTCCGATCAGTAGTGTCAGCTTAGCATTTCATAGGTCCCTTCCGTCCCAGTCCTGTCTACCTGCCAATTTCAGCACCTTCCCAGCGCATATAGTTTTGCGTAAGTTCGAGGAGTCTGGCAGATAAATACTGGCAAATTGATGCAAGCGGTATGATATGTTAAGAGTGCGATGAATCCCACTTGACCAAGCCCCAAACTTTATTGATATGAAATAATCTCCCATTTTAATGGAGACGAGACGGGGAAAAACCCAAAACAAAACGAAATCCGATGCCAAATATGTCATTCAATGTCAGATACCAGATGCACATTTTTGTGATCAATATGAAGCAATCCCCCTTCTTAAACAGATACACGCGCGCCGCAAGGACGCGAGAAATACTTGAAATAAATACAAATGTCAGTATCCATCTTCGTTTTCGGTGCGACTCGGTTTTCATCATGTCAATTGAAATGTCATCTATTTATTAGTGTGTGTGTGTGTGTGTGTGTGTGTGTGTGTGTGTGTGTGTGTGTGCGCGCGTGTGTGTGTACATGTGCGTGTGTGCGTGCACATGTGCGTGCGTGTGCGTATACGCGCGCATATGCAAGCGAGTAGATATGTTTGTTCGTTATTTCTTTTAACGTCTATTCACACATGTGCTTTTAGCAGATACGTTCCCGGTTAGAAGCCCTGTTGATTATACTCTTATTTTGTTGTCAAATACAAATGTGTATTACTTCTTCCCCACACTATCACCGATATGCGCACTTCTTTATTAAAATACGGATTTCACATTGTTGGTACGAGTTTTGTCATTAACTTTGTTTGCATGTGGCTGTGTGCAAGAGGCGATCGATGGGGAATACTGCATGAACATCTCAAGATCTTAACACAGTTCGGTTTGGTTATGTTGCATATTGCCCAGCCGACTACCAAAGCCTTATCACGTTTTAACAGTTAAAAACCAAGCACAATAATGGTTCAAGTTTAGACTGCTTATAGTCCAACCGACTATTAGAGCCATATCAGGGCTAACACCACGTTAAAAACGACACTCGGGTTAAAATCAGTCATACCATTCCTTCAAGTGTAAACTGCATTTGAAAACTGTCGTATGTATGGTCAGAGTATGATGAAATATACTGAACTCTTGTAAGAACTTAGGTAGTAGGCCTACGTCTGAAGTAACATCTCTGAAAAGGTTTCACCAAGGATTCTACACTTACCTCACGTCGTCCCAAGCCCAAGCCTTCAGCAAAATGTTTGATGCAGAATGGTTCATCACAGAGTATGCACCATAATGCTTCGTCCACATTTTCAAAGGTATGAGCAAGTGTAGAATGCATGACCCGTGGCATCTGGTGAAGATTATACATCAACTTAAAGGTACGGATTGTCCCCGAACGTTGTGTTCGTAGGATAACGTGCTGGTACAGGCCTCAATTTGCTTCGGGTCCAGCATCTGTCGGTGTGGTGCTCATCTTTTTCTGCCTTTGGTGCTTTACCTTCTTCGACCCTGAACAGGGTTTATAAGGGACCCGTTCTTAGCTAGGCAGAGTGGAGGCAGCAGGCGTCACTTTTCCCCCTCGATCCAGGTTCGAACCCGTACATGCAGACTGGGCACAGTTGGAGGTGAGAACGCTAGCGCTACAACCATTTCACACACACACACACACACACATACACACACTTCATAGTGCTTATAGCCCAGCCGACTACAACAGCCATATAAGGACTAACACCACATCAAAAACAACAACCAGTTCAGATAAAAAGACAACAGTTAAAAACCATGTTCACCGTTTATCTATCAAGTCTAAAATGCAATTAAAGAAAACCATACTCGGACGTAATATCATATCAGGTGAAATCTATTGATCTCATGTAAAAACTGGAAAATTGCATCAGGAGGGACGTCTCGGAAGAGGTTCTTTAAGGAGTCCGCCGTGTGGTGCTTTTGTCTCATATCGTACAAGTCCCAGCAATTAAGGAGGAGGTGTCTGATGCTCAACGGTTCGTCACATGGTATACACCATGGTGCTTCTTCATTTTTTTTTAAAGTATTCGGTACAGATTAAAAAAAAAACACTACTGTACACATTACAAGAAAACATTACACAAACTACCGCACACACCACAAGACACACATACCCAACTGTATAGGCTTACAAATTAAAGCGCGCGTGCGCGCGCACACACACACACTTTAATGATAGAGAACACCTACCTCTCTCTCTCTCGCACTCTCTCTCTCTCTCACACAACACACACATGCCCACACAAACCACAAACATTACGAGAAGACATGAATGTTTAAGTTTTATTGATTCTCCGCCAATTCTTCTTGTTTTCGTATGGGGAAAAATCTTCCCAATGATGAGAAATACGATGGTCACGACGACCATACTATTCCCCCCAAAAAAAACCAAACCAACCAAAAAAACAAAAAACAAAAAAAACAAACCAACCAAAAAACAAAAACAAAACAAAAAAACAAAAAGGAAAAAAACCCAAACCCGCACACACACACCAAAGTACGTAGGCCTAGTTTAATTTCTTCTTTTCTTAGTGATTGGCATTCACAATCCACCAAAGGTGGAGAGCAAGCAGAATTCGCGGCGATATTACTGTAACGTCCATCTGCGTGGGCCGAGCAAGCAGATCAATGTGCGCACATTCCCACTGATAACATGAAATCAGTAACTGTTGCATTCTCATCATCATCATCATCATCAAATCATCATCATCAAATCATCATCATCATCATCAATGCGATTAATGTTTAAAACCAAGCAGACTGCGTACAGCCATATCAGGACTATAATCATCTCAAAACACACTCAACGCCCCGCTGACGCTGTAAAAGAAAAAATACATAGAAAAAAAACACATTCAGTACACGTATCATTGTATATGGGCCCAGGACAACAGGCTCATTTAGGAGACAGAAGGTTCAAACTTAACTTGTCAAAGCCAGTTCATAGTGACCCAAAACAGCAAGCGAGCAAACTAGCAAACGGCTACCCGACCAAAAATACACGTTCTCTAAATGTAGTGAAAAATAACCTCTCATTTCCTAGACAACAGAGATTAAAGAACAACAACCAACACATTTATTATCATTTTTGTTTAAATCCCAAAGGACTGCATAGAGCCATATCTGGGTTATAACCTGGTCGACCAATCAACCAAAAGTTCACACCAAGGAGGAAAAAATTACATGCAACAATTTGAAGATTCAAAACACACGAATATCTTCCTTGGCAAACATACGTGTGATGGAGGAAAAATCGTAAGCGAAAATTTGAAACAGTGAGAATAATGAGTTAACTCATTTTGAAAACTAAGGGGAAAAAATATTCAAAAATAATTGCGGATTACTATTATACTGCAATCATGTCTAAAAGAATCAAAAAGTAACCATGGAGTAATACCATACAGATCTCCCCGTCTAAAATTTACACTATGGCATACCGCCACTTTGAAGGCACTCTGCCATCATACCTGTCTAATGCATTATGCTCATATACACCATCTCGGGCCCTCAGGTCATCGAATGAAAAAACTGCTTAAAATTCCAAAGTGTAATCTTAGAACTGCTGATGAGCGCTCCTTTCATTATCTTGCACCTCGCCTCTGGAATTCACTGACGGTCGACCTTAGAAGGGAAAGCGCACTTGCTTCTTTTAAAGCAAAACTCAAAACCCACCTGTTTGTGAAAGCATTTGAAATTCCCACTGTCTAAATGATTGTATTCTTTGCGCTAATGCTGTTGATTATTGTATGATTTCTAAGGTATATGATATGTACTGTTTAAGTCATGTTGTTGTAAGATAGTATAATTTATGAGTGGGTGTGATGTATGTGTGTGTATGTGTGTGTATGTATGTATCTATATATGTATATGTATATGTGTGTATATATGTGTGTGTGTATATGTATGTATATATATATATTAACATATTTTTAATTTGTGTAAGAGAGTATGCTTATGTGATAGTAAGGTATTATGTACACTATTGTGTTGCTGTAGGATAGTATGTTTTATGATTGGTATGATAGCGCAGTGAGTCTGTATACAGAGAATAGCGCTATATAAAAGCAATTTATTATTATTAAAAGAATCAAAAATTGATTGCCGATTAACATTATACAGTGTGATCAGCTTGCTAACAAATGCAATAATAAAGATAATATTTGAGTATCCTCCCGACACAACAGAATTATACAACCTTTGAATTTGTCGTTTTCTTTTTTGTTATTGTGCGTCTGTGTATCCTGTAAAATCTCTTGTGACGAACGAGTCGCAATGCAAGCGCATACACACACACACACACACACACATATATATATATATATATATATATATATATATATATATATACGTACGTGCACGTGCTCGCCGTTTACATTTCTGCACACATGACCAAGTTTAAGTTCATATTGCTTAAAGCCTAGCCGACTACTAGAGCCATATCAGGGCTAACACCACGTCAAAAACGACAACACATGCACGCGTGCTACCATACTTATTAAACAAACAGCCGCTGATTTACTTATAAAACAAACAGCCGCTGATTATACATATATATATTTATGTAAGAAAAAAAAAGCGTGAAAAAAGCTGATCAGTTTCGCAAGCATATCGTCATGTCGCACACAAGTCGCAGAACGGAAAGCACACTTCACAATATATCAGAACTCACTCCCACACTAACACGCTGTGTCTCCGCATCTCAACAGCTCGCCGAAACGTTTAAAGTCACGTGACAGTACAACATGCGCACTAATGAAAGACTCGCGGATGAATTAACAAGGCACATCTTCAGGCATATCCTGGCATATCTAGCTTGCAAAATGACCGTTTCACTTTTTCCTGTGGTTATACAGAGATTTTCAATGTCACTCCTTTCAGCAAACCTGGAGTTGGGGCCACCCTATTTTCAACGTTGACCCCGATTCCCGGCTCAACAAAGCAGAGAAATTTGCTGATGTGTTGCTGTCCTATATATTGCGATTTTTTGGGGGTTATCTTTTGTGTTTACTTGACAATGGCCAGTTGGCCGAAAATTTTCACCCATCTTATTCATCATCATCATCATGTGCCCTGCCGCATGGCGTTGGCGACCATGGACTTCCAACCATCTCTATCTCTCGTTGCCCCCAGCATCTCCCCACCCTCCCCATCCCCAGCCACTCTGCAAGTCCGTCCAGCATTCTCTCCCTGGGTCTACCTGGTGCTCTCTTTCCCTCCAGCTTTCCCGTTGTGACCAGGTGCTCTAAATCCCCCTTCCTCATAAAATGGCCTATAAATGTTGCTTGTCTTTTCCTAATCTTCCTTATGAGCGATCTACTTGCGTCTGCCTCCATCAAGACTGTCTCGTTTGTTTTCTTTGCTGTCCATGGAACTCTCAACATTCTTCCGAGAAACCACATCTCGGCTGCCTCAATCTTGCTCTGGCTTTGCTTGCTGACTGTCCACGCCTCGTATCCGTACAACAGTATTGGTTCTATATAACATTCAAGGACTCTCTTTCTTATGTTAATTGATAGGCATTTGTTGGTAAGAATGCTTATTACCTTTATTAAAATAATTTAAAATTAAAATTCACATGTTTCCACCGATTCTGACATTGATATCCATCAACTTCGTCTTTTTCAAGTAGTAGTCAGAGTTCTACGACCTACACCTCGGTCTACGCTTTCAACTCGTTTCAAACTGAAATTAAGAGACTTCGATTCAACCGATCAGTCCAACTTTCTCTGTTGACCGTTGCCAAATCACCGGAACGATCGCAACGCTGAAACACAAAGACCACTCACTCATCCATCCATTCTGACGTGATCTGTGTCGGATTCTGTTTTTAAACGTTAACTCAGGTTGTATCACAATCAAATGAGCACAAAAACTAATTAATAATGGAGTTGGGTCGCCTTTTCCATTTCTGTCAGGGCCTGGGCAGGATACATATGAAGACCGACAAAGTGAACAGAGTACAGAACAAACTGTCAGAAATAGGTAACTAAATGAAACTGTTTTTGAATAGCGCTTTTAAAATCTTTATTCATACATTCTGGGAAGCTCTTACATCGATTTATTGTGCGCTCAGGAATAAAGGCTTTCAGACAAAGAGAAGGGCAAACAAACTGGGGGTACTCCTTTTCTTGCTTCAATTTTCATTTCTTCTCTCTCTCTCTCTCTGACCAACAACCAAACTTACGGGACAGAATTAGATACAACACTTGGATGTGGATGAATACCATAACCATGTTTCACAAAGTCATTCAAAAGATCAGGGAAGGTCGGCACGTCAAATGAAGTAAATCAACTCCTGTACTGTCAGTCAATTTACACATTTCATTGTATCATACCTTTAAAACAAACAAACGCGCGGTAGCCATGTGGGTAAACCTCAAACTTCCAGTCAGAAGGTCTCGAGTTTTTTATCTGAATATCTCCGCCTGATGGTTAATGGGTAGAGAATTTTCCCGATCGCTCAGGCCAACACATGTGCCGACCTGCCACTGCCTGAACTCTTTCGTGTGTACATGCATGCAGATTATCAACTATGCATGTTCAAGGTCTTGAAAGTTATAAATGTCCAGTGGCTTACATAAAGACACCCGCCGTACACGCACAACGAAGATGCAGAAGACTGTGTAACAACACAATAGTAGAATGTTGTCACCTCGCCCAACAGCTCGAGCTCTCTGTGCTCCACTAAAACTCTGCTTATGTACAATGCAGTCCACAGCGTTATTAAAGAATGACACGATTATTTCAGGGCTATAGAACCACATAAAATCACCGAAACAAAACATCTAACTCCATCAGAATACAAGTCACAAAACATAACTATTACAAACACATTCTAAAATGAAGAAGAGAAAAATACCACAACTAATACATAAAAATACACACATACACAAAAAAAAGGGAGGAGGGAGAGGACAGTCTTATACAGACAAGCTCTCTCCAGGAAGAAGTCTTACACAGACAAGCTCTCTCCAGGAAGAACAAAAATCTAATACAACAAATCCTAAACCCCAAGGACAATAATCTATATCGTCCTAGAGGCGCTCTAGTCCTGCCACTTCCTTATCGCCCCCAGATTACAAATACAGTGTGAAAAATGATAATAAGAAAATACACAGAGGGCCAGGAAACATTTACAAAAAGTCAGGTTGGCAAATAACACTGCAGACAAGCACCGTTTACAGATAAAACTACTGGATTTTAGGAAACTTACACACCAAACGTAGGTTGTCCAATAGCACTACAGAAAAGAGGGAAAACAAAATCTTTAGGATACGTAGAGTATCTGAAATACCCATCCACCCACCGACACACACACACACACTTTGTATACTGGCACATAACGCTACAAACCACGGTGCTTGTCCATTCCAGCATGTAAAGCCGCACTAACTAGGCTTCAAAAGAAGACGGTTTCATGTTCACATTAAGAGTTTTTATGGAGAGGCTTTCCAACGCTGAAGTTAAGCAGGTCAAACCCGGAGCCTGGCAAATACGACTCGCTACTGGAGACATGGCACAAACCCGGTTTTAACATGCCGTGGATATCTACACACCAGAGAATTGCACTAAGCAACGTTTTGTCTCTAACGATACCACTGTGTCTCAACCACGTCTCCGCTCACCTGTAATCCAACAATCCAAAGCGATGTGACCATTCCAAATAACAACATCAGTCAACCCAGCAACAGTCTATAAGGACAAGTAGGAAAAGCAAACATTTCATTACTCTCAAACAACCTGCCCTGCTCTTTTTGAAGACATTTCCAATCATGTGTATAGCTAAAAAAAAAAAAAAAAAAAAAAAAAAAAATCCGCCAAAAATTCCTGACCTTATTGACGCAAGGGTATATCACACAACAAAACTTCCTACACTTCATCATCATGTGCCCTGCAGCATGGCGTTAGCGATCATGGCTCTCCACACGAATCTATCCCCTGTCGCTATCGATTATACACTTGCTGGGATTTAACTAACCGCTCTCATGCAAATAGTAATCATTACTATCATTGGTGTTTGAAGTCCATTAGATTGCTCCGAACCTTTTACAAGTACAATCAAGTCACTAATAAACTATCCACTAGGACGTTGTACCAACGATTTTAACATGAAGCTGGAATGAAGACTTAAACTTGCACAAATCATTAAGCCTCAATATGTTTCCAGGAGTAACGAGCACAAACTGCAAAAGTAATTCTGAACATCAATGAAAAAATGTCTGGCATCATTAATCTGACGACTTTAACGGACTTTTAAGTTTAGTACCCAGTCTGTTGTAAGTACTCAGGTTATAGAACTACGCTCTAATGATTTCTGTGTTACTGGAATATGATAATTAAAGGTAAGAGAGACAGAAACAGAGAGAGAAGGAGAGGGGGGGGGGGAAGGCTGGGTTAAGTAAAAAAAAAAACGGGACACACTGTGCGTGCGCTTGCCCCCCACCCCTTTCTGTGTGTGTGTGTGTGTGTGTGTGTGTGTGTGTGTGTGTGTGTGTGTGTGTGTGTGTGTGTGTGTGTGTGTGTGTGTGTGTGTGTGTGTGTGTGTGTCTAACAGACAGGGAGGAGGGAGGGAGGGACAGACAGGAGGAAAGGGGTAGGGAAGAGAGAGACAGAGAGAGAGAGACAGAGAGAGAGAGAGAGAGACAAAGAGAGAGCCTTACAGACGGAGATTGAGGTGAAATGAGGGAGAGAGGGACAGAATGTGCGTGTGTATGTGCATCTATCTGTATGGTATATCTGTGTCTGTGTTTGTGTGCGCGTCTGTCTGTGTGCATACATATGCACGCGCATGCACCCTTTCTGGTGTGTTCACGCATCTGCATTCTTTTGCACAACTGAATAAACACACAACCGGTTCCAGCACACAGATGAAGCGCGATACCCGCTTGTGTGCAGGAAGACACCGTATCTCGCAATCAAACAACACACACAGAAATGAACTGATAAATCTTTACAAGGGAGTTGCCGTCGTCTCTTTCTTCTCTGTCAAGGCCCGGGCTGGGTGCATGTGAACAGCAAACGACACTCCCTGCAAACAGAAAGATATCACTGAAAACACACCAATTAAAGAATAACAAAAACTTCAGCGCGAAAAACATGAATAAACAAAAAACAGACAAAAACTCAGAAAAGATGCAAGTCGAGATAAGCAGTAAGACAAACACACAAACAAGCACACTCATACACACGAACACACGTACGCACACACACACTGTCAGATGACGTTGTCACACATTATCTCTTCACAAAATATAAAATGTACAAAGTGACGATTGAACACAGTCGCACAGCAATTTTTCTCAAGTCAAATTTTATTCCAAGCAAACTCCTAGGAGTACGATGCATAAAAAAATCCCAACGATGAACAGGAACTAACGATGAACATTACCTAACAGACACACATACACTCTCCGATAGTACAGAGAACAAAAATTAACCAAATACATGACACTATACCTCCTTCCAACCAACCACATACATGACAGACTACTTGCTTCCAAACAAGCAAATGAGAAAATAAAACAAACTGACAGTAAATTTTTGAGAAATAGCACACACCCCCTCAGTGGCACTGAGAACGAAAATATAGTCAGCGGTTGCACAGTCCACACCAAGAAAGGATTAAAAAACAAAGACACCCCTCCATACCCCTTTTATAACTTACCGCACGGACAGATCATGCGAACTGACGGGGAAAACAAAGGGGGGAGGTGTATGTGTCATGATTAATGATCGCTGGTGCAGGGACACAGACATTATTTCATCTTTCTGTTCCCCTGATTTAGAATTGCTCGTTGTACGCTGTAGACCTTTTTATTCACCCCGAGAATTTTCATCCATCATCATTGCTGCGGTATACATCCACCCACAGGCCCATGTTGATACTGCGATTTCTCAGCTTGCTGACCATATTTCGGCAGCCGAAAACAACAACCCCGACAGTATTGTCATAGCTCTTGGAGATTTTAACCACACCAGCCTTAGGTCAGTTTTGCCCAAATTCCACCAGCATGTGACGTGTACCACCCGCGAAAACAAAACCCTAGATCACTGCTATACAACAATGGCAGGCGCCTTTCGTTCTATCACTCGTGCGCCGCTGGGTCGCTCTGACCATGCCATTGTCTTTCTTGTCCCGTCGTATAGACAGCGTGTTAAGTCCATCAAGCCGCAAAAGAAAGAGGTCAGAAAATGGGACGAACAGTCAGTGATGTCACTTCAAGGGTGTCTTGCGTGTACGGACTGGGCCGTGTTTAAAAACGCCGCGGCTGATTTAGACCAGTACACAGATACTGTCACATCGTACGTTCAGTTCTGTGAGCAAATGTGTATACCGTCGAAAACGGTAACGGTTTTTGGAAACAGCAAACCTTGGTTCAACAGTAACATCCAAGCTAAGTTGAACACAAAAAACGAAGAATATATGATCTATTCAAGAAACCTGAAAGCAGCAAAGGAAAACAACTCAGAACAAAAAGTTGATAAAAAGAAACTAAATCAAGCAAAATACGATCTAGAAAAAGAAATCAGACAAGCTAAATCTAAATTCCGTTTGAAAACAGAACAGCAGTTTTCCTCCAACGACCCTGGGGCTGTGTGGAAAGGTCTCCAAGCTATTACTGAATACAAGAGCAAAGCAAAGCTTGATAACAACGACCCAGCACTCCCTGATCAGCTGAATGATTTTTATGCTAGGTTTGATCGGCTGAACACGACCCCTGTGCCCCAGTTGGACACCCTTGAGATCTGCTCCCCGCCTTTTGTGGTCCAGGAAGCAGATGTCAGGAGTCTGTTCAAACGCCAGAATGCCAAAAAAGCTTGTGGTCCCGATAATGTGTCATCCTCTGTTCTCAAAAACTGTGCTGACGAACTTGCTCCCGTTTTTTCTGATATTTTTAACAGCTCTCTCTCCCTATGTCAAATTCCATCCTGCTTCAAATCGTCAATCATTGTTCCTGTTCCCAAAAAGGCAAAAATCTCTTCATTGAACGACTATAGACCTGTTGCACTAACTTCTGTGGCAATGAAAGTTTTTGAACGTTTCGTCCTACGCTACCTGAAAACTGTGACAGACCCTCTAATGGACCCCTTTCAGTTCGCCTATAGAGCTAACAGATCTGTCGAAGATGCTGTGTCACTGGGCCTTCATTCTGTTCTAGAGCATCTTGAAAACCCAAATACCTATGCTCGTATTCTTTTCGTTGATTTTAGTTCTGCGTTTAATACTATTGTTCCCGCAAAATTGATAGCCAAGCTGACAGACTTAAATGTTGATGTTAGTGTGTGTCGCTGGATTTCTAATTTCCTGACCAACAGGCCCCAGGCAGTGAGAGTAGGAAACAAAATGTCAAAAGAACTTATCTTGAATACAGGTGCCCCTCAAGGATGTGTGTTATCTCCCTTGCTATTTACATTGTTTACCAATGACTTCCGTTCTAACTGCTCATCTGTGACTGTAGTCAAATTCTCTGATGACACCACTATGGAAGGTCTTATATCAAACAGTGATGAGACAATGTACAGGAAAGAGGTTGCGAACATGGTTGACTGGTGTGCTGCAAACAACCTAGAACTTAATGTATCTAAAACTAAAGAAATGATAATCGACTTCCGCAAAAACAAACCAGTACTCCCCCCATTGTCAGTGAAAGGCCAAACAGTTGAACAGGTTAAATCATTCAAATTTCTCGGCCTGCACATCTCTAACAAGGTCACTTGGGATGTAAATACATCAGAAATCTGCAAGAAAGCGCATCAGAGACTGTATTTCCTACGTCAACTTAAAAAGCTTAGATTAACCACGCCAATAATGACACAGTTTTATCGCTCTGTCATTGAGAGTGTACTCACATTCTCAAATACTGTCTGGTATGGGAGTGCGTCCAGTAACAACAAGAAAAGACTCAACAGGGTTGTAAAGACCGCCTCCAAAATTGCAGGATGTGAGCTCCCATCTATCGACAATATCTTTCGGGAGCGTGTGACACGCAAAGCAAGGTCTATTGTATCTGATAAACTGCACCCAGCCAACCCCCTGTTCCAACTTCTTCCTTCCGGCAAAAGATTCCGCAGTATTAAGTGTAAATCCAACCGATTGAAGCACAGCTTTTTCCCCACTGCTGTAAAGATGCTGAATGATTTGTGACACTGTCTTCTTCATCCATTGCTCCTTTTATCTGACACCCCTGCTTCTGCTTTCTACTCTCTTCTTCCCCGGCCCCCCCTCCCCACCACCCTCCCCCCTCCTTAGTTATTCCCTCCTCCTTTCTGAGTGTAAGGGCTGCTCATCTGTTGATGTTTTCTGTCAAGTTATATTTATATCATACTAGCAAATTTCATGTCTTGTTTACAAGCATTATTATCTGTATGATTATATATTGTTTTTGATGCACGGGTGGGTGTGCACGCCCAGGCATGTGTGAGTACCTGAAGTGTTTTTGATCAAGTATTTTTCATATTATGTATTGTTCATGTTGTCACATGTCTTGTATGCATGGCGGGAGTGTGTTACGCAAAACCAAATCAAATTCCTTTGCTAATTCATTGGTTAATAAATAGTCTGAGTCTGAGTCTGAGTCTGATACACAACAAAACAAAAACACAGGCTGGTCTTATTGCTTAAAGCCCAGCCGACTGCACACAGCCCTATCAGGGCTATAAGTATAACCATGTGAAAACGTCCATGACATCTGGCTGGAAAAAAAAACGTTGGAAAGAAAATTAAGTACACATATCAATGCATGCGTGCATATAATCTAAGGATATGCCCCTGGCGTCGATCAGCGCGCGCGCACACAGACGCGCACACACAAATCTTGTCAAGCCATTCTAACAATGTCCCTTTTGATATAAAATCTACACAGAAATTCTAGATTCTAGATCTCAAAGATGACTCTGTGTGTGTGTTGTGTGTGTGTGTGTGTGTGTGTGTGTGTGTGTGTGTGTGTGTGTGTGTTGTGTGTGTGTGTGTGTGTGTGTGTGTGTGTGTGTGTGTGTGTGTGTGTGTTGGTGTGTGTATCCTTGACCAAGGAGTTTTTCCTCCAAAACATATACATTCGTATACAATTGACCAAAAAAAAGAAAAAGAATCCAGTCAGATGCAGCAAATAAAATCTGGCTTAACAGCTGTGGGTTCTTGCTTACCACATTTGTGTAAATACAAGATCCCTGCGATTGATATGAAAACACTACCTTCCCGTTTTATCAAAGGAAGAGTAAAAACCACAACTACTACAACAAAACGACATGACAGACAATACAGCGCCGTCCCTGAAACTTGGAAAACCGTTTTAAAACTCGGGGGGTGGGGGGTGGGGGGTGGGCATTAGGTCCGGGTGGACCGTCTTACAGCTTGAGTGTTTGCTACTCTACACAATGTAAGCATACAAAGCGACTGAGGACAGTAAAGTACTGACAAAGTCGCACAAAACTTTCTTCCAACAGGACAAAGGGAGAAGGACGGAGAAGGTCACATAGTTCTTCAGAAAACCAGGACGTGTGGTACCGTCTCCAAAGAACAAATTAGCTATTGACTCAAACGCTGAACCCTGTCTGGCTCAGTGACAAAAGACACACACTCACTCACACACTGCGAGGATTCAGACGGTCATGGTCTGGGTCTGACAGGACAGTAACCACCTACCCCCCCCCCCCCCCGCTTCAGTTCACACACCACCTTGCATGTGATTGTTGGTACGTCTTCAGTGTTTTTCAGCAACCAACACAGTGGGGCAGTGAAAGGGTGCTGGGCCCATAACCCAAGGCACCGTTACTGTTTTGTTTCAAGCCCTGCCGGCTGCGTACAGCCATATCAGGGCTATAACCATTTCAAAACATACACAATATTAAAAATTAAGAATATCAATGCATTCGCATACATTAATCTAAGGTGATGCCTCCGGCGTTGATCACTCCAATTTATCACACAAGAGATTAATAAAAAATGATTACAAAATTATACATAACTAAGGACACTCAAATATATACAAAAACTGGCCAAAATTACCTTAAAAAAAAAAAAAAGATTCCGCACATCTCATTTCCCTACAACCAAAAATGCAGATTAACACATTTACCCAATTATCAATCCCAGGAGAAAGTACGTAAAACGGGGAAGAGAGAGAGACAGAGACAGACAGACACAGAGAGACAGAGACAGAGAGAGAGAGAGGACAGACAGACACAGATTATGTTCCTAATGTTTTAACATCATAAACTGCTGCCACTGAATACTGATTGACTCACTGAGTTGTTGAAATATTTCCCCTGTGTGCGAATGACAACAACCACGTAATTTCTCAATGACATAATAAAAGTCTGATATAACTTATCAAAATCACGACCACTGCAATACAGTTGACTTAACTCGGTTGTTGATATAATGACTTCATTGTGTATACAAAGTCGACTAGACCATACGTAAAGTTGATTTAACTCGATTGTACATAATAAAGTTGACTTTACTACATGACAATTGCTATCTAATTTCCCCACAAAGATATTATCACGTTGACTGAACGTTGACTAAATCATACTATGTAATTTCTCAACGACAAAGAGCTGACTTGAAAATTAACGGGGAGAAAACAAAAACGAGGGCACGTGGTACCAACAACATTAATCAAATGAGCTACGGTCATTGGCACTGAGCCCCGTCTGGCTCGATACATCAAAAGGCACACACACACACACACACACACACACACACACACAAACACACACACAAAGAACCAAATGAACAGTAATGTGGTAGTGACAGCAGGTAATGTGCGTTACCGGCCTGTCAGACCCAGACTTCGTCTGAATCACTGTGTGTGTGTGTGTGTGTGTGTGTGTGTGTGTGTGTGTGTGTGTGTGTGTGTGTGTGTGTGTGTGTGTGTGTGTGTGTGTGTGTGTGTGTGTGTGTGTGTGTGTGTGTTTATGTGTGTACAGTGCCTTTTGACATGCCGACCACTGTAGTCATATCTGGACTAACACACATTAAACTTGGCCCAAGTTTAATTAAAAATGTCATTAAAAACCAAGCACACGTCTGTTCTTTCAAGTTTAAATGCATTTAAAACTCTTTCCCATACCTATGACACAAAATAAAATCTATCAATCTTTTGTAAAAACTTGAAAATTGCATAGTCAGGTGATCAAAAGTAACGTGTAATAAAATCGGTTATAGAACCACTAGCCATAAAGAACACACACACACACACACACACACGCACGCACGCACGCACGCACGCACGCACGCACGCACGCACACACACACACACACACACACACACACACACACACACGAGGTGACTTACAAGCTAAATCTTATACATACATCTCTACCATTTTGCAAGCCCAGACGTTCCTGAAAGAGATCTGAGATGATGTTCTTGTTGTTCTTTTATTGAAAGTAAGCAAATACATGCTTTGTTTCAAAGACACAGGGAGGGAATTCCATGACAAGGGTCCAAAAATGAGAGTCAAATTTCCTCCCGTAAGCAGAGAACCGAGGTACTGTCAACAGAACAGTTCCTTGAGCCTCCGTGCTTTGGATGGTCTGTAGGGTAGAAGTGTGGTACATACGTTGGCATAATATTCAAAAGCAGATGCTGAGAGCAATATGCCGTGATTTAATACTCAATTCGTGATTTGACCAAGAGAAGCTGTTTTGGATTCAGAGGTGTTGTGGGGATACAGGCGCTTCAGAGGAGCTGACAGAATCTGGGGGTGGACAGAGTGCGGGGACAAGTTGTTGCAAGCATGGTTTGACAATGCTGGATACTGGTGGAAAGGGTGCAGGGACAAGTTGTTGCAAGCATGGTTGACAATGCAGGATACTGGTGGACAGAGTGCGGGGACAAGTTGTTGCAAGCATGGTTGACAATGCTGGATACTGGTGGACAGGGTGCGGGGACAAGTTGTTGCAATCATGGTTGACAATGCAGGATACTGGTGGACAGGGTTCAGGGGTCAAGTTGTTGCAAGCATGGTTGACAATGCAGGATACTGGTGGACAGGGTTCAGGGGTCAAGTTGTTGCAAGCATGGTCGACAATGCAGGATACTGGTGGACAGAGTGCGGGGACAAGTTGTTGCAAGCATGGTTGACAATGCTGGATACTGGTGAACAGAGTGCGGGGACAAGTTGTTGCAAGCATGGTTGACAATGCTGGATACTGGTGGACAGAGTGCGGGGACAAGTTGTTGCAAGCATGGTTGACAATGCAGGATACTGGTGGACAGGATGCGGGGACAAGTTGTTGCAAGCATGGTTGACAATGCAGGATACTGGTGGACAGGGTTCAGGGGTCAAATTGTTGCAAGCATGGTTGACAATGCAGGATACTGGTGGACAGGGTGCGTGGACAAGTTGTTGCAAGCATGGTTGACAATGCAGGATACTGGTGGACAGGGTGCGTGGACAAGTTGTTGCAAGCATGGTTGACAATGCAGGATACTGGTGGACAGGGTGCAGGGACAAGTTGTTGCAAGCATGGTTGACAATGCAGGATACTGGTGGACACGGTGCAGGGACAAGTTGTTGCAAGCATGGTTGACAATGCAGGATACTGGTGGACA
This sequence comes from Monoplex corrugatus, assembly GCA_030674185.1. NCBI lineage: Eukaryota > Metazoa > Mollusca > Gastropoda > Littorinimorpha > Ranellidae > Monoplex > Monoplex corrugatus. The sequence continues at coordinate 89,730,633 of CM060309.1, forward strand.
GGGTGCGGGGACAAGTTGTTGCAAGCATGGTTGACAATGCTGGATACTGGTGGACAGGGTGCGGGGACAAGTTGTTGCAAGCATGGTTGACAATGCAGGATACTGGTGGACAGAGTGCGGGGACAAGTTGTTGCAAGCATGGTTGACAATGCTGGATACTGGTGGACAGGGTGCGTGGACAAGTTGTTGCAAGCATGGTTGACAATGCTGGATACTGGTGGACAGAGTGCGGGGACAAGTTGTTGCAAGCATGGTTGACAATGCTGGATACTGGTGGACAGGGTGCGGGGACAAGTTGTTGCAAGCATGGTTGACAATGCTGGATACTGGAGGACAGGGTGCGGGGACAAGTTGTTGGAAGCATGGTTGACAATGCTGGATACTGGTGGACAGGGTGCGGGGACAAGTTGTTGCAAGCATGGTTGACAATGCTGGATACTGGAGGACAGGGTGCGGGGACAAGTTGTTGCAAGCATGGTTGACAATGCTGTATACTGGTGGACAGGGTGCGTGGACAAGTTGTTGCAAGCATGGTTGACAATGCTGGATACTGGTGGACAGGGTGCAGGGGTCAAAGCGTTATAACTGCATGAAGGCGCTTACGAGGAGCTGATGGATTCGGAGGGTGGCTGAATGGAGCCGAAACACTTAAGGCATCATACAGAGGCTTGGCCCAGAACAGACAAGAGAAGCTAAACTATGCTGCCGCGTCATGCGCCAAAGGTATGTTAGTAGGTACTATGGTAAGAGTGGTGCTTGCAGGCCCCAGTAGCTCAAGTCGGTTTGAGCGTCGGATTCACATGCTAATGGTTGTGGGTTCGGATCCCGGGGTGCGCTTCTTTAAAACCGGCCCTCTCACTGTCCCATCTTATCATTGTTGTTCTGGTGGTGTTAGTCTAGGATTTGATATGTCCCCCTTTTCCCTGGGATGGTTGTGCCCGTCGGCCATACCACCTGAGGTTGGGTGTCGACGTAAAAACTGAACCAAATCAATCAATCAATCAATCAAAGAGTGGTGTTGAGTGTTGAAGGATGTTGGCTGAGTGTTGAGGGATGTTGGCTGAGTGTTGAGAGATGCTGGCAGTTGCGAGTTTGTTCAAGACGGATTCAGCACTCTCAGACAATTCCATACACGCGCTACCCAAATCTGCCAACAATTATCTCGCACAGTCCCTAAGCCTGACAAACACCCTATGCGCTGGCAAGATCTTTAAACTTGGGGGTGGGCGGTGGTAGTGTCCTATATAATTCTGCACTGACACCACCAGAATGAACGAACAGACCCGTTTTAAAAGCTGCAGGCGGGGACTGAACACGACATAACGTATCTTCAGTCCACAGCTCTCTCAAAACCTACAACCAGCCCGTGTTAAAGGTGATCCGCTCGTTCAGCACAATCCCTGCTTTATGAGTATGCCAGATACTTGCTGGCAGATTTGGGTGGAGCGCACATGGAACTGTCCGAGCGCATTGAATCCCTCATGAACAAATTCCAAACTTATGCTTCCCTCACCAAGGCCAGAGAGGCTACCATGATTACAACAACACTTCTCCAAGAATAGTACTCTGTACAATTCGCTCCTAAGATTATACAACAATACTTCTCCAGGAATAGTACTCTGTACAATTCGCTCCCAGGAATACAACAATACTTCCCTGGGCGTAACATCCCCTCCTTTCATCTGGCATGGGTAGCGGACTTAATGCACGGTGAGGCCCTCAGCCTCTAAGGACCTTTCGTCAATCAACGCGATACAGCGTATACTCACTGGGACCGGAGACTAATGTACAGATAAAAAGGTGAAGGTGAAAGTCATCTTATAGCCTAAAGGCCGTTGGGTGGGGTAAGAGTGGGGAAGTGATAAAGACCTCAACCTTCAGGCTCATACTAATAAAATAAGTTATTGTTCTTTTCGTTATTTTTGTTTGAAGCCCAGCCGACTGCACAGAGCCATATCAGGGCTATAACCGCCTCAAAACATACAAAACTTTCAACAGGGGAAAAAACGAAAAAGAAAATCAATGCATTCGTGCATATAATCTAAGGAGATGCCCCTGGCACTGACCACTCCATCCAATTTATCACACAACGGATTCAAAAAACATACCTACATACAAATTTGAACATAAATAAGGACGCTAAACCATACATTAAAAACAGGCCTAAATTACCTAATCTGCTTGTGCATATCTCATTTCCCTACAGCCAAAAATGCACTTAATACATGTACCCAATTATCAATCCTAAGTAAATGTACGTAAGACTTCATTGAACACATACAAATAGAGGAGCAAGGCAGAAGATGATAGGAAAAAATGACAGAAGAGGTGCAAAAAGAATAAATTTCTAGCACACAATTTCCAGAAGGCGGAGATACTACGGGGGAACGGTAATATAAGTAACCTACTGACAGCTGGGCAGACTGGAGACCGCACGTACTCGTAACTTCCACGGTCATAATTCACACCTGTGCAAACTCGTGCAGGTAGATCGGAAGGCTAGTGCTCTACCCGTAAGCCAACCAAGCTTCAACAATAATGAATAAATAATCATTTAGTGTACCTGACTTTCAGCAGCTCTGATGAAACCCGAGTTAGCCGTGACGGTGACCGCTTGCAATCATCCCCAGTGCCAAATACCGTCTGAAACGTAAATAGCAGAACACAGAGAAGATTAATCAATAAATGAACAATGAGGTTCAGGATCAGGTTCATACTGCTTATAGCCTAGCCGACTACTACAGCCATACCAGGGCTAACACCACGTTAAAAAAACAGTTTAATTTAAAAAACATGCTCACCGTTATCCTTGCAAGTTTAAAATACATTCAAAGAATAACATAATGAACAATTAAAGAATATAACGGTGGCCATCATTTTGCATACTAAAAGAGATAAATAAAGAAACTATACAAATAACTATACAATGGAACAAAGCATACAGCCACAGAATGACAGTAACAATGACAGACTCTATGGAGTCTGGAGTTTGCTCAGTACGGAGTTTGCTCAGATTACTCGCATTCAGCTAATTCCACGTCTCAATGCAGGAAAAAAAGCCGCGTGGAGAAAAAATTCGGCCTTCCTTTACATGTCATTTATTACAACCCTTTCACATTTGGACTTTTTTAAGTCGACCATTAGGGATTCCTAAATACTGGCAACTGCAGTGGACATGAACGATGCAACTTTTCACGTTGTTCCCCCCCCCCCCTACACACACACTTTATCATTTACTGCTAGAGGAATGAACAAGACTGATGGTTATTGTTATGGTTATTGTTGTTTAAAGCCCAGCTGACTGCGTAGAGTCGTATCAGGGCTACAACCATTTCAACACACACACAATACTTCAACAGGAAAAAATGGAAAAAAAATGAAGTACACATATCAATGCATTCGCGCACATACTCTAAGGATTTACCATTGGTACTGACCACTTCCGTCCAACTTATCATATAGGATTTAAAAAAACATACCTGAAACAGATTTTAAACATAACAAAGAACAGAAGTATATAAAAACAAGCTTAAATTACCTGAAATTACTTCCGCATACCTCATTTCCCTAAGGCAAAAATGCACTTAATACATGTATCCAATTATCAATCCTAAGAGAAGGTACATAAGACTTTAACACATACAGGTGAATGGACCAGCAAGGCAAAAAATGATAGGAAAAAGTGACAAAGCAAAGGAACAAGGCAGAAACAGACTGACAGAAAAGAGGAAATTTCTAGCACAGAATTTCCATAAAAAAGGTGGGGGTACTATTTATACTGAAGGAGCCCCCGGCATCCCCACGGACGATCTCGTCCAACATAACACGTAGGACTTAAAAAACATACCTGGAATCAAACATAAAAACAAACTTAATTTACCAAAATTTACTTCCGTATGTCTCATTTCCCTAAGGCAAAAATGCACTTAATACATGTATCCAATTAAAGTTGCAAAGTCATGACAGTATAATGAAGCTACCATGAGGCATAAACAACTTGCAGCTCTGTACTCAGCTAGGGCCAGTGCACGGCGTTGTTGTCTTTAGCAGCACTGGTCAAACGGATGATTATGAATATAATTTTCAAGCCTCTGTGTGCGCGTGTATATATGTGCACGCACGCGCATCTCTTGTTGACAAAAACTTCCACAGGCCAAATCAAAATTTGCTCAACCAGTGGCCAAATACAATACAGACTTGAAACCATCAGAAGGGAAATCAATATGACGCTTTGCTTTTTATATGGTCTTATAACTGAAATGCACCAGAAGAGTTTTTTTTTTAAAATGAACCCGTTATTCAACGGTACAGATACTTGGACACACGCCAAGTAACCTATCTGCCATATTTCATCATGAATGCGTTTATACACATATGAGAGAGAGAGAGAGAGAAAGAGAGAGAGAGAGAGAGAGATTTTGCTTGCGTGCGTGCGTGCGAGCGATAGAAACGAGTGCGTGGGTGTGTATGCACACATCTACGTGTGTATGTACACTTACTTCAGTGTGTGTATGTGCCCACGCGAATGTATGCGCATGTGTGTACGTGTGCAAGCAAAAAGGAAAAACAAACAAAACAAAAAAAAACAAGGGGAAAAAAAGATTTAACAGGGTTAATTTTTCATCTGCTTTGCAAATATTACATATACATGAGCTATGAGTATACCAGAAGAGACACATTGACCATACATATTCAAACATAAGCCTTCAAACACAGCAGGCTTGTACTGTTAACATTATCTCCAACAACTCGTATACATATGTACCTGAGAATGGATGAGAAAGCGTGCCTGCGTGTCTCCGTGAGTAAACGAAACATGCACACGCGCGCGCGCGCGCACACACACACACACACACGCACGCACTCACAGACATTCGCACGCACTCACAGACATTCGCACGCACGCACGCACTCACACACACGCACGCGACATATAACATAAATATCAAAGTTGGGCTCCAACCTATCAGCAGTGGCAAATAAAAAGTGTTACTGATGGCAGAGAGAGAGAGAGAGTAGTGTGTGTGTGTATGTGTGTGTGTGTGTGTGTGTGTGTGTGTGTGTGTGTGTGTGTGTGTGTGTGTGAGTGTGTGTGTGAGTGTGTGTGTGTGTGTGTGTGTGTGTGTGTGTGTGTGTGTGTCTGTCTGTCTCTGTGTGTGTGTGTGTGTGTGTGTGTGTGTGTGTGTGTGTCGTGTGCGTGTGCGTGTGCGTGCGCGTGTGTGTGAGAGAGAGAGAGACAGAGACAGACAGATAGACAGAGATTGTGTGTATGTGTGTGTGTGTGTGTGTGAGAGAGAGAGAGAGAGTGTGTGTGCGCGCGCACGCGCGCGTGCGTGTACGAGTGCGCGCGTATGTGTGTTAGACACTGGATGACAACACGGGTCAAAGGTGAGTGTACCCTAGCCCTCAGCATCCTGTATGTATTTATGTCTCTGTGTCTGTGCACCTGCGCGGGCGTGCATTCGTATCACATGCACTGTTCGCGCTATATAAATTAATTACTTTCATCAGTATTACACATTATGATTCTAGTTCATATTGCTTATAACACAGCCGACTACCACAGCCATATTGGAGCAAAAACATTATGGTTACCACCTGAACAATTATTTGCAGACATCTTCTGATTTGGTTTACCCTGTAATCTTCAGCGTGGAATAAAAAGTGCAGCTCTGAGAGAGAGAGCGAGCGAGAGCGAGAGAGAGAGAGAGAGAGAGACATTCAAATTTAAATTCATACTGCTTACAGCCCAGCCGACTACTAGAGCCTTATCAGGGCAAACATAACGTCAAAAACGACAACCCGAAACCATGCTCACCGTTAATTTTGCAAATATAAAATGCAATTAAAGAAAAACAGCCGTACGATCGTATCGGGTGAAATCTATTGATTTCTTGTAAAAACTGGAAAATTGCATCACGAAGGAGGGAGAGGGAGGGAGAGGGAGGGAGGGAGAGGGAGGGAGGGAGAGACAGACAGACAGACACACACACACACACACTGAAAGGGAGAGGGGGGTTCACCCAAACAGTACAATGCATGCACAGCTGCCAAGTACTTGAAAAGGGGAGGAGGAGGGGGTTGTTAGGGTCAGAGAGCCAATCTTCAAAAACACACTTCTAAACGCGTCCATGACCCTGGGAGACGATGAAAAAGAAACATCAAATTAAGTACACATATCACAGCATTCACGCAAAATTAATTTTTCAGTCTGCATGTGGTGGGCGTGAATGCCGAGTGTTTTTCTGTTTCCACTAGCCAACCACATATTGCTATTGTTTAAAGCCCAGCCGACTGCGTAGAGTCATATCAGGGCTATAACCGCTTCAAAACATACAAAACTTCAACAGGGGGGGGGGGGGGGGGAAGGGGGGGGAGGGGAAAATTAAGCACACAGATCAATGCATTCGCGCACATAATTGAAGGACATGGCCTAGCACTGACAATCCATCCAATTTATCGCACAAGGGGGTTTTAAAAAACATCTGAATACAAATTTAAGCATACCTTAGGACACCAAAACATATGAAAACGGGACACAAATTACCAGAAATTGGTTCCGCCTATCTCACCTCCCTAGAGCCAAACATACACTAAATACATGTACCCAATTATCAATCATAACAGAAATGACAGAAAGCAAAGGAACTGCAGAAACAGAGTGACAGAAAAGAGGAAATTTCCAGCACAGAATTTCCAGAAGGTGGAGATACTATTTATACTGAAAGAGCCCCCGGCATCCCCACGGGGAAAGCCAGCCACTGACGGAATTCAGTGTACATATTTGATATTCTGCATGCGTATATACACACAAGGGGGTTTAGACACTGGCAGGTCTGCACATATGCTGAGCTAGAGACCGGACAAAATCACCACCTTTTAACCACCAGGTACAGGTGTCTCAGCAGATCGAACCCAGGACCTTCCGACTGAAGTGCAATGTTTATCCACTTGACTACCCTGCCCGTCAGGTGTGTATCACCAACACAGTACTGACGAGATCCAGGCACTGTACGTCAACAACCTACAGCCTGAAACATCGTTCTCCAGCTCACTGGAGGCAAACGTACTGACAACGATCTAATCAATACTTATCCACGTCCCCCCTCCCCTCTCTCTTTCTGTGTGTGTGTGTGTGTGTGTGTGTGTGTGTGTGTGGGGTGTGTGTGTGTGTGTGTGTGTGTGTGTGTGTGTGTGTGTGTGTGTGTGTGTGTGTGTGTGTGTGTCGTTCGTTATTTCTTTTAACGTCTATTCACATAATTATGTGCTTTGAGACGATCTCTCTCTCTCTCCTGTGTGTGTGTGTGTGTGGGGGGGGGGGGGGGTGAAGGAGAATAGATTTGTTTTTAGTGCGTGCGCATTTCACCGATGGTGTTGGCATTTTCTTTTCCTGTCATCTTTCTCCATCTCTCTCTCTCCCCATCTCTCTCTCTCCCCCCCCCCCCCCCTTTTTTTTTTTTCCGAGGTCAAGCTCAGCCCGCAACATTAAAACAAAAATATTTTTTTGTAAAAAATCGCCTGTTCGCTGCTCAGTTTAATGTAGCATTTCATAGATCCCTTCCCTCACACCTCCCAATTTCAAGACCTTGACAGCGCGTAATTTCGCGCCGGCTCAGGGAGTCTGCCAGCATGGGTGGAGCGCATACGGAATTGTACGATCGCAATGAATTCCTCATAAAAAAAAACAACCCTCAAAACTCCCTCCTCTTCTGATACTGTTATTGAAAAAAAATGAAAACACCTCCCCCCACCTCAACACAACTCACTTTTGACTTCAATATCTACTACCACCACTACCATGTCATTGTTTTTGTCTGACTTCTCTGAACTCTCCCTATTCAAAAAATAAATAAATAAACAGCACACATGTACGTATCACAAAAAAAATCGTAACTCACCTTCGATCTCTCCTTCACTTTCCCTCTCAGGCTCAAGCCGGCTGCGCGGGAAGACATTTGGTCCTCCACTAGGGTCACCCTGTGCAGAAGCTTCGCCGCCCGCTTTCGTTCCGTGGGGCCGCCCAGTAGCTGTACGATGCCGTCAAAGTCCGACCACGCCGAGCGGCACACCACCAGCTCTTTGTCTGTGCAAACAAACAATATACGGATGATGAAATCTATGAAGATGTACGTGTATGAAACCAAGGAAAGGGAATAGGCAGAAGTGGGAGAATGAGGGCTGGTGTGTGTGTGTGTGTGTGTGTGTGTGTGTGTGTGTGTGTGTGTGTGTGTGTGTGTGTGTGTGTGTGTGTGTGTGTGTGTGTGTGTGTGTGTGTGAGAGAGAGAGAGAGAGAAAGAGAGAGATAAAGAGAGAGAGGAGGGGGTACATGTTCATACTGTTAGCCCAGCCGACTACAACAGCCATATCAGAGAAACTTCAAAACACTACTGTTCAAGGACAGTGGTAAAGTCCCACTGAGCCCATTTTGCAGCTAGTCCTTGCTATTCTATAAATATAAGCATAATAAATAACAGATGAACGATACCACATACAACGTTAAAGAAGTTATACAAATAAATTCAATAATTTACTGACTTCTACATGTCAATTGATCAAAAGCAAGAGACAAGGGCAAGACACACGAAAAGCAAATATAACAACAGTAGTGATGGAAACAATGCAGGCCTAAATCAAAGTATTAAAAGAAAGGAAGACAAAGAAAGAAACAGAGACAGAAATAAGGAAAAGAAAAGAACGAAAGAAAAAGACAAAGAAATAAAGAAAAAAAAAAAAAAAGAAAGAAAAAGAAAAAAAAAGAAAAAGCAAATTAAGCTTTAAGAACAAAGGAGCAGGCGGGGTGGGTGGGGAGACATTTCAACTAACGCTATGATGAAAACATGAATACTTGCAAAATCAATGAATATATGTCTCGGCACTATTTGTCAAGCGATAATTGTAGTAGTAGAAGTAGTTGTAGTAATAGCAGTAGTGGTAGTAGTGGTGGTGGTGGTTGGTAATTTCTAATCTTGGTCTTGCAAGATAAAGGCCGTTTCTTGAACCTATGCAGTCATTGATACAGGATAACTAGCTGTGTTGTTTTTTTGGTCTGTGGTTTGGGAGCTCAGTCAGCATACGACACTCAGAGTTTGTTATGTGTCAGTGTAGATCACTGATATACATACAAAATAATGACTGGATCTAGAACTGAACCTTGTCGTACACTAAACGTTACCCTTCCTTCTTGCGGTGTTTTCGAAGGAAGCACATGATGGACCATGTAATGGACAGTCGTCTGTGTCAATTATGGAAGAAATCATCCTTTTTAAACAGCTGCCCCACATGGCAAACTGAGCAGCAAATAACCCTTCCCCGGACAAGACATATCCGGCAACGGTTAAGTACAAAAATGGTCTGAAGTTGTCAGGTGAAAATTTCATGTGTGAAAACATGCGAGACGTTGCACGAAAAAAATGAACGCCCTCGTTGGTGAAAAGACCTGCTGCCTCTCAGGTTCATATATAAGAGCTTGTCAGAATTTTGAGCAGCAGACGGGCAATGGCAACAGCTGACAAAAAGCATGCCCTTCCATCAACACCACCTCCCACCCCTATCGCCTTGACCCCACAATCAAAACGACGGATCGCCACTTCACTTCTGCCGCCAGCACCTGCAGTAGTGATCAGTCAGTCACTGGAAGGCCTGTTCGAACAACACTACAGGTACAGGCATCCAACTTCACAGTGACATTTCAAGAACATCACGGAAACTTTTCTTAACACGACTGTTCAAGATCAATACCGTCTTGAGCAGTGTACACCGTTCAGAAAATACACAACCGTTTTATAAATTACACAACAGCCGCAGCATCATTGGCATCAGCAGAGCTAAAAGCACCATGGAAGCAGGAACAGTGAGCCGGAGCAGGAAGAGATGTTTTAAGTACTTTTGTCCAAATGAATGTTGGATGCTATCGCTACGTCAACTGAATGGATGTCTGATGGCAGTGTAAATCTTATGGGATCCACATGAACACGCATGCTCAAGCATACGATCACTTAACCACAGACCACCACACACACTCTCGCAAACCTGCACATTTACATATGCATACATACACACGCACACACATACACGAACACATGCGTGTGTACACATACGTCGATTCAAACACAACAATCATCCTCTGTCACACACGTGTCCGCACGCATACATACACACACATCCATGCACATACACATGCAAGCAATCATAAATCTATACACATGCACTCACACATGCACTAACAGCGTAATACACACACGCTCACATACATGCACACAAACATGTATGCACGTACACATGCACACACACACACACACACGCACGCAAACACACATACATATACATACATACATACCAGATACATCCACACACGTACCTGCGCAGACACTCAGGCAAGCAGATAACATGCACACACACGTATACACGCATTCATGCACACAAACGTACACATGCACACACACATATATGTATGTATATATTATACAAGCTTTATGAGTTCTTGTCCAAAAAAGAAAATCGAATCCTATCGCCATTATCAACTCAATGGGTATCTGACGGCAGACGAAAAAAATTTTTTGAACAAAAACTGAAACCCATGTCAACGGCAGTAGTTATCTCATGGGACACATATGCACACACTTGCGGACTCAATTACTGACACATACAAATGGTATGTGCGCGCAAGCACGCGCACACACACGCGCGCAAGCACACGCACATACACGCGCGCAAGCACACGCACATACACGCGCGCAAGCACGCGCACACACACACGCACGCACGCAAGCGCACGTACACACAACCTCAAGCACACACCCCTCCTCTTCACACATACATCCATACACGTACATATGCACACACATGCACACAGAATCCATACACACAAACATGCACGCAAACACGCGCGCGCACGCACACACACACACACAAACATCTATACTTATGAATTCGCATTGCACACACACACACACGCGCGCGCGCGCGCGCATACACAATCTATACTCATGAATTCGCATTGCACACACACACACACACACACACACACACACACACACACACACACACACACACACACACACACTTTTACTGTTACTGTTAGATATTTGTTCAAAGTCCAGCCGACAGCGTAGAGCCATATGTATGGGCGTCAATGCAACGGCAGAGCTAAAGCACCACTGGAGCAGCAGGCACTACTTAAAGATTTATGAGCGTATGCCCAAAATAAAAATAATTAGAAAAAAAAAACTGGGTTGGATTCTATCGCCATTATCAATTCGATGGGTATCTGATGGCAGACGAAAAAAAAAATGTTAAAGAAAACAAGCCCATGTCAACGGCAGTGGTTATCTCATGGGATGCACATGGACACACGACAGCGTGTACTCGCTATCACTTAAACACACACTACTATACACACAAGCTCAATTACTCGCACATACACAAATGTACGCGCGCGCGCGCGCAAGTCTTATTTACTTCAAACTGCTGCGAATCACATTTCCCTAGAGCCAAAAATGCAATTAATACATGTACCCAATTATCAATCCAAAGAGAAAGTTAAGGCTTTGTAGAACACATACAGGTGAATGGACCAGCATGGCAGAAAATAGGAAGAAATGACAAAGCAGAGGAACACGGCAGAAACAGTGGCAGAAAAGGACATTTCTAGCACAGAATTTCCAGAAGGCGGGGATACTCTTTATACTGAAAGAGCCCCAGGTACCCCATGGGGGTGTACAAACACCGTGGATATTCCACATGAATACCATTTCATCATTTAGCGGCATTGTCATGGTCACCTCAGGAATACACACACGCACCGCTTTAATATGTTACCAAGCCTTCTGAATTTTAAAACGATAATTTTCTGTTCCCCTAACACCCCTATAATGGCTATATCCACCCCTATTTTTCAAAAACCTGATAATAAACTTTTTCACACACCTGTTGATAACTACACACATACACACACACACACACACGCACGCACGCACGCACGCACGCACGCACGGTGCATATTCTGATGAAAACCATTGTTCTAAGGATGTAGTTTTTGTCTCTGAAGTGTGATTTTAAATTTTTATTTGAATCTGATACAATGCACTTAACTTCAAAAAATCCAACACACACACACTGTTTTCTGTCAAAAAAAATCATACATCCCACACACCCTGTTTTGTCTAAAAGCACATATATGTGAACAGATGTTAAACTAGCGCGGCACGCACGCACGCACACACACGCACGCGCGCGCACACACACAGAGCACACATTCTTGCTCACGCTTCCACACCACTAACCCACAAAGCATACATGTTTGATGTTACACTGCTTTCCGCTGTCCGACTTTCAGCTATGCCCGATTTAAAATGAGTCACCATGCAAAAACACAAACAAGCAAACAAGCGTGCGTTCACGCGCGCGTGCATGTGTGTGTGTGTGAATGCGTGCGTGTGCGCGCGCGCTCGTGTGCGTTCTCGTATGCGCTGCGTGTGCATAAAACAATTCCCATATCATCAACAACCATGAGTAATGCCACAAACATTCTACAAGCAGTGAAGCAGTCACACTCTCTTCAATGAAGTGTATGCTCAATGCTGATGCTCAGTCTTTCTTTTCGTTTTGCACATATATGCCACTAAGTATTGACGTTGCTTACAGTAACAGAATCATAACGTGAAAGCCGGGAGCTCTGTTCATCGAAAGGTATTTTGGGGAAGAAAATGCAGACGCTATGTCAATTTTCAAACAGTAATCTGGATGCCCGTTGGAAAGAAAAGTCAAATGCTGTGTAGTATGTCAATTTTCAAATGGTAATTTATCTAGTTAGGATGCCCATTTTAAACATTTCAAGTTTTGCTCCATTTCCTCAAATTTTCTGTAACCTGAAATACCACTGCAAATATTTCCACCATATTTCAATCCTTAACCGCTTCCATCGGACTAACATACTAACATTGCCCACAACCTGGGCCAGGCCCAAGGCAATGCAAAGAATGAAGATCAAGATGTGCTTTTTAAAAAAAATGTATCGCATAGCTTCCTCGTTTCACACACGAACAGTCGAAACACATAAGACAGAAAGAAGATGGAAACACACACACACACACACACACACACACACACACACACACACACACACACACACACACACACACACACACACACACACACACACACACAGTGACACACACACACACTGTGATACTGGCTTTCGCCAACCTATGTTACGTATGTAAATGGACGGTCACTAACCTTGCTAATGACAAATCGCAAATTTCGTCCCAATGGTCGCCGCAAAAACTCGTCAAGTTGTTCCATCCGGGAAAAAACTGAAGGTTTTGATATATATGGCAATGTGCAACTATCCAGGACCATTTGGGTTCCTCTTTCCTCATCTCAATGCTTCCAAACCACCCCCGGCTGACCGTGCATAGCTAGTCTCAGTTTATTTATCTATTTTTTATTTCTTCAATCTCCTTTAAAAACAAGTAAATAATTACAAAAATTCAGGAGACTGTTCCACAAGGATCGGTGAGACGTGTGTCTGTACCAGTGACAAAACAAGTGCCAGCAATACTTTCTCATAATATTAAAAAAACTGGGGTCAAAGTGCAGACCGTTCAGGAGTCGTGAATGCATGGGCCTAGGCTTATAGATGACAAGACTGAATGTCAATGTGAAGGCCACACAGACCCCAAAAATAACTTTTGAAGGAAAGTTTGTGAACAGCATTGTCAGTGACTCAAAATGTTATAATAATAATAATAATAATAATAATTAGTTGTTGGAAGTTGTAGTAAGTAGTAGCAGTAGTAATAGCAGTAGTAGCAGTAATAATAATAGTAGTAGTGGTATGTAGCAGCAGTAGTAATAGTAGTGGTATGTAGTGGTATGTAGCAGCAGTAGTATCATTATCATTATTATCGTCATCATTATCGTTGTTGTCGTTCAACGCCCAGCCTACTGCGCAAAGTCATATAACCAACTCAAAACACACACAACACCTCGCTGACCCTAAAAAATTAACCATCTGGAAAAGAAGATTAAGAGCAATATTAATGCTTTCACGCACATTGTCTAAGGATATAAACCTGGCGTTCATCATTCCACCCAATTTATCGCCAGGGAGTTAAAAAATGAATACAAACATAACCAAGTACATTAAAACATACACAAAACTCGCCATAACATTTAAAATTTCTTCTGCACAGTCAGAAACTGCTGAAAACATTTATGACAGACTGCCACTGTAATCGTTCCCCGTCAAATTATATTTCAACTGAAGCTTCGTCAAGATGACAGTGACATCAGAAAGTACAAAATTTGGATTTTGTTTGTTTGTCGTAACTTGAGTGTGAAATAAAACAAAGAGATTATTGGAATAAAATAAACAATAAAAATAAATGAATGCAGTGAAAGGAAATCAAGACTGCGAGTGAGAAAGAATGGAACACAGGGGGCACAGAAGATCAAGATTCATTGACTAGAAATTGAATGAGAGCGAGAGAGACAGCGACAGAAAGAGACAGACAGAGAGACAAACAGAGTGAGAGAGACAGACAGACAGACAGACCGAGAAAGAGAGACAGCCACAGCCAGAGAGAGAGAGAGAGGGTAGGGTGGGGAATGGGAACCGAAGTGGTTGGAGTTTGAGAAGGGAAACTACTACTCTTTGCTTATACTGCCAAGCGTCCACAGAGAGAGAGAGAGAGAGAGAGAGGGAGAGAGAGAGAGAGTGAGAGTGCGCGCACACGTGTGTGTATCCGTGCGCGCGTGCGCGTGTGCGTAAGAGAGTGGTCACCATGGCAGCTGCGTTGCAAATAAAGCAGTGGTAGAGGGAGAAGAAGACAGGGATTTAGACTTAGGATCGTAAACTCCTAACGTGTTTTTGGTCTGGAGCTTAGTGAGACAGACAGAGACAGATACCATTATTCATTCATCCAAGGCCACGGACCTCATCGATGTGATGAAACGAACACACACCATATGAGTACAAAACTTTTTTTTTTCACCCACAAGCTTTTAAAAGACGTTACATATCTGCACTCGGGATCTCCAGGTTTGGAGTATGGAGTTTGTTCAAGAGGGATTTTCACAAGATAGAGGGACAACTGCATACGCGCTCCACCCAAATCCGCCCAGCAATCATCTTTAATAAGCCAGGTAAGACCTCAGGACCTGGCCAGTTCACGGGTTTATGTGCAGGCGTAAGGCTTGTGCCATGATCACCATCACACGGCACCTGTGACGATAGTGTACATGGAATTCATTCCGAGCGCAGAGACGTCATCTTGAGAAACTGAAACTGAAAACTGAAACTGACAGGACTAACTGAGCCTGCACATGACATCATGCGCTGGCAAGGTCTTGAAATGAGAGGGGGGAGGGGGGGGGGGAGAGAAACCTATGAAACAGTAAGCCGACATCATCAGACTGCTGGAAACATTAAGACGGGCAGTAAACAAATCAGGTTTTAATGCTGCGGGCTGAGATTAAACTCGAGATTTTAGACCTTGAGTCCACAACTCTATCAGAAGAACAAACAAGCCCGTGATTTCCAAAGCTCTGTACAAACAGAATGATAGCGAGTCGATGAATATAATATTCTTCCTTAGCACATGCCATGAGGATGCTACGTCTGAACGAGAACAGCTGTCTAAAACACTTTGATGTGTGTGTGTGTGCGTGTGTGTGTGTGTGTGTGTGTGTCCGTGTGTGTGTGCGCGTGTGCGTGTATGTACATGCGTGCGTGCGTGCGTGTGTGTGTGTGTGCACGCGCGTGTGCGTGTGTGTGTGTGTGCGTGTGTGTGTGAGTGTATGTGTGTGACAGAGACAGACAGAGAAAGACAGGCAGACGGACAGACAGAGAGATACAGAGACAGAAAGACAGACAGACAAAGAGATAGAGAAACAGAAAGACAGACAGACAGACAGACAGACAGAGAAAATGTCACAGACTCATTTAAAAGACCATTATCTGAGGAAGACCTTGGATTAATCTGCTTGAAAGCAAACGATGAAATATTAATTTATAATGAAGACTACAGACTACGTACAGAACTAAGAGAGGAAAACAACCTTTACTTTAAAAACACTGAGCAGAAAAGAAAAATCAATAAATCTGAAGCATCATGCTACTTGTCCAGCCGCCAGCGTAGCGCTATCTCAGGACCATAACCATTTCAAAACAGAAAATACTTCAACAAGAAAAAAAAAAGGAAAAGAAAATTAAGTACAAATATCAAAGCATTCGCCCACAAACTCTAAGCACATGCTCCTGGCGCTGATCACTCCATCCAATTTATCACCCAGGGAATTTAAAACAAACATACCTGAATACAAATTTAAACATAACTAAGGGCACTAAACGTATAAAAACGGGCATAAATTACCTAAAATTGCTTCCGCACATCACGTGTCCACAGAGCCAAAAATGCACTTAATACATGTACCCAATTATCAATCCTAAGAGAAAGTACGTAAGACTTTATCGAATACATACACGTGAATGGACCAGCAAGATAGATGGTGCTAGAAGAAAAGGACAGAAAGCAAAGGAGCAGGGCAGAAACAAAGTGAGTGGCAGAAAAAAAGGAAATTTCTAGCAGTAGAATTTACTATTTAAACTGAAAGCGACCCCGCCATCCCCACGGGGATATCACCGTACTTAGGCAGTTTCTTTGTACTTAATGTTTTCTATCATTATCTATGCCACTTTCTTGGTCACAGAAGCGAGGACAATTTTACAATGCTCTGATGATGATGATGATGATGACGACGACGACGACGACGACGACAAGACTTCGCAGCTCCATCTGGGACTGACACTGGATGACAAGGGCTGTACTCTATACGCTTACTATCATAAAATATCCGCGGGTCAGCAGGCCTGAGCAGAAAATTCTCCGCCATCCCCTTTACAATACAGAGACCTGGTCGGCATACAGGTAGAGCTACTACCTTCTAGTCTGACTGTACGAGTCTGAACAGATGAAATCACGCTTGAGCTAAAAAAAAATTAAACTAAACTTTTGTGCATGCAACGTCTAGTCCACCCAGCTGTGAATGAGCACCTGACCCTGTTCCGAGTTGGGGATGGTAAAGCAGCAAGGGAGAGAACATAGGCATCACCCTCACGATGGTAACATAGGCATCACCCTCACGGTGGTAGTCTTAAGAAAACAAACGTCTCTACCACCTGCCATCTCTGGATTATGGGCAGGGTAACCTTTGTCTCACCATTACACGCTTATGGACATAGAATGTAACTAGGTGAAACACATACACACACACACAAAAACACACACACACACACACACACACACACACACACACACACACACACACACACAAACACACACACACACACACACACACCACATACACACACACACACACACACACACACACACACACACACACACACACACTACGCCAAGATGGCGGCTTTCTAACAGAACGTTTTCAGAGAGGAATCGTCTAGGCTGAAAATGACACGGTCCAAACGTTGTGTCATCAAAGAAAAAGTAAAGAAAACCACCCGTGGGACAGACAACACCAGGGCAGAGACATCACCACCTTCAGAGACCCCAGAACTCGAAGAAC
Source organism: Monoplex corrugatus (assembly GCA_030674185.1). Taxonomy (NCBI): domain Eukaryota; kingdom Metazoa; phylum Mollusca; class Gastropoda; order Littorinimorpha; family Ranellidae; genus Monoplex; species Monoplex corrugatus. The sequence continues at coordinate 89,748,222 of CM060309.1, forward strand.
ATCAAAAAGAACAGACCTCCGGTCGCACCCTTTCACCATCCAGGAGTCAGCCACACATCGCACAGCTACAATCAAGATCATCATGTGGCTGCCGCTGTCAAGAGGCGGTAAGGGAGATAGACATTTTAAACAACACCATTCAAGAAATGTCTAAACAAATCCACATTCTCACAACCATGCTACATTCAGACAGAAAACTTTTATTGGAAAACAATACAACGTTAAAAGAGCTGCGCGACGTCAATAAGTGCACCAAACTTACGACCACCGTTGCGTGCCAGACGGATTCCGCAGTCCACGGTGACTTCACCACCATGTCACCGATGGACAAATTCTCCACCTACGCGGAATGCGCAGCTCAACCCCCCAAACTGGAAGATCGGGCGAGGACACAAAATGGCAGGAGAAATGTCGTCAAACATAGACCAGACGTCTCCACAAAACCTAACCGTGACGTCAAAACTGCGCTATCGTCAACACGTTCCAGACCACAATCAAATGTTCTTCCCCGTGTCCTTATCGTTCACGACTCAGTCCTCAATAAGGTGGATGGAAAAAGACTGGGCTCTTCATACGGTTTTCAGGTGGCCACGAGAAAGATCCATACCATCGAGGACTGTAAGATTGCAATTGAAAAATCAAAAGAAGAGCTGACACCTGAACCTGACTGTGTAGTTTTACATGTGGGGATCACAGATTTAAAAACAAAGGAGCCCACTGAATGTAGCACAACTCTTGACACCTGTGTGAAAACTATCCAACACCCAATTTCCAAAAGCCAGGGTAGTTTTAAGTCAGGTAGCTCCTGTGAGGGACAAACACCTAAACGCTAAAAGAGAGCTCCTAAATGCCCTAACAAAAGTGCGACTTCTTAAAGCAGCGAGTGTCGAATACGTCAACAATGACAATCTTCAAACTATCAGTCACACTCAAGACAGCCAGGACGACGTCCATCCAACCATCAGAGGGGCGAGCGTTCTGGCCAGAAACTTAGGGAGGCAAATCCATCAGCTTTTCTGGGAAAAACCGAGGAGGAGATCAAACCGACAACGACATCAACAAAGACCCGGCTTTCAATCTCCGTTTTTCTTCTCTCCTTGGTCATTTTAGATTCAGCCCAGATTCAGTTTCTCTTCGTTCAGTTCTCAGCTATATTGTTTTACTTAATTATTTTCTTGTTCACATACTTCATTTTTATCCTATTTGTACCTTTTAATTCAAAGTTAAATGAAATCTATATAAACTTACCATATTGTTCTAAAGTTATTCAACCGTTCCTCATGAAGACGTGTGTAGTAAGTGATATCAACATTTTTCAGTGGAACGCACGTTCCATTGTTAAAAACATCTCATATTTGAGTAACTATCTCTCTTCTAAAAACGTCCATGTCATGCTCCTACAATCGCTGAATACCATCAAAACCAAATTACCTAAAATATCCGGTTTTTATTATCCACCAATATGTGACTCTGTAAATGACGGTGGCCGTATACAAACAGCTATATACATTCGTGAAGGACTGAACTATTGTGAACGATCATCGCCAGTACCTAAATCTACCGCATTTATTTCATCATGTGCAATCATTATAAAATTTTCCTCATCGTTAGTTGTGAATATGGCCTCTGTATACTTACCAAGAGGCCCAGACTCTGTGAACACTGAATGGTTAAAACACTTTCAAGATCAGGACGACAAGTGGATAATTGGAGGTGATTTTAATGCACATGCCCCATTTTGGGAAAAGTATTGTACAAACATAACAAGCAACAGGTTGATTGAAAATATTGTAGATTCCAATTTATATTTACTTAACAACGGAAACGTTACCCGGATCCCCGATATACCAACCCACAGACCCACAGCTATCGACCTTACTTTAATCTCACCATCCCTAGCCCCAAACGCCACATGGCAAACAGAGGATGACTTGTTGGGATCAGATCACATCCCCATACGTCTTACCCTAAACCATACTACAGAAATAGACGCCATAATACAAGATAGTTTACCCAAGTTTAATTATAAAAACGCTGACTGGATCAGTTTTAAGGCAATCCTTGAAAAGACAAGAACAGATCTATCTGAAGCAATGAACATAAACGAAACGTACGAAGTTTTCTGTAACTCACTCTTAAGGCTGCTAACATTTCAATTCCAAAACTTACAATGTCAAAAATAGGAAAACATCATGGAAATGTCTGGTGGAATGAGGACTGTCAAAAGGCAATGAACGAAAAGAAAGAAAAATACAAAATTTATTTAGCAAACAGGTCACCTGAAAATCATACAGCGATGAAAAGTGCCAACATTAAGTGTAACAGAATCATAGAGCAAGCCAAAGAACAACACTGGACATCTTTTTGTAAATGTGAAGTAAATAACCACAAAGACACGATAAAGATTTGGGAAAAACTAAAATTAATGAAAAACGGGATTAAGTTGCCATCAATTCCAGTAAAGCTAGAAAATAACCCTATTCCTAGCTCATTGGAAAAAGCAGAAGCTTTTGCAGACGTGTTTGCTGAGGCCTGTCGTGTAGAAGGACTCCCTGTCTGATGGAAATTATAGGGAACGAGATGAAAAGAAAGATGTATATAAGGACCCTGCCTCTGACAATACTCACTACATAAATGCATCACTCACACTTCAAGAATTAAAAGATGCCATTCAGTCCCTTCCAAGTAAAAAAACGTCAGTTGGACTAGATGCAATTTCCAATGAGATGCTGAAAAATTTACCAGAAAATTTTATAATCTTGCTACATGACATATTTCAAAAATGCTGGAATAGTGGGATAATGCCTAACAACTGGAAAGAAACAATAGTGGTTCCTGTATTAAAACCAGGTAAATGTAATACCGATTTGAAAAACTACAGGCCAATTGCATTAACATCACATGTATGTAAACTAATGGAGAAAATAATCTTAAAGAGACTGATGCACTATTGTGAAAAGAATAAAATAATACCAGTAAATCAGGCAGGATTTCGAAAAGGCAGGTCACCAGTAGAGATCCTAACAAAGCTAACTACTAATATAAAACAACAATTTGCAAGACGTCAATGTGTTTTAGCTACATTTTTTGATATAACGAAAGCATACGATCAAGTGTGGCACTCCCGATTGTTATTCAAATTTAAAAGTATTGGGCTGACAGGTCACATTTTTGGCTATGTTAAGTGTTTCTTAGAAAACAGAGTATTTCAAACGAGGACTGAAAATGTATATTCCACGAAACGAATTCTTCAAATGGGTATCCCTCAGGGATCCGTTATAGCTCCCCTTCTTTTCATGATATTAATGCATGACTTACCCAGTAAAGTATCTAAGCATGTAGTTTTAGCTCAATATGCTGACGATTTATGCATGTGGATGCAGGTAAATATGAAAAAGAAAACTCCTTTGCGCTGTATCAATTATACACGCAAATGCTACCAATTAGAACTTGATGAAATAGCGCGATACATGGTAGAAAATGGGTTACATCTATCCCTGGAAAAAACAAAAATAGTTTTATTTAATAATGGAGCTAACCCAGTAAATATTCCCACTTTCAAACTGGGAGATACTCTTCTTCAGTTTAACGAGTCGATTAAATTCTTAGGAGTTTTCCTTACAGCAAAATTATCTTGGAATCAGCATATTGAATACTTATTAACCAAAGCTCAAAAAAGTTTAAATTTCATAAAAATAGTTCGCAAACAGACATGGGGTCAAGATTCATCAACACTTGTTCATCTTTGTAAATCGCTTGTTAGATCTAAATTAACCTATGCTCAAGAAATCTTCTTCAGTGCACCGAAACACTTACTAAAAAAACTGCAGAGCATAGATTGTAAAGGTTTCAAACTTGCACTGGGTCTTCCAATGCATGCTTCCTGTCTTCGGACATATAATGAAATCAAACTGTTGCCACTTGATGAGCAAAGGAAAGTCGCTTCTACTAAATTTTTGTTAAGAAACACTACCGTAGAAAACATCTCAGAAACAGAAATTAAACTGAGATCAGATACCGACTTTCCAAAACGAGCTAAATCAATATCTTCACAGGTCACACTTGCAACATACACATCTGACGTCATGAAAGGCTCAGGAATTGATCTAGACGTAGATCCTGTATCTTTTCGACCTTCCTTTTCGCCGGTACCCAGTTGGGAACTCCAAAGAGCACGATTTGACGTACACCACACTAATTTAAAAAAAAGGAGACAATAAAACTTACTGGCAAGTCAGGTTAAATGTCATATAAACGACGTATATTCTGATCATTTGAAAATTTACACTGATGGGTCAGTAATTGAAAGAAAAGCAGGCTCAGCGTTTTTAATACCTGCTCTCAAAATTGAAAAATCTTTCTACATAGGACTTGATAAATCTATCTTTACAGCTGAACTCTTTGCAATATTAATGGCTTTAAACTTTCTGATAAGTCTTCCTAGGACAATTTTTCAGATACTTCTTTGCGTTGATTCAAAATCAGTACTTCAGGCTCTTGAATTATCAAAATTACAAACAAGATCAGAAATGATTCTGGAAATAAGTCACTTGATTCATAATTTATCTTTAAGAGGCACTGATATTACTTTCTGCTGGATACCTTCTCATAGTTCTTTTAGTTATAATAATAAAGTTGACAGGGCTGCCAAACGGGAAGCTAATAACTCACCAGATTCAAACAATATCCAGCTTTCTCTCTCGTTGCACGAGAATTACACTTTAGTGGACAACTACGTCTGGAAGCAGTTCCAATTAAAACAGAAGAAGTATGATAAATGTCACATGAACTTTGAAGTTAGCAAAATACTTAAGCAGCTTCATGCCAGCAGAACTATACAGTCCCTTATGTACAGATGGAAACTTGATGCATTCAAAACAAAATATACCAATAACATAGTGTGTCTGTGTGGAAAGAAGATAACACATAGTCATATTCTTTCTTGCGTTAGGGTAAAACGACATATTCCAACACTATCTGTGAGTACAGTTTCTGACATATTTGCCTCATCATCATTACTGTATGAATTTTTTGTTAGCCTGTCAAAAAGTCCTATAGCGAATTACCTTTAAAATGTTATTTGACTTGTTCATTGTTGTGGTTAGTCAATTATTAGTTTTACTTTTTATTCATTTCTTCCGGATATTTACTAATTTTGTTTGTCAGTTTGTTTGTTTAAATCGATAATTATGGTAACATTATTTGTTAGTTTTACCTTCCCCTCTTCAAAACAGTTGTTTTCTGGATCATCTTTTCTCAAATTCAAAATTGACAATTTTCAAATATCTTCTTCACTCCTCCTCTATCACTCCCCCCCCCCCTTTTTTGTTGTTGTTGTTGTTGTCTAAAATCACTTTAGTGAATAGACATTAAATCAAAGACCACCACACACACAGGCGCGCGTGCACAAACATTTACCACTGCTGATGAAAAAAGAACACAAGACAGACAGACAGACAGAAAGACGGGCAAATCATCTTTCAAACAAACCGCTTTTAGTCAAAAAGTCCTTCTGTGTGTCAGTGACTCACTAACAGTGAATAGACCCCCACACGAAGGACATATCACAGATTTACAGATTACCATCTAAACGCCCTTTGTCTTCCCTTTCTGAAATGGAAGACCAAAAAAAAACAAAAAAACAACAACAAAAACCAAAAAAAACAAAACAAACAAAACCCCAAAAACAATAATTAACTACAACTAACTAAGGACTGATAACATTGTAAATAGACAAAGAAATCATTTGCAGATACCCAGGCTAAGGGACACAAGAAGAATCTGGTGAACCCTTCTTTAGTGTGGGCCAAAATAATTCTGCGGAGTTAAAGAGAAAGAAGAAGATTCGAACTCTTGTCTTTTCCCACTATCACTGCTTTTACAATGCAGCGCCCACAGTGACCAAGGCAAACAAAACACATAATATACATATAATATACATATAATATACTATATTATACATATAGACGTAAGTAGGCACGTTATACATCATATACACTTTACTATAAGCAATCACATTGTGTTTTACACTCACTGATACAAAACAGATACATTATAACACACTGATACAAGAGAGACACTTTATACCCACACCGACACAAGGCTGACACATTATACATACACAGATACAGACCACAGATATCATGGTGCCAGAGAACATTTCCTGTTACAAACATGCAAATGTGAATGGACAACTGCCGATGTCTGTAGGCAGCAGCGCTCGCTCTCTCTCTCTCTCTCTCTCTCTCTCTCTCTCTATCAAAATGATCTTTTTCTCTCTGAGAATGGACACTTTCTCTCTGAATGGATATCCATTCATCTACCCCCCCCCCCCCCCTCTCTCGCTCTATGGATACTTGTGCTGTGTGCAAAAAGCAGCATACCCTTCCCATATCTCCCAATTTTCATTCCCTGACTCGTTAAGTCTTCTTACTCCCTACCTTTTCTCTCCCACTCCAAATCAACTTGTATGGGAGTCTGACTTCATCCCATTTCTCTTTAATTTATGAGACTGGATGAGACTTTGACTTCCTAACATTTATCCTGATTCCATCCCATTTTTTTTTAGTTTATGAGACTGGTTAAGATTTTTTTTTTTACTTCCTAACATCTATCCTGATTTCATCCCATTTTTCTTTAGTTTAAGGGACTGATTGAGATTTTGACTTCTTAACATTTATCCTGATTTCATCCCATTTCTCTTTAGTTTAAGAGACTGATTGAGATTTTGACTTCTTAACATTTATCCTGATTTCATCCCATTTCTCTTTAGTTTAAGAGACTGAGATTTTGACTTCCTAACATTTATCCTCATTTCATCCCATTTCTGTTTAGTTTAAGGGACTGGTTGAGATTTTGACTTCCTAACTTCATAGTCTCAGTCAAATTCTCTTCTCTTTAGTTTGTGAATTTGACTTGAGACTATGACTTTTCCCACTTATCTTTAGCTTATGAATTTTATTATGACTTTTGACTCATTTATCTTTAATTCACATATTCGACTGAAATGTTGACATCCCATGTTATCTTTAGTTAACTGAGATTGTGGTATCATCACATTTATCTTTATTTACAAAATGACAGGGAGAGACTACAATACGAAGTAAGGCGACTCTAGATAGACTATCACTGCCCAAAAAGACATGGAAAGAAGGGACGTGTGGCATGCAATCTTGTGCGGTTCAATATTCACACAAAGAGAATGACTGCCAGGGACGACAATAATGTAGATAAGATTTTCATGGAACCTTGAGCTATCACAATCAAACTACAGTATATGGTTATATATCTGACTGAGATTTTGATGTCAGCTCTGATTCTGAATTCAAACATTTCGTCTGTAGTTTATGAGTTCGATTCTCTGTGTCCACCTGTCTATCTCCTATTTCCTACTCTTTCTGACAAAGCCTTTATTGACTGATTACATTTCCCTCTGCTACCCCCAATGTCCCACAAATTTTGCCATGGACAGAAGAGCCGTCCTCAAAGTACCCTCCTCTCTCTCTCTCTCTCTCTCTCTCTCTCTCTCTCTCTCTCTCTCTCTTATTCTCCAATTTCTGGTTGATAATCTGTCTTCTTCCCAACTACTCTAACATCTCTCGCAATAGAGTTTTCCTTTAATATCACCGTTTTTAGATTTCCACTAGTTATTGGCTTAGAGCCATGTTTGAAACCTGTCACTGCTAGTTTTATGCATAGCAAGACAAAGAGACAGAAAGACATACAGACAGGACAGACCCATCCAAAGAGTACACCCCCCCCCCCTCACACACACACACACTTTTCTCTCTTCCTCTCATTCTTCCTTCCCCGACTGATTCAATTCAATTCCATTCAAAATACTTTATTATCTCTAAAGTAAAAATAAAACACAAGCAAATATACACGACACGAAGTCTGTCTCTTTCCAACATTCTCTCCCCCCCCCCCCCCCCCCAAATCCAATAATATTTCCAACATATAATTCCATTTCTCCACTACATTCATATTCACTTTATGGACTGGGTTTCCTTTCTCTGTGTCTGTCGCCATCCTCGCCATTACTAGTTGATGAAATCGTTATTCCACCTGACCAAATTTCCAACATCTCTTGTGATGCAAATAGCAGCCTCCAACATTTCTTATGATGCAAATAGCAGCCGACCTCACTCCCCCCCCAAAAAAAAACAAAAAAAAACCAAAACAAAACAAACCTCCTCGCCCCCTCCTCGCCACTCATCTTCCAATTCCTGGTTGATGGATCCCTCTTCTTCCATTCTTCTTTTTTGTGAATATTTTATATTGTATTTTCCCTTCAGGACACTCATCTCATGCATTATGCGACGTTATTGGCTATAAGTCATAACTGAAACCTGCTGCTGCTATTTCATAGTCAAGTAGGGAGAAAGAAAGAGAAGAGAAGAGAAGACAGGGAGGGAGGGAGGGAGGAAGAAAGATGGAGAGGGACAGAGGGAGACAGACAGACAGACAGAAAGAGACTGAGAGACAGAGAGAGGGACAGACAGACAGGGACGGACAGAGACTGGGAGAAAAAGACAGAGAACAGACAAATCGACCATTTGATAATTTAACATCATTTTAAGTATTCAGCTCAAACAACGCAGGGTACCAGACAGAGAGACAGACAGACAGAGAGAGACAGACAGACAGAGAGAGAGAGAGAGAGAGACAGACAGACAGACAGAGAGAGACAGACAGAGACAAAGAAAGAGACAGAGAGAGAGAGACAGAGAGAGAGACAGACACAGAGAGAGAGACAGAGAGAGAGACAGAGAGAGAGACAGAGAGAGAGACAGACAGAGAGAGAGACAGACAGAGAGAGAGAGAGACAGAGAGAGACAGAGACAGAGAGAGAGACAGAGATGAGAGAGACAGAGAGAGAGAAAGACAGAGAGAGGGTGGAAACAGAGAGACAGAGAGAAAGAGAGACAGAGCTATCTTGCTAACACAGTCTACCCCATCGATAGCATTTCCTGAATAAAGATTTCCTCTTCATGTCCACTACACCCTAACAGAGTCCTCCTAAAGCTCACACAAAGGACACCTCACAGATTTTAAAACTGACATCTGAATCCCTTCCCCCCCCGTCCTCTCTCTCTCTCTCTCTCTGTCTCTCTCTGTCTCTGTCTCTCTCTGTCTCTCTCTGTCACTCTCTCTTACAACGCAGCTAGCTCCAATGTTGACCACGACAAACGAGACGCAGTACAGAAAATATATCGATACAAGCAAATACCAAACGATCGAGGATCATTTCAGTTATACCTCCTTCTCCCTCCCTCCCCTCCTCTCTCTCTCTCCCTCTCTCTCGCTCTCTCTCTCGCTCTCTCTCTCCCCCCAAATGGCTAATATACTGCACTGCATGTTTTACAACTGATTCGTTCTCTTTGCGAATTTTGAATTTTGTAAATAGTTTACTTTATGCTGTTCATGCGTTTTTTAGCGTATCTTTGTCAGTCAGGGTAGTCCTCAGGAGTAAGACACGTAGAGAGAGAGAGAGAGAGAGAGAGAGAGAGAGAGAGAGAGAGAGGAGATAGAGAGAGAGAGAGAAAAAGACAGAGAGTATGTGTGTGTGTGTTTGTGTGTGCGCGTGCATACGTGCGTGCGTGCGTATGTGCGTGCGTGCGCGCGTGCTCCATACTTATAGCCAAAATATTCCTATTATTTAAGGACTAACTCTCAGACAGGTCCAACGAGACATAATGCTTCCATTCTTATGAAAATAAAGTTAAGTCTGAAGTCTGAAACCCAGCCGACTGTGCAGAACTATATCAGGACTATAAACATCTCTCTCTCTCTCTCTCTCTCTCTCTCTCTCTCTCTCTCCACACACACACACACACACACACACAGACACACACACACCTCACTGATAAAGAAAATTAAATTGACATATCAATGCATTCTCACACATAATCTACGGGTATGCCCCTGCGTTGGCCATTCCGTCCAATTTATCATCACTGAGCTAAAGAAAAACAAAACTGATTACAAATATAAACATACCAAAGGACACTAAAACTTATTCAAAAACTGGCCTAAATTACCTAAACCTGCTCATGCACATCACATTTTCTTAGAGCCAAATACAAAGTCAATACATGTACCCGATTATCCATCCTAAGAGAAAGCACGTAAGGCTTTGTAGAACACACACAGGTGAATGGACCAGCCAGGCAGAGACTGAGAGATAGAGATGACAGAAAGCAAAGAAGCATGGCAGAACTAAAGAGAGTGGGAGAAAAGATTAAATTTTTAGCAAAGAGTTTTCGGAAGGTGGGGATAATATTCATACTGAAAGAGCCCCCGGCATCCCCACGCGGGGGGGGGGGGGGGGGGGGGGGGGGGGGCCTAGGGGGTTTAAGCAAGATATAACTGCTAACACAATTTTCATTAGGAAAAAATACCGTTTATCACATAGGACCGTCCTGACATCCCAACAGATCAGAAGCTTTATGAAATAAATGATCACAAACATAATTATATGGTTCACGTTCTAACCCATTCAACTAAATCAGGGAGGGAGGGGAGAGGCGCATAATCTGTAAATCAATTTTTTTCAAATTGTGGTTCACATCCTACCCCTGTAAGGTAAATCTCAGTGTACAGTCACTAAACCCTGACCGGGTTTTTTACCCCCAAACCAGCAAAATCATGGGGTCAAACGGAAGGGGGCTGGAACTGCACAGCACAACACTGCACATCACACAGATGCAGAAATGGAAAGTGCTGCTCAGGCTGACCGATTAGCTCTGCAGGAGTCTGTCATTTCTGGATCCATTATCTCAGCGTGCCTGTCATTTCTGAGATCCACTGATGCTGGGCAATATTTTCACAGTAAACGCCAAACACAATCCTGCAAGTCAGTCTCATTTTATAATGGATTACGATCATATGTGGGGAGTGTGGCGGAGGAGGGGGGGCGGAGGGGGGGGGGAGGGAGGGATGAGTGAGAGCAGGGAACGCCGGTTAGCATGTGCGGTTACAGCACTTGCTTCCAAATGGCAGCTCAAGCATGATCGAGCGTGGTTGCGAAAGGAATGGGTGATCATACTGGCTTAATTAACCCTTTGACTCCCGCACCCTGTCCACCAGCACCCATTATTGTAAACCATGCTCACACAGCACAAACTTAATCCTTTGACTTCCAGGAAGCTGGTGGATAGGGCGAGGGAGTTAGAGAATTAATTTTTTGCAGTTGGTGGATAAGGTGCGGGAGTAATAGGGTTTCAAATACCACCCCTATTCACCCAGCTGTAGTTGTCCCACTTTAGGGACGGAAAAAAAAAAAGCAATAATAAGAAGAGATGAACATTGTCCTCAATATGCTGGGCACAGGAGCAGTTGCTGTCTTAAAGTTGGATACCTCGTCCTTCAATGACTGTGAAGGATATACAGGGAAAATTACCTTCTGTTATCATTTATGCCACTGAACGTTTATCTTCAATAACCAGCCATAACGGAACAAAAAATGTCCCAATTTCTCTAGTTCTTCATGAAGCAATAGTGGCAACAACCTCCTCAAAACCCCTCATTGCTGAAAACAAAATCTCCGCTGTCAAGAGTTAATCAGAATTTAGTTGTTGCTAATACCTCCTTCGTATGTATAAAATACAGCAAATCTGAGTCCATAATTATGACCAAACTAACGAATTCTCTGGTAACTAGACTCTGAAACAAAAGCCTATCTCTGCAAGCATCTATGGCCTACTTTCCAATAAACGAGAACGACAGATGTCCGCATGGCCCTGTCCTTACACATAAAAACATTCTTAGTTCGTCAATCATACTCATAGCATTGCAAAAAAAATTGCCTAAGATTCTGTGGCCATTAATGTGGTATAGAAAATAAGGCAGTAGAAAAATTTAAAAAACAAAACAAAAATACTTGGGGAATTGTTTTAAATCCTCATTTATTTATCGAACATTCTGTTCATAATTTCCCGGCCTGCCACCACAACGAAATAAAAGCATTGTCGATGGCAAAGCCTTAAATCCCAATTATCTTCCCATGTCCAAATAAATTCGAACGAATAATCTGAAACCATTCTGACCCTGGAACGAACTTTAAGAGCTGGTTTCCCTTAAACTTAAAACAAAACCATAAACCGTCAACGGGCTTCTTGTCTGTACAAGCGCAAATGCCCCCAGATAATTATTTAAACTGTTTTTGAAACGAATTTGGTTTAAAATTGCTGGTCAGAGGGAAGTTCTGCTCACACATTTCTCATCAGGAAACACATGAAATACAACTCTCTTACATTACCTCCTTCGAATAATTACACCGAAAAGGGATAAGAAAGAACAGCTTGAATTTCTCTCGTGCTTGTCAGAAATGCTGACGCGGGAATCCAGTCCTATTTTTCGCCTTTTTCTTTTCAATTTTTCTTTCAGTTTTATTCGTTTTCTACACCTGTTTATCTTGGAAAATTATATTCCCAGCTCGATTCAGCGGCAGCCACCTGAAATATACTCTCTCTCTCTCTCTCTCTCTCTCTCTCTCTCTCTCTCTCTCTCTCTCTCTCTCTCTCTCTCTCTCTCTTCAACAATTCACCCCTCTGTCTTTCACATGCTACAGTCGTCATTCTTCTCAGATTCTTAAAATGTTAAACTTAGGTACCATAAGTCTGTACACTTCTCTACAATTTTACTTTCCTTTTTTTCCCTCTTCTAAACCATAAATTCCAACCCCCTAAGTCCACCTCCACAGGATATGCCTCGTCTTCTCTTTCCCCCTTTCCTCTCACTCTTCCGTGGCTTTAACCCTTTGACTCCCGCACCCTATCCACCAACTGCAAAAACTTAACCCTTTGACTCTCTCACCCTATCCATCAGCTTCCTGCAGAAAATTGGACAGGGTGAGGGAGTCAAAGAGTGAAATTTTTGCTTTGGTAGCATGGCTGACAATGCAGGATGCTGGTGGACAGGATGCGGGAGTCAAATGGTTAAACGTCTGCAGGAGCATAAACCAAGCGCGGCTCAAAACGCAGGAACCAAGCAAGCCAGCATACACTAAATTACCAAGACATACTGCTGTCGCTGAAGCAGATCCCATGAGTCCTCAACCCTTTGACTCCCGCACCCTGTCCACCAGCATCCTGCATTGTCAACCATGATAGCTAAGCAAAAACTTAACCCTCTGATTATCTCATCCTTCCCACCAGCTTTCTGCAAGAAGTTGGTGCAGATGGCGAGGGAGTCAAAGGGTAAAGCTTTTGCTGTTGCTGGATAGGGTGCGGGAGTCAAAGGGTTAACCCCGATGTTTTTAAAGAACGGGTAAATGGCTTCGCTGCTATTGTTGCTAGTGCAGATTCCTTGAGTCTCTAACCCGACAATTCTTATTAATTTAACAGACTGCGTCAATGGCTTCGGCCTCCGATTCCTATTCCGTGCGCGTAGATGTCCCCACTGCTAGCTATCCAGTAGGCCAGTGACCACGAGGAAAGGCAGAGAACTGCGGAAAGAGGGAGTGGGAAGAAGAAATAGTTGTCGCGTTACCTTAGTTGTTAGAACGCATGCTTGATAATTCGTCGTGGGTTCGATACTCATGTGGGCCACTTTTTTTTTTTTTTTTTTTTTAAATATGCAGACTGGTTAGTTCTTTTGATGGAGCCGTGGATTCAAGGCCTGATACCTCGAGTTCAATCTCAGCCCGCGACTTTAAAAACTGGCCTGTTATCTTCTGCATCTTGATGTTTTCATCATTCTGGTGGTGTGAAATTACTGTTTCATAGATCTCCTAGCCCTCCCTATTCGAAGACCTTGCCAGCACATAGCTTTTGCACAGGCCCAGGGAGTCTACCGGATAATTCCTGGCATTCTGGGTGGAGCGCATATGAAATTGTTCGAGTGCGATGAATCCCTTTTGAACACACTCTAAACTACAGCCAGGAGGGAGGAGGCACTGAACAGTAATAAGAACAGTCTGGATATTGTTCAATAGGGACTCATCGCTCTTACGACAATTTCATACACACTCCACCTAAATCTGCCAGTTACTATCCACCAGACTTCCTGAGCCTGCGCAAAACCCTACACACTGGAAAAGTCATGAAATGGGGACGGAAAAGGTGGGGGGGGGGGGGTGAACAGATCCATGAAACAATAGGCTAACACCATTGGAATGATGGAAACAATCAGCTGGGCAGCGAACAGGTCAGTTTTTACTGCTGCGGGTTAGATTGGAACTCTGAGATATCAAAGGTTGAATCCACGGCCCTATCAAAAGAACCAACCAGCTCGAGATAATAAGAAGAACAACACAATAACGATAACAAAACCACAGTAAAAACAAACAAACGAACCAGCTTCAGCAAGTCATATCACAAACCAACATTTTCAAACCCCTTCAATAGCATGTTTTGTGCGAGTATGACATAAAAAACTTAAACCAATCGCAGACAAACTCCCCATCATCGAAAGTCATCGTTGGACTGAGCCTTTGAGCTTGGCTCCGAACTTAGACAAAACTTATCCGTAAACAGCAGGGGATATTCTATGAAACTTTATATCCATAATTGTGACCCAAACCAATAACGGGTCCTCCTCTCCGAAAGTTCTATCCACAAAGTACCTATCCACAAGAAAACCTCTGCTCTTCTCAAAGTATTCAACGTATGTGAGGCTTGAACTGCGCCAGGCTCAAAGCCCAGGAAACCACACACAAACACACACACACAGAGGAACTCAGCCAAGCTGCTGCCGATGTCGCAGATCCAACGAGTTTCAGAACAGGTTGGCTTTGGCGTCCGATTCCTCGCCTTTGTTCACCCCTCTCTCCCCCTCCTTACAGCTATCCATCAGGTCAATGACCATGCGAATAGACAGAAAAAGAAGGGGTGTGTGTGGTGCTGTGAAGACCAGGATAAAGAGGGGGTACAGAGTAATATTACCATACGTCACTGTAGGATTTGTTTACTGGATAGAATAATCGAGGAAAAAAACAAAAAAACACGACGGCGAAGGTCACACAAACGAACAAAACGGATATACTATTCTAATAATCTCCCTTTGCATATGAAAATTATTACAGAAAATCCATACTGTATGTATATTATTATCATTACAAACATCAAGGCTTAAAGCCCAGCCAACTACTAAGAGGCACCCCCCATATCAGGGTTATAACTATTTCAAACAAAACACACACACATCGATGATCGTGGAAAAACACAAAACCTGGAAAAGAAAATGAAGTCAACATCTCACTGCATTCACTCTAACAATCTAAGGATGTGCCCACTGCATAGTCATTCCACCCAATCTGTCAATAGAAAAATTACAAACAAAATCTTATTACAAATGACCAGTCGCCGTGGTTAACGCAACGGACTACCGACTGGAAGGTTGTGGGTTCGAATCCCCATCAGTACCTTCAAAAATCACTGTGGGATTTTTCGGCTGTAACCGGCTTCTACCCAGACTTGGGTGTGCTATTGGCTCATTGGGAAGACTGGAACCACACAGTCGAGTCTCATCCACTTCGCGGATGCGACATTGAGGGTGTTGCTCAAATCTTCTGAACAACACCGCAGGTGTCTGTATCTCTCAGGCCTGGTTGATGCAAGGATATATTATGATAGTAAGCGTAGAGTACAACCTTGTCACGCAGTCTCAATCCTAAATGGAACTCAATAGCATCATGATTATCATCCATATCAACATCATCATCATCGCATAATAAAGAGAAAAAAACCTGTTCCAGCTTCTGTGGCCATTAAAGTGGTGTAGAAAATGGGACGGGAAAAAATCTTGTTACAAATGCACTTAGTAAGCAAATACAAGCATAAAAACTGGCTAAATATACAATTAATACATGTGCCCAATCAGCAATCCTAATAGGCAGAAAGTATGTACAGCTTTATGGAAAACATACAGGTGAACAGACCAACAAGGCAAAAAAATGAGAAAGGAAGAGATGACGGAAAACAAAGGAGCAAGGCAGAAACAAAGAGAGTGAAAGAACAGTGGGGGATATTATTCATATACCGAAAGAGCCCCCCGGCATCCCCTTGGGGGATTATGTATATGTCAAGGTCATAGTGACCTTGAGGAAACAAATACAACTTCACGTGAAGCGAGGGCAATGGTTTATGTCCACATGTCAAAGCAAAATGTTGAATACTGTTAGAAATTCTTAAGACAGTGCTGTTTAAACATCCTTCTTTTTTGTTTTGTTTTTTGTTTTTGGTCCATATGACCTTGATCTTGGCACCATGATTTGCAAACTTGTGCACTCATGCCTCTACATCAATCCACATCTCTCACTCATGTTTGGTAAAGATCCATTCAGAAACAGATAAGAAAAATACTGCTAACAATAACACCCCCATTTTTTTTTTCACATACATACACCTATGGTTGGTGTCAATCATAAATACCTCGATCCACAGGTTGGGTGTTTAGGCACTATATGAATAAAAGCAATAGTAGTAGTAGTAGTATTGTTGTTGTTGTTATTATTATTATTATTATTATAGTAGTAGTAGTATTACTGCTGTTGTTGTTGCTGGTATCATCATCATTAGTAATCTCTTTCTAAACAGGGGGTGGGTGGGGTGAGATTGAAAAAAACAAATTCCAAACAACCAAACACCAAGACCAACCCATACTAAACGTACATTTTTTTTTCATACAGCCAACCTCACGGCATACTTTACATAAGCAGAACCTTGGAAACGAAATCGATCTCATTCAAACTCCCGTCATCAAAATTCCCCGCTGAATTAAATCGTTTAAGCCAAATTTTACTTTAAAATTTTTTTTTCCACAAACAGCAGAAATATTCAAACTGAAAGTTTGTACGTTTCTGGTGGTCGGGACCACAATCAGAAAGGTTCTCTTCTCCAGAAGACAGCAATGCCCTTTTTTCTCTCTCGGCGTTTTTTCCCTCTTTTCCCCATTTCAATGTCTGTGTGCTATAAAATAAGGAAAAGCCAAAAAAACCCAGACAGGAGACACGCACAAACTAATCCAAACTACTGCTGTTGTATAGATGAGAGAAAAGTTTGAAAACCCAGCAGTTCTTAAAGAACAGGTCAACGGCTTCGACTCCAAGTTGTCGTCCTTGTTGATACACTGCTCTCCACCAGATCACTGGTCTTGAAGACAGGTGGACTTTTTTTTAAGTGGGGAGGGAG
This sequence comes from Monoplex corrugatus, assembly GCA_030674185.1. Classification (NCBI taxonomy): domain Eukaryota; kingdom Metazoa; phylum Mollusca; class Gastropoda; order Littorinimorpha; family Ranellidae; genus Monoplex; species Monoplex corrugatus. The sequence goes on from CM060309.1 coordinate 89,765,357, forward strand.
GACAACAGGAAGGAGTGGGGTATGGAGGAGTGTAGGATTACCATACCTCGTCGTATGGCTTGTTTACTGCATCGAACAATGACAGGGGAAATACAATAATGGGGGGGGGGGGGGGGAACTGCAGATGACCAAGCCATACCGACACTTTCGTTTACCTAAATATACGTTTTTCTTCGGTATGACAACGAAAACGAAGCCAATCATTTAAAAAAAAAGAAAAAAAAGTAAACACACACACACACACACACACACACACACACACACACACACACACACACACACACACACACACAACACACATACACACACACACACACCTCCCATCGTCGAAAAATCCCTGCCAGACCAAACATTTAATCCACATTTTGTTAAACTCCCTCTGCAGGCAACAAAACATATTCTCACTGATATGGGATTTTTCTCCCCTCAAATCCCTTTAAATGTGTAATACATACACCTATCGTTTCTACGACTGCTATCCTAGCTAGCTCAATTCTCTGTCTTGGCCAGGATTTCGGTCGAATGACATCCCCGGGCCTCGTTCTGGTACGGCCATGTACTGTCTTTAATTGCACGCGCCCGGTCTGGTAGGCAACCTTCAGAACGATCTAGTCACTGGGACTCAAATTAAAAAGAGTCCTCATCCCCAAAGAGTCTCTCTCTCTCTCACTCACCACACACACACACACACACACACACACACACACACACACACACACACACACCACACACACACACACACACACACACACACAAATGAACCCCATTATTCTTACTGAACAAGCCAATCGCTTCAATCCCAAACCCCTTGTCCTTTACCTTAACAGTACATCTGACCTACAGTTATGTACTAATTCACCACCTGAAGGGGCTGAGTAAGCAGGTGGAGAAGAACGGGAGGAATGTGGTACAGAACAGCAGGCTGATCAAGCGTCATACCATACCAGTTCAATTTCTGTCCATCTTGTCGAACATGTTTATGCAGGAATATCATTCTACTCTTCATCTTTCAATTTTGATTCATTTTTAAAATTCTCTTTCTAGCAGACCTGTACACCTTAGAAAAACGATGTTCAGGCACGATCCAATAGCACTGACCTGATATTTACCGTTACACTATTCCCCTCCTTCCCTCCCCCCTCTTTTCTTCATGTTTTTAATCATCTTCTGATCTTTGCTAACGCAGTCTGTGCCCTACCTCTCTTCTCCACACTCTCAATTTCCAACAGCTCATGTAATGTGACCTTATTTCACGGCAGCCGTCTTTACTTTGTGACGTTCAGACTCCCCTCTCCCTCTCTCTTCATTCTCGCTATCTTCCGATTGTGTTAGTAGCGTTGAAGATTTAGTTCCAACTGTACGCGTGCACCCCTTCCATGCAACCTTGAAATAAAATCACAACCACTACCACCATCTCTTTCTCCCTCACTCTCTTTCTCCCTCTTCCCTCTTTTAAATAACTTCTCTCTTAACCTTTTTTAATTACCCCCCTTCTCTCACTCTCTCTCTCTCTCTCTCTTTCTTTCTCTGCTAGATGTTACTGCCAGTAGCGCTAAAGAACAACGAACGCATTCAAATTTAGTTTACCATGTCCTCCAAAGTAATGAAACTGAAAAGAAACGTGAATCGTTTTACATACAGCAATCAAGATTTGAGAACGTACACTGTCGTAGCTATGTTACGAAAATGATCTCTGGTTTCAAATGTGATTAACTGTATATGTTTACGTCTACCTCATTTTTAAAAAATTAAAAAAAATTTTTTTAAAGGATCATCGCACTTAGGGAGGTTACCTCTGTGGTCACGTTCACCCCCTCCCCCCCCCCCATTTTCTACACCACCTTAATGGCCACAGAAGCTGGCACAGTTTTACAATGCAATGATGACGATATCGATGAGGGTGATAATCATAATGCTATGGAGTATGGAGTTCCATCTAGGATTGAGACTGCGTGACAGGGCTGTACTCTACGCTTTCTATCATAATATACCCTGACGTCGACCAGGCCCGAGAGATACAGATACCAGCGGTGCTGGACAGAAGATCTGAGCAACACCCTTCAATGACGCATCCGTGAAGTGGATGAGACTCGACTGTGTGGTCCCAGTCCTCCCAATGAACCCACAGCAAGCCCAGCCGGTTAGAGCCGAAAAATCCCACAAAGATTTTTGAAAGGACTGACAGGGATTCGAATCAACAACTTTCCAGTCGGTAGTCCGTTGCGTTAACCACTACACCAATGGCGACTGGTGCGTCTGCCTGATTACTTGTCATCAACTGTACGTGTTTACACACACTTTGACAAGGGTGATTGGCCTTTCATGAAGAAAACCAATCTGATTCTGAATCTCTGCTAGAAAGTCATTCTACTCCTGGTGGTACTTAATCTACAATCCATCCGACCAGTCCTCTCTTTAATGCCATCTGATCTCTCTCCCTCCTCTTCACCAAACATTCTAACGTCTCTCATCTCATCTCTCTCCCTCCTCTTCACCAAACATTCTAACGTCTCTCATCTCATCTCTCTCCCTCCTCTTCACCAAACATTCTAACGTCTCTCATCTCATCTCTCCTCTTCACCAAACATTCTAACGTCTCTCATTTCTCTTCTCTCCTCTTCACCAAACATTCTAACGTCTCTCATTTCTCTTCTCTCCTCTTCACCAAACATTCTAACGTCTCTCATCTCATCTCTCTCCCTCCTCTTCACCAAACATTCTAACGTCTCTCATCTCATTTCTCTCCCTCCTCTTCACCAAACATTCTAACGTCTCTCATCTCTCTTCCCTCCTCTTCACCAAACATTCTAACGTCTCTCATCTCATCTCTCTCCCTCCTCTTCACCAAACATTCTAACGTCTCTCATCTCATCTCTCTCCCTCCTCTTCACCAACATTCTAACGTCTCTCATCTCATCTCTCTCTCTCCTCTTCACCAAACATTCTAACGTCTCTCATCTCATCTCTCTCCCTCCTCTTCACCAAACATTCTAACGTCTCTCATCTCATCTCTCTCCCTCCTCTTCACCAAACATTCTAACGTCTCTCATCTCATCTCTCTCCTCCTCTTCACCAAACATTCTAACGTCTCTCATTTCATTCTCTTCCCTTTCCCCTTCACCAAACATTCTAACGTCTTCATCTCATCTCTCTCCCTCCTCTTCACCAAACATTCTAACGTCTCTCATCTCATCTCTCTCCCTCCTCTTCACCAAACATTCTAACGTCTCTCATCTCATCTCTCTCCCTCCTCTTCACCAAACATTCTAACGTCTCTCATTTCATCTCTCTCCCTCCTCTTCACCAAACATTCTAACGTCTCTCATTTCATCTCTCTCTCTCCTCTTCACCAAACATTCTAACGTCTCTCATTTCTCTTCCTCCTCTTCACCAAACATTCTAACGTCTCTCATCTCATCTCTCTCCCTCCTCTTCACCAAACATTCTAACGTCTCTCATTTTCTTCCCTCTTGACCTAACAATTTTTATCCACAAAGTCCTCTTCCATTAAAAAATAACCAAAAAAGTCCTCTTCTCTTCTCGCCTTTCTGTCCTCTTTTTACGATCTCAACGTTCACTGGGCATAAACTCAGCGGGGCTCAAAACCTGCGGAAAGCAGGCCGGCACAAACTGAGCCATACCGTTTGCAGCTGTTCTTTCATTCGTCTTTCTCTTGACCAGATATTCTACCCATGAAGCCCTCTTCCACTAAAAACACAACAAAAATACACACACACACACACACACACACACACACAAACACCACACACAAACACACACACACACCACACACACACCAACACACACAACACCACACACTAAAAAAAAATTTAAAAATTTAAAAAAAAACAAGTCTCTCGACTACTCGCTATTCTTTCCTCTCTTTACAGTCTTAACGTCCATGGAAAAGTCAGTGAACTGAAACCCGCGGCAACCAGGCCCCTATGAAAATGATATACGCTTGCTGTTGTCTTTTATTTTTTCTTGTCTTTATAATTTTTC
>CM060309.1:89769458-89779458 GCA_030674185.1 Monoplex corrugatus
AACGTACTGACAACGATCTAATCAATACTTATCCACGTCCCCCTCCCCTCTCTCTTTCTGTGTGTGTGTGTGTGTGTGTGTGTGTGTGTGTGTGTGTGTGTGTGTGTGTGTGTGTGTGTGTGTGCGTGCGTGTGTGTGTGTGCGTGTGCGTGTGTGCGTGTGCGTGTGTGTGTGTGTGTGGGGTGTGTGTGGTGTGTCGTTCGTTATTTCTTTAACGTCTATTCACATAATTATGTGCTTTGAGACGATCTCTCTCTCTCTCGCTGTGGTGTGTGTTGTGTGTGTGTGTGTGGGGGGGGGGGGGGGGGGGTGAAGGAGAATAGATTTGTTTTTAGTGCGTGCGCATTTCACCGATGGTGTTGGCATTTTCTTTTCCCGTCATCTTTCTCCTCTCTCTCTCTCTCTCCCCCCCCCCTTTTTTTTTTTTCCCGAGGTCAAGCTCAGCCCGCAACATTAAAACAAAAATAATTTTTTGTAAAAAATCGCCTGTTCGCTGCTCAGTTTAATGTAGCATTTCATAGATCCCTTCCCTCACACCTCCCAATTTCAAGACCTTGACAGCGCGTAATTTCGCGCCGGCTCAGGGAGTCTGCCAGTATGGGTGGAGCGCATACGGAATTGTACGATCGCAATGAATTCCTCATAAAAAAAAAACAACCTCAAAACTCCCTCCTCTTCTGATACTGTTATTGAAAAAAAATTAAAGAAACACCTCCCCCCACCTCAACACACACAACAAAACAACTCACTTTTGACTTCAATATCTACTACCACCACTACCATGTCATTGTTTTTGTCTGACTTCTCTGAACTCTCCCCATTCAAAAAATAAACAAACAGCACACATGTACGTATCACAAAAAAATCGTAACTCACCTTCGATCTCTCCTTCACTTTCCCTCTCAGGCTCAAGCCGGCTGTGCGGGAAGACATTTGGTCCTCCACTAGGGTCACCCTGTGCAGAAGCTTCGCCGCCCGCTTTCGTTCCGTGGGGCCGCCCAGTAGCTGTACGATGCCGTCAAAGTCCGACCACGCCGAGCGGCAGACCACCAGCTCTTTGTCTGTGCAAACAAACAATATACGGATGATGAAATCTATGAAGATGTACATGTATGAAACCAAGGAGAGGGAATAGGCAGAAGTGGGAGAATGAGGGCTGGTGTGTGTGTGTGTGTGTGTGTGTGTGTGTGTGTGTGTGGTGTGTGTGTGGTGTGTGTGTGTGTGTGTGTGTGTGTGTGTGTGTGTGTGTGTGTATGTGTGTGAGAGAGAGAGAGAGAGAAAGAGAGAGAGGAGGGGGTACATGTTCATACTGTTAGCCCAGCCGACTACAACAGCCATATCAGAGAAACTTCAAAACACTACTGTTCAAGGACAGTGGTAAAGTCCCACTGAGCCCATTTTGCAGCTAGTCCTTGCTATTCTATAAATATAAGCATAATAAATAACAGATGAACGATACCACATACAACGTTAAAGAAGTTATACAAATAAATTCAATAATTTACTGACTTCTACATGTCAATTGATCAAAAGCAAGAGACAAGGACAAGACACACGAAAAGCAAATATAACAACAGTAGTGATGGAACCAATGCAGGCCTAAATCAAAGTATTAAAAGAAAGGAAGACAAAGAAAGAAACAGAGACAGAAATAAGGAAAAGAAAAGAACGAAAGAAAAAGACAAAGAAATAAAGAAAAAAAAAAAAAAAAGAAAGAAAAGAAAAAAAAAGAAAAAGCAAATTAAGCTTTAAGAACAAAGGAGCAGGCGGGGTGGGTGGGGAGACATTTCAACTAACGCTATGATGAAAACATGAATACTTGCAAAATCAATGAATATATGTCTCGGCACTATTTGTCAAGCGATAATTGTAGTAGTAGAAGTAGTTGTAGTAATAGCAGTAGTGGTAGTAGTGGTAGTAGTGGTGGTGGTGGTTGGTAATTTCTAATCTTGGTCTTGCAAGATAAAGGCCGTTTCTTGAACCTATGCAGTCATTGATACAGGATAACTAGCTGTGTTGTTTTTTTGGTCTGTGGTTTGGGAGCTCAGTCAGTGTAGATCACTGATATACATACAAAATAATGACTGGATCTAGAACTGAACCTTGTCGTACACTAAACGTTACCCTTCCTTCTTGGGGTGTTTTCAAAGGAAGCACATGATGGACCATGTAATGGACAGTCGTCTGTGTCAATTGTGGAAGAAATCATCCTTTTTAAACAGCTACCCAACATGGCAAACTGAGCAGCAAATAACCCTTCCCCGGACAAGACATATCCGGCAACGGTTAAGTACAAAAATGGTCTGAAGTTGTCAGATGAAAATTTCATGTGTGAATACATGCGAGACGTTGCACGAAAAAAATGAACGCCCTCGTTGGTGAAAAGACCTGCTGCCTCTCAGGTTCATATATAAGAGCTTGTCAGAATTTTGAGCAGCAGACGGGCAATGGCAACAGCTGACAAAAAGCATGCCCTTTCCATCAACACCACCTCCCACCCCTATCGCCTTGACCCCACTATCAAAACGACGGATCGCCACTTCACTTCTGCCGCCAGCACCTGCAGTAGTGATCAGTCAGTCACTGGAAGGCCTGTTCGAACAACACTACAGGTACAGGCATCCAACTTCACAGTGACATTTCAAGAACATCACGGAAACTTTTCTTAACATGACTGTTCAAGATCAATACCGTCTTGAGCAGTGTACACCGTTCAGAAAATACACAACCGTTTTATAAATTACACAACAGCCGCAGCATCATTGGCATCAGCAGAGCTAAAAGCACCACGGAAGCAGGAACAGTGAGCCGGAGCAGGAAGAGATGTTTTAAGTACTTTTGTCCAAATGAATGTTGGATGCTATCGCTACGTCAACTGAATGGATGTCTGATGGCAGTGTAAATCTTATGGGATCCACATGAACACGCATGCTCAAGCATACGATCACTTAACCACAGACCACCACACACACTCTCGCAAACCTGCACATTTACATATGCATACATACACACGCACACACATACACACATACACGAACACATGCGTGTGTACACATACGTCGATTCAAACACAACAATCATCCTCTGTCACACACGTGTCCGCACGCATACATACACACACATCCATGCACATACACATGCACGCAATCATAAATCTATACACATGCACTCACACATGCACTAACAGCGTAATACACACACGCTCACATACATGCACACAAACATGTATGCACGTACACATGCACACACACACACACGCACGCAAGCACGCACGCAAGCACACATACATGAGTAATGCCACAAACATTCTACAAGCAGTGAAGCAGTCACACTCTCTTCAATGAAGTGTATGCTCAATGCTGATGCTCAGTCTTTCTTTTCGTTTTGCACATATATGCCACTAAGTATTGACGTTGCTTACAGTAACAGAATCATAACGTGAAAGCCGGGAGCTCTGTTCATCGAAAGGTATTTTGGGGAAGAAAATGCAGACGCTATGTCAATTTTCAAACAGTAATCTGGATGCCCGTTGGAAAGAAAAGTCAAATGCTGTGTAGTATGTCAATTTTCAAATGGTAATTTATCTAGTTAGGATGCCCATTTTAAACATTTCAAGTTTTGCTCCATTTCCTCAAATTTTCTGTAACCTGAAATACCACTGCAAATATTTCCACCATATTTCAATCCTTAACCGCTTCCATCGGACTAACATACTAACATTGCCCACAACCTGGGCCAGGCCCAAGGCAATGCAAAGAATGAAGATCAAGATGTGCTTTTTAAAAAAAATGTATCGCATAGCTTCCTCGTTTCACACACGAACAGTCGAAACACATAAGACAGAAAGAAGATGGAAACACACACACACACACACACACACACACACACACACACACACACACACACACACACACACACACACACACACACAGTGACACACACACACACTGTGATACTGGCTTTCGCCAACCTATGTTACGTATGTAAATGGACGGTCACTAACCTTGCTAATGACAAATCGCAAATTTCGTCCCAATGGTCGCCGCAAAAACTCGTCAAGTTGTTCCATCCGGGAAAAAACTGAAGGTTTTGATATATATGGCAATGTGCAACTATCCAGGACCATTTGGGTTCCTCTTTCCTCATCTCAATGCTTCCAAACCACCCCGGCTGACCGTGCATAGCTAGTCTCAGTTTATTTATCTATTTTTTATTTCTTCAATCTCCTTTAAAAACAAGTAAATAATTACAAAAATTCAGGAGACTGTTCCACAAGGATCGGTGAGACGTGTGTCTGTACCAGTGACAAAACAAGTGCCAGCAATACTTTCTCATAATATTAAAAAAACTGGGGTCAAAGTGCAGACCGTTCAGGAGTCGTGAATGCATGGGCCTAGGCTTATAGATGACAAGACTGAATGTCAATGTGAAGGCCACACAGACCCCAAAAATAACTTTTGAAGGAAAGTTTGTGAACAGCATTGTCAGTGACTCAAAATGTTATAATAATAATAATAATAATAATAATTAGTTGTTGGAAGTTGTAGTAAGTAGTAGCAGTAGTAATAGCAGTAGTAGCAGTAATAATAATAGTAGTAGTGGTATGTAGCAGCAGTAGTAATAGTAGTGGTATGTAGTGGTATGTAGCAGCAGTAGTATCATTATCATTATTATCGTCATCATTATCGTTGTTGTCGTTCAACGCCCAGCCTACTGCGCAAAGTCATATAACCAACTCAAAACACACACAACACCTCGCTGACCCTAAAAAATTAACCATCTGGAAAAGAAGATTAAGAGCAATATTAATGCTTTCACGCACATTGTCTAAGGATATAAACCTGGCGTTCATCATTCCACCCAATTTATCGCCAGGGAGTTAAAAAATGAATACAAACATAACCAAGTACATTAAAACATACACAAAACTCGCCATAACATTTAAAATTTCTTCTGCACAGTCAGAAACTGCTGAAAACATTTATGACAGACTGCCACTGTAATCGTTCCCCGTCAAATTATATTTCAACTGAAGCTTCGTCAAGATGACAGTGACATCAGAAAGTACAAAATTTGGATTTTGTTTGTTTGTCGTAACTTGAGTGTGAAATAAAACAAAGAGATTATTGGAATAAAATAAACAATAAAAATAAATGAATGCAGTGAAAGGAAATCAAGACTGCGAGTGAGAAAGAATGGAACACAGGGGGCACAGAAGATCAAGATTCATTGACTAGAAATTGAATGAGAGCGAGAGAGACAGCGACAGAAAGAGACAGACAGAGAGACAAACAGAGTGAGAGAGACAGACAGACAGACAGACCGAGAAAGAGAGACAGCCACAGCCAGAGAGAGAGAGAGAGGGTAGGGTGGGGAATGGGAACCGAAGTGGTTGGAGTTTGAGAAGGGAAACTACTACTCTTTGCTTATACTGCCAAGCGTCCACAGAGAGAGAGAGAGAGAGAGAGGAGAGAGAGAGAGAGTGAGAGTGCGCGCACACGTGTGTGTATCCGTGCGCGCGTGCGCGTGTGCGTAAGAGAGTGGTCACCATGGCAGCTGCGTTGCAAATAAAGCAGTGGTAGAGGGAGAAGAAGACAGGGATTTAGACTTAGGATCGTAAACTCCTAACGTGTTTTTGGTCTGGAGCTTAGTGAGACAGACAGAGACAGATACCATTATTCATTCATCCAAGGCCACGGACCTCATCGATGTGATGAAACGAACACACACCATATGAGTACAAAACTTTTTTTTTTCACCCACAAGCTTTTAAAAGACGTTACATATCTGCACTCGGGATCTCCAGGTTTGGAGTATGGAGTTTGTTCAAGAGGGATTTTCACAAGATAGAGGGACAACTGCATACGCGCTCCACCCAAATCCGCCCAGCAATCATCTTTAATAAGCCAGGTAAGACCTCAGGACCTGGCCAGTTCACGGGTTTATGTGCAGGCGTAAGGCTTGTGCCATGATCACCATCACACGGCACCTGTGACGATAGTGTACATGGAATTCATTCCGAGCGCAGAGACGTCATCTTGAGAAACTGAAACTGAAAACTGAAACTGACAGGACTAACTGAGCCTGCACATGACATCATGCGCTGGCAAGGTCTTGAAATGAGAGGGGGGAGGGGGGGGGGAGAGAAACCTATGAAACAGTAAGCCGACATCATCAGACTGCTGGAAACATTAAGACGGGCAGTAAACAAATCAGGTTTTAATGCTGCGGGCTGAGATTAAACTCGAGATTTTAGACCTTGAGTCCACAACTCTATCAGAAGAACAAACAAGCCCGTGATTTCCAAAGCTCTGTACAAACAGAATGATAGCGAGTCGATGAATATAATATTCTTCCTTAGCACATGCCATGAGGATGCTACGTCTGAACGAGAACAGCTGTCTAAAACACTTTGATGTGTGTGTGTGTGCGTGTGTGTGTGTGTGTGTGTGTGTGTCCGTGTGTGTGTGCGCGTGTGCGTGTATGTACATGCGTGCGTGCGTGCGTGTGTGTGTGTGTGCACGCGCGTGTGCGTGTGTGTGTGTGTGCGTGTGTGTGTGAGTGTATGTGTGTGACAGAGACAGACAGAGAAAGACAGGCAGACGGACAGACAGAGAGATACAGAGACAGAAAGACAGACAGACAAAGAGATAGAGAAACAGAAAGACACACAGACAGACAGACAGACAGAGAAAATGTCACAGACTCATTTAAAAGACCATTATCTGAGGAAGACCTTGGATTAATCTGCTTGAAAGCAAACGATGAAATATTAATTTATAATGAAGACTACAGACTACGTACAGAACTAAGAGAGGAAAACAACCTTTACTTTAAAAACACTGAGCAGAAAAGAAAAAATCAATAAATCTGAAGCATCATGCTACTTGTCCAGCCGCCAGCGTAGCGCTATCTCAGGACCATAACCATTTCAAAACAGAAAATACTTCAACAAGAAAAAAAAAAGGAAAAGAAAATTAAGTACAAATATCAAAGGATTCGCCCACAAACTCTAAGCACATGCTCCTGGCGCTGACCATTCCCATCCAATTTATCACCCAGGGAATTTAAAACAAACATACCTGAATACAAATTTAAACATAACTAAGGGCACTAAACGTATAAAAACGGGCATAAATTACCTAAAATTGCTTCCGCACATCACGTGTCCACAGAGCCAAAAATGCACTTAATACATGTACCCAATTATCAATCCTAAGAGAAAGTACGTAAGACTTTATCGAATACATACACGTGAATGGACCAGCAAGATCGATGGTGCTAGAAGAAAAGGACAGAAAGCAAAGGAGCAGGGCAGAAACAAAGTGAGTGGCAGAAAAAAAGGAAATTTCTAGCAGTAGAATTTACTATTTAAACTGAAAGCGACCCCGCCATCCCCACGGGGATATCACCGTACTTAGGCAGTTTCTTTGTACTTAATGTTTTCTATCGTTATCTATGCCACTTTCTTGGTCACAGAAGCGAGGACAATTTTACAATGCTCTGATGATGATGATGATGATGATGATGATGATGATGATGATGATGATGACGACGACGACGACGACGACGACGACGACAAGACTTCGCAGCTCCATCTGGGACTGACACTGGATGACAAGGGCTGTACTCTACGCTTCACCCGTCTCACCCGTCGGCGTCACCGGGAACAGTGTTGGCCGCTGCACATGATGTCCTCACAAGCTGCCTCCAGCAATCTCGATCTTGGCTAAGTCTGACCACCTCCTGGAGTTTCTTGCCACTGATGTTTGTGATGTTTCTAGCAAGTGATGCAGGTGGCCGTCCTCTGTTTCTCTTTCCTTCCACTTTACCCTGGAGGACAGTGGACATCAAGTCTGTTCTCTCATTACGGATTGCGTGTCCAACATATTTCAGTTTCCTCCGTTGTATGAGTACTAGGAGCTTGCGTGTAGTACCCAACTCATTCAGTATGCTTTCATTTGAGCGCCTATCCGTCCATCTGACCCTCAGCAGTCTTCGGTAAAACCACAGCTCTGCTGCTTCCACTCGTCTTTCATCCTCTTTCTTCATTGTCCATGCCTCGCAGCCGTATAACATCACTGGCCAGACAAGACATTTTAAGAGTTTTATCTTAAGGTCTGCTGTTATGCTGTGGTCTTTCCAAATATTGTTCAATTGAACCATACTGTTCTTGGCCATTCCAATTCTCATCTTTATGTCTTTTGAGCATGTTCCATCGTGTGTCTTGACTGAACCTAAATATTTAAAGTCCTTGACATTTTCTAGAGGGACTTGGTTTAGCATGATCTGGTCCTGTCTAGTGTTATATTTGCCTGCAACATGCATAACCTTTGTCTTCTTTGAATTTAAGTCCAGCCCAGCTGCCTTTCCAACCCGGTCTACCCTGCTCAGGATCCTCTACGCTTACTATCATAAAATATCCGCGGGTCAGCAGGCCTGAGCAGAAAATTCTCCGCCATCCCCTTTACAATACAGAGACCTGGTCGGCATACAGGTAGAGCTACTACCTTCTAGTCTGACTGTACGAGTCTGAACAGATGAAATCACGCTTGAGCTAAAAAAAAATTAAACTAAACTTTTGTGCATGCAACGTCTAGTCCACCCAGTTGTGAATGAGCACCTGACCCTGTTCCGAGTTGGGGATGGTAAAGCAGCAAGGGAGAGAACATAGGCATCACCCTCACGATGGTAACATAGGCATCACCCTCACGGTGGTAGTCTTAAGAAAACAAACGTCTCTACCACCTGCCATCTCTGGATTATGGGCAGGGCAACATTTGTCTCACCATTACACGCTTATGGGACATAGAATGTAACTAGGTGAAACACATACACACACACACAAAACACACACACACACACACACACACACACACACACACACACACACACATAAACACACACACACACACACACACACACACACACTCACACACACACACACAACACACACACACAACACACACACACACACACACACACCACACAACACACAGGCGCGCGCGCACAAACATTTACCACTGCTGATGAAAAAAGAACACAAGACAGACAGACAGACAGAAAGACGGGCAAATCATCTTTCAAACAAACCGCTTTTAGTCAAAAAGTTCTTCAGTTTGTCAGTGACTCACTAACAGTGAATAGACCCTCACACGAAGGACATATCACAGATTTACAGATTACCATTTAAACGCCCTTTGTCTTCCCTTTCTGAAATGGAAGAAAAAAAAAACACACACAAAAAAAAACACAACACACACACACACACACACACACACACCACACACACACACACACACACACACAAAACAAAAAACCATGGACTGATAACACTGTAAATGGACAAAGAAACCATTTGCAGATACCCAGGTTTGGGCACACAAAACACAGAGCTGGAAGAATCTGGTGTACATTTACTTAGTGTGGCCCAAAATAACATGTGGAGTTAAGAGAGAAGAAGATTCGAACTCTTGTCTTTTCCCTCTATCACTGTTTTTACAATGCAGCGCCCACAGTGACCAAGGCAAACAAGACACATAATATACATATAATATACATATAATATACATATGGACGTAGGTAGGCCACGTCATACATCATATACACTTTGCTATAAGCAATCACATTGTGTTTTACACACACTGATACAAAATTGATACATTATAAAACACTGATACAAGAGAGACACTTTATACCCACACCGACACAAGGTTGACACATTATACATACACAGATATAGACCACAGATATCATGGTGCCAGAGAACATTTCCTGTTACAAACATGCAAATGTGAATGGACAATTGCCGATGTCTGTAGGCAGCAGCGCTCTCTTTCTCTCTCTCTCTCTCTCTCTCTGTGTCTGTCTCTGTCTCTCTCTCAAAATGATCTTTTTTCTCTCTGAGAATGGACACTCTTTCTCTCTGAATGGATATCCATTCACCTAACCCCCCCCCCCCGCCCTCTCTCTCTCTCTCTCTCAATGGATACTTGTGCTG
>CM060309.1:89784458-89806958 GCA_030674185.1 Monoplex corrugatus
GCCATAACGGAACAAAAAAAGTCCCAATTTCTCTAGTTCTTCATGAAGCAATAGTGGCAACAACCTCCTCAAAACCCCTCATTGCTGAAAACAAAATCTCCGCTGTCAAGAGTTAATCAGAATTTAGTTGTTGCTAATACCTCCTTCGTATGTATAAAATACAGCAAATCTGAGTCCATAATTATGACCAAACTAACGAATTCTCCGGTAACAAGACTCTGAAACAAAAGCCTATCTCTGCAAGCATCTATGGCCTACTTTCCAATAAACGAGAACGACAGATGTCCGCATGGCCCTGTCCTTACACATAAAAACATTCTTAGTTCGCCAATCATACTCATAGCATTGCAAAAAAAATTGCCTAAGATTCTGTGGCCATTAATGTGGTATAGAAAATAAGGCAGTAGAAAAATTAAAAACACAAAACAAAAATACTTGGGGAATTGTTTTAAATCCTCATTTATTTATCGAACATTCTGTTCATAATTTCCCGGCCTGCCACCACAACGAAATAAAAGCATTGTCGATGGCAAAGCCTTAAATCCCAATTATCTTCCCATGTCCAAATAAATTCGAACGAATAATCTGAAACCATTTTGACCCTGGAACGAACTTTAAGAGCTGGTTTCCCTTAAACTTAAAACAAAACCATAAACCGTCAACGGGCTTCTTGTCTGTACAAGCGCAAATGCCTCCAGATAATTATTTAAACTGTTTTTGAAACGAATTTGGTTTAAAATTGCTGGTCAGAGGGAAGTTCTGCTCACACATTTCTCATCAGGAAACACATGAAATACAACCTCTCTTACATTACCTCCTTCGAATAATTACACCGAAAAGGGATAAGAAAGAACAGCTTGAATTTCTCTCGTGCTTGTCAGAAATGCTGACGCGGGAATCCAGTCCTATTTTTCGCCTTTTTCTTTTCAATTTTTCTTTCAGTTTTATTCGTTTTCTACACCTGTTTATCTTGGAAAATTATATTCCCAGCTCGATTCAGCGGCAGCCACCTGAAATATACTCTCTCTCTCTCTCTCTCTCTCTCTCTCTCTCTCTCTCTCTCTCTCTCTCTCTCTCTCTCTCTCTCTGTCTTTCACATGCTACAGTCGTCATTCTTCTCAGATTCTTAAAATGTTAAACTTAGGTACCATAAGTCTGTACACTTCTCTACAATTTTACTTTCCTTTTTTTCCTCTTCTAAACCATAAATTCCAACCCCCTAAGTCCACCTCCACAGGATATGCCTCGTCTTCTCTTTCCCCCTTTCCTCTCACTCTTCCGTGGCTTTAACCCTTTGACTCCCGCACCCTATCCACCAACTGCAAAAATTTAACCCTTTGACTCTCTCACCCTATCCATCAGCTTCCTGCAGAAAATTGGACAGGGTGAGGGAGTCAAAGGGTGAAATTTTTGCTTTGGTAGCATGGCTGACAATGCAGAATGCTGGTGGACAGGATGCGGGAGTCAAATGGTTAAACGTCTGCAGGAGCATAAACCAAGCGCGGCTCAAAACGCAGGAACCAAGCAAGCCAGCATACACTAAATTACCAAGACATACTGCTGTCGCTGAAGCAGATCCCATGAGTCCTCAACCCTTTGACTCCCGCACCCTGTCCACCAGCATCCTGCATTGTCAACCATGATAGCTAAGCAAAAACTAAACCCTCTGATTATCTCACCCTTCCCACCAGCTTTCTGCAAGAAGTTGGTGCAGATGGCGAGGGAGTCAAAGGGTTAAGCTTTTGCTGTTGCTGGATAGGGTGCCGGAGTCAAAGGGTTAACCCCGATGTTTTTAAAGAACGGGTAAATGGCTTCGCTGCTGTTGTTGCTAGTGCAGATTCCTTGAGTCTCTAACCCGACAATTCTTATTAATTTAACAGACTGCGTCAATGGCTTCGGCCTCCGATTCCTATTCCGTGCGCGTAGATGTCCCCCACTGCTAGCTATCCAGTAGGTCAGTGACCACGAGGAAAGGCAGAGAACTGCGGAAAGAGGGAGTGGGAAGAAGAAATAGTTGTCGCGTTACCTTAGTTGTTAGAACGCATGCTTGATAATTCGTCGTGGGTTCGATACTCATGTGGGCCACTTTTTTTTTTCTTTTTTTTTTTAAATATGCAGACTGGTTAGTTCTTTTGATGGAGCCGTGGATTCAAAACCTGATACCTCGAGTACAATCTCAGCCCGCGACTTTAAAAACTGGCCTGTTATCTTCTGCATCTTGATGTTTTCATCATTCTGGTGGTGTGAAATTACTGTTTCATAGATCTCCCAGCCCTCCCTATTCGAAGACCTTGCCAGCACATAGCTTTTGCACAGGCCCAGGGAGTCTACCGGATAATTCCTGGCATTCTGGGTGGAGCGCATATGAAATTGTCTGAGTGCGATGAATCCCTTTTGAACACACTCTAAACTACAGCCAGGAGGGAGGAGGCACTGAACAGTAATAAGAACAGTCTGGATATTGTTCAATAGGGACTCATCGCTCTTACGACAATTTCATACACACTCGACCTAAATCTGACAGTTACTATCCACCAGACTTCCTGAGCCTGCGCAAAACCCTACACACTGGAAAAGTCATGAAATGGGGACGGAAAAGGTGGGGGGTGGGGGGGGGTGGGTGAACAGATCCATGAAACAATAGGCTAACACCATTGGAATGATGGAAACAATCAGCTGGGCAGCGAACAGTTTTTACTGCTGCGGGTTAGATTGGAATTCTGAGATATCAAAGGTTGAATCCACGGCCCTATCAAAAAAAACAACCAGCTCGAGATAATAAGAAGAACAACACAATAACGATAACAAAACCACAGTAAAAACAAACAAACGAACCAGCTTGAGCAAGTCATATCAAAAACCAACATTTTCAAACCCCTTCAATAGCATGTTTTGTGCGAGTATGACATAAAAAACTTAAACCAATCGCAGCCAAACTCCCCATCATCGAAAGTCATCGTTGGACTGAGCCTTTGAGCTTGGCTCCGAACTTAGACAAAACTTATCCGTAAACAGCAGGGGATATTCTATGAAACTTTATATCCATAATTGTGACCCAAACCAATAACGGGTCCTCCTCTCCGAAAGTTCTATCCACAAAGTACCTATCCACAAGAAAACCTCTGCTCTTCTCAACTCTCTTTCCTCATCTGAAAGTATTCAACGTATGTGAGGCTTGAACTGCGCCTGGCTCAAAGCCCAGGAAACCACACACAAACACACACACACAGAGGAACTCAAGCCAAGCTGCTGCCGATGTCGCAGATCCAACGAGTTTCAGAACAGGTTGGCTTTGGCGTCCGATTCCTCGCCTTTGTTCACCCCTCTCTCCCCCTCCTTACAGCTATCCATCAGGTCAATGACCATGCGAATAGACAGAAAAAGAAGGGGTGTGTGTGGTGCTGTGAAGACCAGGATAAAGAGGGGGTACAGAGTAATATTACCATACGTCACTGTAGGATTTGTTTACTGGATAGAATAATCGAGGAAAAAAAACAAAAAAACACGACGGCGAAGGTCACACAAACGAACAAAACGGATATGCTATTCTAATAATCTCCCTTTGCATATGAAAATTATTACAGAAAATCTATACTGTATGTATATTATTATCATTACAAACATCAGGGCTTAAAGCCCAGCCAACTACTAAGAGGCACCCCCCATATCAGGGTTATAACTATTTCAAACAAAACACACACACATCGATGATCGTGGAAAAACACAAAACCTGGAAAAGAAAATGAAGTCAACATCTCACTGCATTCACTCTAACAATCTAAGGATGTGCCCACTGCATAGTCATTCCACCCAATCTGTCAATAGAAAAATTACAAACAAAATCTTATTACAAATGACCAGTCGCCGTGGTTAACGCAACGGACTACCGACTGGAAGGTTGTGGGTTCGAATCCCCATCAGTACCTTCAAAAATCACTGTGGGATTTTTCGGCTGTAACCGGCTTCTACCCAGACTTGGGTGTGCTATTGGCTCATTGGGAAGACTGGAACCACACAGTCGAGTCTCATCCACTTCGCGGATGCGACATTGAGGGTGTTGCTCAAATCTTCTGAACAACACCGCAGGTGTCTGTATCTCTCAGGCCTGGTTGATGCAAGGATATATTATGATAGTAAGCGTAGAGTACAACCTTGTCACGCAGTCTCAATCCTAAATGGAACTCAATAGCATCATGATTATCATCCATATCAACATCATCATCATCGCATAATAAAGAGAAAAAAACCTGTTCCAGCTTCTGTGGCCATTAAAGTGGTGTAGAAAATGGGACGGGAAAAAATCTTATTACAAATGCACTTAGTAAGCAAATACAAGCATAAAAACTGGCTAAATATACAATTAATACATGTGCCCAATCAGCAATCCTAATAGGCAGAAAGTATATACAGCTTTATGGAAAACATACAGGTGAACAGACCAACAAGGCAAAAAAATTAGAAAGGAAGAGATGACGGAAAACAAAGGAGCAAGGCAGAAACAAAGAGAGTGAAAGAACAGTGGGGGATATTATTCATATACCGAAAGAGCCCCCGGCATCCCCTTGGGGGAATTATGTATATGTCAAGGTCATAGTGACCTTGAGGAAACAAATACAACTTCACGTGAAGCGAGGGCAGTGGTTTATGTCCACATGTCAAAGCAAAATGTTGAATACTGTTAGAAATTCTTAAGACAGTGCTGTTTAAACATCCTTCTTTTTTGTTTTGTTTTTTGTTTTTGGTCCATATGACCTTGATCTTGGCACCATGATTTGCAAACTTGTGCACTCATGCCTCTACATCAATCCACATCTCTCACTCATGTTTGGTAAAGATCCATTCAGAAACAGATAAGAAAAATACTGCTAACAATAACACCCCCATTTTTTTTTCACATACATACACCTATGGTTGGTGTCAATCTTAAATACCTCGATCCACAGGTTGGGTGTTTAGGCACTATATGAATAAAAGCAATAGTAGTAGTAGTAGTATTGTTGTTGTTGTTATTATTATTATTATTATAGTAGTAGTATTACTGCTGTTGTTGCTGGTATCATCATCATTAGTAATCTCTTTCTAAACAGGGGGTGGGTGGGGTGAGATTGAAAAAACAAATTCCAAACAACCAAACACCAAGACCAACCCATACTAAACGTACATTTTTTTTTCATACAGCCAATCTCACGGCATACTTTACATAAGCAGAACCTTGGAAACGAAATCGATCTCATTCAAACTCCCGTCATCAAAATTCCCCGCTGAATTAA
Source organism: Monoplex corrugatus (assembly GCA_030674185.1). Lineage (NCBI taxonomy): Eukaryota > Metazoa > Mollusca > Gastropoda > Littorinimorpha > Ranellidae > Monoplex > Monoplex corrugatus. The sequence continues at coordinate 89,789,729 of CM060309.1, forward strand.
ATCGTTTAAGCCAAATTTTACTTTAAAATTTTTTTTCCACAAACAGCAGAAATATTCAAACTGAAAGTTTGTACGTTTCTGGTGGTCGGGACCACAATCAGAAAGGTTCTCTTCTCCAGAAGACAGCAATGCCCTTTTTTCTCTCTCGGCGTTTTTTCCCTCTTTTCCCCATTTCAATGTCTGTGTGCTATAAAATAAGGAAAAGCCAAAAAACCCAGACAGGAGACACGCACAAACTAATCCAAACTACTGCTGTTGTATAGATGAGAGAAAAGTTTGAAAACCCAGCAGTTCTTAAAGGACAGGTCAACGGCTTCGACTCCAAGTTGTCGTCCTTGTTGATACACTGCTCTCCACCAGATCACTGGTCTTGAAGACAGGTGGACTTTTTTTTAAGTGGGGAGGGAGGACAACAGGAAGGAGTGGGGTATGGAGGAGTGTAGGATTACCATACCTCGTCGTATGGCTTGTTTACTGCATCGAACAATGACAGGGGAAATACAATAATGGGGGGGGGGGGGGGGGGGGAACTGCAGATGACCAAGCCATACCGACACTTTCGTTTACCTAAATATACGTTTTTCTTCGGTATGACAACGAAAACGAAGCCAATCATTTAAAAAAAAAAAAAAAAAGTAAACACACACACCACACACACACACACACACAACACACACACACACACACATACACACACACACACACCTCCCATCGTCGAAAAATCCCTGCCAGACCAAACATTTAAATCCACATTTTGTTAAACTCCCTCTGCAGGCAACAAAACATATTCTCACTGATATGGGATTTTTCTCCCCTCAAATCCCTTTAAATGTGTAATACATACACCTATCGTTTCTACGACTGCTATCCTAGCTAGCTCAATTCTCTGTCTTGGCCAGGATTTCGGTCGAATGACATCCCCGGGCCTCGTTCTGGTACGGCCATGTACTGTCTTTAATTGCACGCGCCCGGTCTGGTAGGCAACCTTCAGAACGATCTAGTCACTGGGACTCAAATTAAAAAGAGTCCTCATCCCCAAAGAGTCTCTCTCTCTCTCACTCACACACACACACACACACACACACACACACACACACACACACACACACACACACACACACACACACACCACACACACACCCCACACACACACACAAATGAACCCCATTATTCTTACTGAACAAGCCAATCGCTTCAATCTCAAACCCCTTGTCCTTTACCTTAACAGTACATCTGACCTACAGTTATGTACTAATTCACCACCTGAAGGGGCTGAGTAAGCAGGTGGAGAAGAACGGGAGGAATGTGGTACAGAACAGCAGGCTGATCAAGCGTCATACCATACCAGTTCAATTTCTGTCCATCTTGTCGAACATGTTTATGCAGGAATATCATTCTACTCTTCATCTTTCAATTTTGATTCATTTTTAAAATTCTCTTTCTAGCAGACCTGTACACCTTAGAAAAACGATGTTCAGGCACGATCCAATAGCACTGACCTGATATTTACCGTTACACTATTCCCCTCCTTCCCTCCCCCCTCTTTTCTTCATGTTTTTAATCATCTTCTGATCTTTGCTAACGCAGTCTGTGCCCTACCTCTCTTCTCCACACTCTCAATTTCCAACAGCTCATGTAATGTGACCTTATTTCACGGCAGCCGTCTTTACTTTGTGACGTTCAGACTCCCCTCTCCCTCTCTCTTCATTCTCGCTATCTTCCGATTGTGTTAGTAGCGTTGAAGATTTAGTTCCAACTGTACGCGTGCACCCCTTCCATGCAACCTTGAAATAAAATCACAACCACTACCACCATCTCTTTCTCCCTCACTCTCTTTCTCCCTCCTCCCTCTTTTAAATAACTTCTCTCTTAACCTTTTTTAATTACCCCCCTTCTCTCACCCTCTCTCTCTCTCTCTCTTTCTTTCTCTGCTAGATGTTACTGCCAGTAGCGCTAAAGAACAACGAACGCATTCAAATTTAGTTTACCATGTCCTCCAAAGTAATGAAACTGAAAAGAAACGTGAATCGTTTTACATACAGCAATCAAGATTTGAGAACGTACACTGTCGTAGCTATGTTACAACTCGAAAATGGTCCCTGATTTCAAATGTGATTGACTATATGTTTACGTCTACCTCATTTTTAAAAAATTAAAAAAAAATTTTTTTTAAAGGATCATCGCACTTAGGGAGGTTACCTCTGTGGTCACGTTCACCCCCCCCCCCCCCATTTTCTACACCACCTTAATGGCCACAGAAGCTGGCACAGTTTTACAATGCAATGATGACGATATCGATGAGGATGATAATCATAATGCTATGGAGTATGGAGTTCCATCTAGGATTGAGACTGCGTGACAGGGCTGTACTCTACGCTTTCTATCATAATATACCCTGACGTCGACCAGGCCCGAGAGATACAGATACCAGCGGTGCTGGACAGCAGAAGATCTGAGCAACACCCTTCAATGACGCATCCGTGAAGTGGATGAGACTCGACTGTGTGGTCCCAGTCCTCCCAATGAACCCACAGCAAGCCCAGCCGGTTAGAGCCGAAAAATCCCACAAAGATTTTTGAAAGGACTGACAGGGATTCGAACCAACAACCTTCCAGTCGGTAGTCCGTTGCGTTAACCACTACACCAATGGCGACTGGTGCGTCTGCCTGATTACTTGTCATCAACTGTACGTGTTTACACACACTTTGACAAGGGTGATTGGCCTTTCATGAAGAAAACCAATCTGATTCTGAATCTCTGCTAGAAAGTCATTCTACTCCTGGTGGTACTTAATCTACAATCCATCCGACCAGTCCTCTCTTTAATGCCATCTGATCTCTCTCCCTCCTCTTCACCAAACATTCTAACGTCTCTCATCTCATCTCTCTCCCTCCTTTTCACCAAACATTCTAACGTCTCTCATCTCATCTTTCTCCCTCCTCTTCACCAAACATTCTAACGTCTCTCATCTCATCTTTCTCCCTCCTCTTCACCAAACATTCTAACGTCTCTCATCTCATCTCTCTCCCTCGTCTTCACCAAACATTCTAACGTCTCTCATCTCATCTCTCTCCCTCCTCTTCACCAAACATTCTAACGTCTCTCATCTCATCTCTCTCCCTCGTCTTCACCAAACATTCTAACGTCTCTCATTTCTCTTCCCTCTTGACCTAACAATTTTATCCACAAAGTCCTCTTCCATTAAAAAATAACAAAAAAAGTCCTCTTCTCTTCTCGCCTTTCTGTCCTCTTTTTACGATCTCAACGTTCACTGGGCATAAACTCAGCGGGGCTCAAACCTGCGGAAAGCATGCCGGCACAAAGTGAGCCATACCGTTTGCAGCTGTCTTTCATTCGTCTTTCTCTTGACCAGATATTCTACCCATGAAGCCCTCTTCCACTAAAAACACAACAAAAAATACACACACACACACACACACACACACACACACACACACACACACACACACACACACACACACACACACACACTAAAAATTAAAAAAATTATTAAAAAAAAACAACAAGTCTCTCGACAACTCGCTATTCTTTCCTCTCTTTACAGTCTTAACGTCCATGGAGCATAAAGTCAGTGAGACTGAAACCCGCGGCAACCAGGCCCATATGAACTGAGCTATACTGCTTGCTGTTGTCTTTTATCTGTCTTCCTCTTGATCTTGATCACCTTTCTTTCCTCTTGTCACAATCTCAAACGTTCACGGAGAAATAATACAGCGAGGTTCAAACCCACGGAAACCAGACCCTCATAAGCTAAGCCATGTTGCTTGCTGGTTGTCTCTAATCCGTCTTCCTTTTGTCAAAACAAACATTCTACCTGTAACGTCCTCTTCCAAGTCTCTTCTCTTTTCGCCTTTCTCTCTGATTTTCACAGTCGTAGCATCCGCGGAGCAAGTGATAATTCAGCAAGGATGAAACCCGCGGAAACCAGACCCACATGACCTGAGCCATACCGCTTGCTAATGTCTCTCGTCTGTCTTCCTCTTGACCAAAAATTCTGCCCCCACAGTCTTTTTCTTCCAAGTCTTTACTCTTCTCCTTTTTTCATTGCCTCAACATCTACGGGACTTAAACTCGGCGAGGCTCAAACCCGTGGAAATCAGATTCTCACAAACTGAGCCATGCTGCTAGCTGTTGTCTCTCATGTCTTTTTTTTTTTTTTTTGGATCAAAAATTATACCCACAAATTCCTCCACTTCTAAGTCTATTCTCTTCTCCTTTTTTCACAGCCTCCAGGTCCACGGGATATAAACTCAGCGAGGCTCAAAGTAGGTACCGGCAGCCAAAAATTAAACTTCTGAAAAGGTTATTAACACTTATATTTCTGAAAAGTATAAGAAAAAATAAGCATAATGCAAAAAAAAAGTAAGTCTCTAGCTGTATTAGGTCCAGAGATAACACACTTTGAAAACAGTTTACGTACGTTTTCGTCAAATGTAAAATGTAGCAAATCTGCAGGAACCTAAATTTTCCATAAGTCCTCAGACAGAGAATGTCATTCCTGATTTTAATTCTTAACAACATAAACTACATAAAAAAAAGCGAGCATACAAGCAGATCTGTTCATACATTTACACAGCAGTGCTGCAAACTTCATAAATATGCCATTTTGTCAATGTTCGAAATTGCATGACAAACCATTCTTGTACCCTCATTACACAAAAATAAGAAGACAGAATTAGCTAGTTTACTTTTCCTCAGAAACAATGTTATAGTATGAATCTTGAATTTTTTGGGGCAGTGTAAAGTGACAAAGTCATGAGTTATATGACTCCAAAAATGGCAAAATATCTCATTTGAACGATGGAAAAAACATGGTTCATGTACCAGACCAAATTAAAACGCACATATTTCGCTTATTTTTTGATGGATTTCTTTGACATTTTGCATGTGTTGGTGATCGAAGAGTGTGTATGTGTGTATGTATGTGTGTGCACGTGTGCCTTCGGGTGTTTCCTTCTGTATGGTGATATAGGTGTTGGAAAAAGGGAAGGTGGGGGGGGGGGGGGGGAGGTAGAGCTTTGAGACTGGTCGTTTCCTTTTAAGCCGATTCGAGACGTGTTTGAGATCTCGCCTGTGTCTTGAGTAAACATTGTTCCGATCTGGGTTAAATTAGGGGAGGGTGCAGGGGATTGCAGCAGACTGCTTTTCTTTCGGTCTTGGAATTTGTAGGTCAGACTGCGGTGCGATTGTACTGGCACTGCCTGAAAGTGAAAGCTTGTGATGATGATAGTGTTGGTGGTCGTTTCTTGCAAAAAGTCCCTGGTAGCTGGATTTCCTGTTCTGTTGTACAATTTATAATGCCTGTGCGTGCACACACATACACGTACGCACCCCCCTGTCTCTCGCTTTCGCTCACGCACGCACGCGCACACGCACGCACACGCACATACACACACACTGTGTGTGTGTGTGTGTGTGTGTGTGTGTGTGTGTGTGTGTGTGTGTGTGTGTGTGTGTGTTGTGTGTGTGTGTGTGTGTGTGTGTGTGTGTGTGTGTGTGTGTGTGTGTGTGTGTGTGTGTTGTGTGTGTGTGTGTGTGTGTGTGTGTGTGTGTGTGTGTGTGTGTGTGTGTGTGTGTATAGGATATCACTTTCCGTTTTATTGAAATTGAGGGACGTTGTTTCACCAGTTTATCGTGGTGTTGCCGTGGGCCCTTGCAGTATAAACAGTATTTCCATTTTCTGGAAGTTATGTGCTAGAAATTTCTGATTTTCTGTCACTGTCTTTATTTCTACCTTGTTCCTTTGCTTTGTATCATTTCTTCCAATCATTTTCTGCCTTGCTGGTCCATTCACCTGTATGTGTTTGATATGTATGTGTTTGATAAAGTCTTGAATACTTTCTCTAAGGATTGATAATTTGGTACGTGTATTGATTGTTTCCCCTGTTTGTGTTGTTGAAGTATTGTGTATATTTTGAACTGATTATAGCGCTGATATGGTTCTATGCAGTCGGCTTTGCTTCAAACAACAATAACAATAACAATAAGTGCAATTTTAGGCTCCAGGGAAATGTGATATGCGGAAGCAGTTTTAAATTTTAGGCAATTTAGGCCGTTTTTATACGCGTTATCTTGTCTTTAGTTATGTTTAAATTTGCATTCGGGTATGTTTTTTTTTAATCCCCTGTGTGATAAATTGGACGGAGTGGTCAACGCCAGGGGTTTGTCGTTAGATGTTGTGCGCTAATACATTGATATGTGGACTTAATTTTCTTTTCCTTTTTTTCCTGTTGGAAGTATTGTGTATGTTTTGAAACGGTTATAACCCTGATATGGCTCTACGCAGTCGGCTGGGCTTTAAACAACAGTAGGCCTACCATGTAACATGTCGATTTTTGTTGTTGATTTTGCTTGGTTGGCTGTTGGCTGATAGTTTGATCGTTTTTTTTTTGTTTGTTTGTTTGTTGTTGTTGTTTTTGTTTTTGGTCCTGTTGTATGTGTAGAATTTTGCATGTGAATCAAATAGACAGAAAGCTACCAGTAAATTATTTACAAGCTTAGTTATATTCAAGATGTAAGATATTTTGTATGCATTTGCACCCAAATAATGTGAGTGCCCATGTGTCGGGCCAACTTAAAACAGATATAACTCACATTATGTCTTGATGGAATCTCCTGAAATTTTGCATGTGAATCAAATACAAAGCTACAGCTTCACTCTTTACAAACAAATGTTGCTAATATACGAGATTTTAAGATTTTGTGTGCATATACTGATTTAGTCTGAAACAATGTGATCCACAGATGACTTTGTATCATACTAGCACAGAAAGACATCCTTCTCAATAACATAATGAAACTAAAATGTGTAACAGCAGAAGATACAAGCCTGGCAATGCAGTATATGACTTACAGCCATTTCTATACTCATTCCTAATGTTTATCAATAAGTTATTTTCATCAGTTATTTCGCAGTAACATGCATCTTCCCATATCCACAGACAAAGAAATTTTTAATGTCTGGTCTATCTTCTGAAAATCTCTCCGCTTCTTTTAAAACTGTCTCAATTTTTGTCTTCAGATTTAGCCCCTGAGGTGATGATTAATCAGTGTTACTAATTTTTGAAACAAAAGCCGTGTTCTCGTCCCTCGACTTATCACACTCAGTTCTCAACAGTTTTAACTGTTGCAGTAGTTTATTAGCGAGCGTCTGCTGTTGAAGTTTTGGTGGCAGTGATGGTTAATTTCATTCACAAAAAATCATCATTGCCTTGAAAACAAATAGAAATAAAATCCAATTTTTTTCTTATTTTCTTTAATTTGTGCCAGCTATTACTTTTGAGAGTAAAGTAACTTATATTGTGCCATTACGGCATTAGAAAGGCTCATTGGACTTTGTGGAGCTATGTGTCCGTGTTTACCTGATGCTATATAGTGTTTTGATAATGTGTGCGTGCCTACGTGCATACGTGCTCGCGTGTGTGACTGTGCAAAACGGCCATTTGCTGTTTCTTTGTGATCATAAACATTGTCGAATCTGATCCGATAGACGACATGCACTCGCCGACCAACTTCTGGTTTGAATTTCTGGCCAAGTACTAGCACAAATATGATGATTTCGGTATATTAAAACAAAATTCCATCGTATTCATTAAATACTAGCAATATAAACACCTTTGGAAAGCAGTCGCTTCACACAGTTTTACCTCTACTAGTTCCAGGTCGCTTAAAAAAAATCCCTCGGCAATATAACATCAAACCGGAGATCGTACTTTCTATTCCTTGCTTATGCAGGCTATACCTGCCGCGGATTTCTTTTAAAATCTTTCTAAATAAAGAGAAACATCAAAAATAATTCACTGAATCAAACTTCTTAGTCAATTTTCATGAAAAATCAGTCGATGTTTACAACGTTTGTCCTTCAGCTTGACGATCACAAGTAGAAATCCGTTGACTGGACTTTCAGCGATCGCTTCGAAGGCCGCCATGATTCGAGGTTCCCGTACGCTAAACTGGTTACTCGCCGCAGAGATCCTGGCGCACACCCCATAAACGTCACATCTCACAGTTCCGTATACCGTTGGATTCAGCAAAAAATAAGCTATTTGCGTATCCGCGGGAACGATCTAATTATTAAGGAGGTCCTCAGATATTCTTCTTCAAAGTTTGCCAATATTTCGACCTTTAGAAGACTAACAAACTAATAATCTTATAAATAAATATTATACGGGAATGAAGGACAGGGTTTCGACCTGTCAACTGTACTAATTTGCATGAGGGTAGTCCTGTGTGACCCGTATAATTTAAGTTGCCGTTAACCGGTCACCCAAGCACTGCAGTGAACCAGTCGCCATTACGTGACATGCAGTGAAACTTCGTCGGTCGGCGTGGGTTTCTTTTTGCGCAGATTTTCGTATGGGTGCATTTATAACAAAAACAAACAGCACAGATCGATAGAGGAAAGAACAATCTTTATATTCATCATAACAACTTTGTCATTCATGTTCATTTGCAAGAATATTTGACTGATAAACATGTGCAATTTTTCCACTGACTGACACAATTCCCGCATTGCTAAAGAGAGGCTGCCGGTACCTACTCAAAGCCGTGGAAACAAGATACTCAAAAACTGAGCCATGCTACTTGCTGTTGTCCCTAATTTGTCTTCCTTTTGATAAACGATTCTGCCCACAAAGTCCTCTTCTTTTTTAAGTCTTTCCTCTTCTCCTGTTTTCACAGTCTCAAGTCTATGGGGCATGAGTTCAGCGAGGCTCAAGCCTGTGGAAATCAGATTCTCACAAACTGAGCCATGCTGCTAGCTGCTGTCTCTAATATGTCTTCCTTTTGACCAAACGAACGTTCTGCCCATAAACTCCTCCACCAAGTCTCGTCTCTTCTCGCCTCTTTCCTCCTTCACAGTCTCAGCGTCCACGAAGCATGAAATAAACTCAGCGAGGCTCAAGGCTGCAGAAACCAAACCTTCACAAAAACAGCCATTCTCCCTGCTGTTGTCTCTACTCTGTCTTCCTCTTGACCAACAAATGCTCAACCCACAAAGTTCTCTGCATCTAAATTTATTCTCTTCTCGCCTTTTTTTTAACTTTTCACAGACTCAACGTCCACGGATGATTTGACAGATAATCTCAGCGAGGCTCAAAGCCGCAGAAACCAGGCTCACATAAACTTGGGTCATACCGCTTGCTGTAGTCTTCTCATTTTCTGTCTTTCTGTTGACCGTTACTGTTAGTTCTGTTTAAAGCCCAGTCGACTGCGTAGAGCCTTATCAGGGCTATAACCGTTTCTAAACATACTACTTCAACAGGGGGGGGGGGGGGGAAAGGAAAAGAAAATTAAGTACACATATCAATGCATTCGCACCCATAATCTATAGAGATGCCCCCGGCACTGACCACTCAGTCCAATTTATCGCACAGGGGATTTAAAAAACATACCTGAATATAGATTTAAACATAACTAAGGACACTAAACCATACATAAGAACGGGCCTAGATTACCTACAATTGCTTCCGCACATCACATTTTCATAGATACAAAAACGCACTTATTGCATGTACCCAATTATCAATCTTATAGAAAGTACGTAAGACTTTATCTAACACAAACAGGCGAATGGACCAGCAAGGCAGAAAATAATAGGCAGAAATGACAGAAAGCAAATGAGGAAGAAAGAAACAAAGAGAGTTAAAGAAAAGAGGAAATTTTAGAACAGAATTTCCAGAAGGTGGGGATACTACTTATACTGAAAGAACCCACGGGGGTTCCAGCTGATCACACATTCTCGTCACAAAGTCCTCTTCCAATACAAAAATCTCTTCTCTTCTCGCCATCTTCTCCTCTTTTCATATAGTATCAACGTCCAGGGAGCCGAGGAAACCAGACCCGCATAAACCGAAGCATACTGTTTGCCGCTGGTGCAGATCCGAAGAGCCGCCGTTAAATTAACCCGGCTGTTCTAACACACAACAAGTCAACGACTTTGGCCCCAGCAGATTCCTTGTCCTTACCCATACATCTCGCACACAGCTACCCATTCAGGAGATCAATGACCACGAGGAGGAGTTAAAGAGTTTGGAGGGGAGAGGAACAGGGATGAGTTATGGTATGGCGGAGGAGTGGAGTTAAAAAGCGGTATTGTGAGGCCTGTCTGCTGCGTTGAACAATGGCAGGAGAAACTATGCTCTCTCTCTCCCTCTCTCTCTCTCTCTCTCTCCACCCCACACACACACACACACACACACACACACACACACACACACACACATACAGCTGAACAACACATATTTTGACGAACAAACAAACGCGACAAAAAACACACGTGTACGCACGAAACACAAAGAAAACATGCACGTGAGGACGAGATACAGACACCACAATCGATCCTATTATCGCCTCTTCTTTCTTCATGTTCGGAAACGGTAGAACCCTACATCATTTATTCTTTGAGATCTTCCATTGAGCAGAAAATGAGGGCACACTTAGAAACGAAAAAAATACTAATGTACGTAAAACGTGCGTAAGCACGCACGAACGCATGCATGAACGCACGCGCATATATACACCACACACACGCACGCACGCACGCACGCACGCACGCACACACACACACACGCACGCACGCAACGCACACACACACACACACACGCGCACGCACGCACGCACGCACGCACGCACGCACCACACACCACACACACACACACACACACACGCATGCGAACTCGCAGACAGACTGTCAACATAATAATAAATTGTGGCGATACTGGAAACACTACGACTACTGTCCCGGAATCTCTCAACGCTCGAAACAAATATATAAAAAACCCCAACAAACACACACACACACACACACACACACACACACACACACACACACACACACACACACGCACGCACGCACGCACGCACACACACACACATACTCACACATATACACATGCATGCATGCATGCACGTACACGACCCCCCCCCCCCCAACACACACACACACACACTCACAGATGCAACTGAACAGAAAGAAAATAACAAAAATTGGAAGAGGAAGAAGAAAAACAAGAGAATGAATGAATACATAAAAACATTAAAGAAGCAGATGATGACATCCAACGAAAGTGTAATGCGAGCGAGGAAATAAGAGAAATGCGATCCTAGTTGCTCTCATAAAATCATTTGATGTAGAAACAAACACCAGTAACCAAAGCAGCTATCAAACATAAATATTCATTGTCTATTTATGTAAATTAGGTTAGATAGCCAAGCCTTTTGTATGGTTTGCATTTTAAATGTGGTTACATTTTCAAGCATTTGTAAATATGCAAACTATGTGCCAAGAAAACTCCCACACATGACAAACTACCGTAAAACTTGATACATGCTGATTGATCACTTACGTTGGACAATGGAATATCCCCAGAATATGATTTTGGAGAATTTTTTTTTTCATCTGAATACAACTAGTTTGTAGGTTTTGCATGTACACGTGCGTGTGTGCTTGCGTGTAAACGCGTGCTTGTGTGTGTGTGTGTGTGTGTGTGTGTGTGTGTGTGTGTGTGTGTGTGTGTGTGTGTGTGGTGTGCGTGTGTGTGTGTGTGTGAGTGTGTGAGTGTGTGTGTGGTGTGTGTGTGTGTGTGTGAGTGAGTGTGTGTGTGGTGTGTGTGCATCTGAGTGTGTGTGTGTGTGTGTGTGTGTGTGTGTGTGTGTGTGTTGTGTGTGTGTGTGTTGTGTGTGTTTTCAGTTCAGTTCATATTGCTTATAGCAGAGCCGACTCTGTGTGTGTGTGTGTGGTGTGGTGTGTGTGTGTGTGTGTGTGTGTGTGTGTGTGTGTGTGTGTATGTGTGTGTGTGTGTGTGTGTGTGTGTGATCGTGCGTGTGTGTATGTGCGTGTGTATGTGTGTGTGTTCGTTATTTCTTTTAACGTCTGTTCACATATGTGCTTTTACACGAATGTGTGTGTGTGTTGTGTGTGTGTGTGTGTGTGTGTGGTGTGTGTGTGTGTGTGTGTGTGTGGTGTGTGTGTGTGTGTGTGCGTGCGTGTGCGTGCATGAGTGTGCGCGCGCGTGCGCCTGCGTGCGCACGTGTGCGTTTGCGTGCATTTTCTCCGTGCCTAAAAAGAAATAATTCATTCATTAGGAGTCAGTCCCTCATATCCCTATGTCTCATCTGCGACACAACCAGAAGTGCTATGGACATCACTGTATTCAAACGAATCATAACAACCAAACTCCACTGAAAACTGCACATTTGTGCGACTGTAGTGGATGAAACCGCTGCGCAACTCGATGTCACATTACCTCCTGATTAACAAGTGCACAACAACTACTACTTGGGTATCAACTGAACGACAGGCTGGTGAAACAACCTCCCTTGATTTCAATAAAATGGAAAATGAAATTCTACACATACAACAGGACCAAAAACAACAACAACAACAACAACAAACAAACAAACAAAAAAACGATCAAACTATCAGCCAACAGCCAACCAAGCAAAATCAACAACAAAAATCGACATGTTACATGGTAGGCCTACTGTTGTTTAAAGCCCAGCCGACTGCGTAGAGCCATATCAGGGCTATAACCGTTTCAAAACATACACAATACTTCCAACAGGAAAAAAAGGAAAAGAAAATTAAGTCCACATATCAATGTATTAGCGCACAACATCTAACGACAAACCCCTGGCGTTGACCACTCCGTCCAATTTATCACACAGGGGATTAAAAAAAACATACCCGAATGCAAATTTAAACATAACTAAAGACAAGATAACGCGTATAAAAACGGCCTAAATTGCCTAAAATTTAAAACTGCTTCCGCATATCACATTTCCCTGGAGCCAAAAATTGCACTTATTGTTATTGTTATTGTTGCTTGAAGCAAAGCCGACTGCATAGAACCATATCAGCGCTATAATCAGTTCAAAATATACACAATACTTCAACAACACAAACAGGGGAAACAATCAATACACGTACCAAATTATCAATCGTTAGAGAAAGTATTCAAGACTTTATCAAACACATACATATCAAACACATACAGGTGAATGGACCAGCAAAGCACAAAATGATTGGAAGAAATGATACAAAGCAAAGGAACAAGGTAGAAATAAAGACAGTGACAGAAAATCAGAAATTTCTAGCACATAATTTCCAGAAGATGGAAATAATGTTTATACTGCAAGGGCCCACGGCATTCCCACGATAAATTGGTGAAACAACGTCCCTCAATTTCAATAAAATGGAAAGTGATATCCTATACACACACACACACACACACACACACACACACACACACACACACACACATATATATATATATATATATATATATATATATATATATATATATATATATATATATATATTACGTTCAAATAGATAGCATAATAGCACATCAGGCATCAAACGAATCAATCAAATTTGAATATTGTCTCTTTGGCATATTTATCAGTTTGTACGGTACTAAGAGTAAGACTGATCGAATTCAAGTCATCGTTCAAATCGGCTCTCAACGTGAGCGTTCTCGCTTGCCCTTGTCGCAGGTGGAATTCTACACATACAACAGGACAAAAACAAAAAAACAAAACAACAACAACAACAACAACAAAACTATCAACCTAACAGCCAACCATGCAAAACCAACAAAACAATCGACGAAAAAAACAAAAATCAAAGGCCAGCCAGATTAAAATTTGCGCCTGTCTTCTTTTGTACATTAAATACGCGTTCTCGTTCCACTTTCGTGTTTCTCGTTTCCGTTTGCTAGAATGCTGGCAGTCACTTTGATCACGATTTCGAAAAACTTTATTGACTGCATTTTATCCGTAAGAAAGGCCAGCTGGCCGATAATTTCCACTTGTCTCGTTCTGTAAACTAAAATACGAGTTCTCTTTCTATTTTGGTGTGATTCTGGAAATAAACAAAAAGCAATGAATTTCAACTAAGCAGTGGAAAGCTACTGGACTCTGGGATCGATGACCCAAACTTTCAACACAAATAAACATAAATGTACTCCTAACCCCCAACCACGTACAACGCATGGACACCAACCAGCTGCCCAACTCCACATCTGACACACTGACAGACACCAACCTTTCAGAAAAGCCTGCAGATCAGGCAGAGACGGCCTCTTCCGCTCCTCCGACGCTTGCTGGTCCAGCACTTTGTCCTTGAATCGGAAACGGCACTGGCCGTGGCAGACGGAGGACACCAAGGTGATCAAGGTGGTGATGTCCAGGTTCACCCTCTCCTTGTCCCCGCCGCTGCGCGTGTCCCCCACGCTACCCCCGTCACTCTCCAGGTCGTTGTCCAGGCGACTCAGATCCGGAAAGGATGCCAGGATCCGTGCGATACACTGCTGGCTCTGAGGGGTCAGGTTCCAGACTGAAGCGAGAAGCGTGTTCCCCGATAGCGTCTCGGTTGCAGTCTGTCTGCAAGCTTCTTCCAGGTCCGTTTCCAGAGCGCTGTCGGTCTGGAGGTCTGACGACTCCAGCTGGCCACTTCTGAGAATGTCCATCTCTGCCTCGTTTCTGGATGACATCGACTGGCTGACATTTTCCCCGGTACATTGCTCATACACCTCAACCGAACTAGCGTCCAAACGGACAGCATGCAACCTCATCTCAATGCTTTTCTCAGCAGCATCACTAAAAGACGTAGGCGTATCATAAAACAGCTCTCTCTGGACCTCACTGACAGAAGAAGAGCGGTTATCAGCCTCCCCACTATGCCCAAGATGACCAGAGACCTGATCGTGATCACAGCACGCAGGGACTTCCAAATCTCCATCACACTCAAGATCATCATCATCAACACAGTCATCATCATTATCATCATCATCATCAGTGTCACCAGCACACTCCTCATCCATTTTATCATTGTCGTCGTCGTCGTCATCATCATCATCATCATCATCATCACAAAGGGGCTCCAGTTTGCGGAAGACTTCAGGGTGGACGGGTACTTCCCGTCCACAGACCAATACTCCCATGTCCTGCAGGGTGAAGGCCATGGGCTTGGTGACAGTGTTGTAGAAAGCGGTGTATACCTGCGGGGTGTGGAAGTGGATAGGGTGGTGTTCTGCACAATCCTTGTATTCCTTCAGTTGCTGAACCATGTCTCGCTCCCCATACTGACCTTGACCTGTAGGAAACGAAAAAAATCGAAAAGTGAAAATCAGATATAAAAAAGTATGTACGTATGCAGGAAAGAGGGAGAGAGGGAGAGAGAAGGAGGGAGGGAGGGAGGGAGAAAGACACTGACACTGACACAGACACATGGTTTATTGTGAAGGCCACCGACCCATACACAAACCAGGGATTGTGGGGGAGGGAATTATACTGTTAACATACACCATGCATACTTTTCATTCGTCGTCCGTTTTGCAGTAGCAATGTACAAATATTTTCAGACTGTTACCTCTTCCCGAAGTTTTAAAACATCGCCAATTTTCTGGAAAGGGAGGGGGGAGAGAGAGGGAGGGGGGAGAGAGAGAGAGCGTAAGAGAGAGAGAGAGAGAGAGAGAGAGAGAGAGAGAGAGAGAGAGAGAGATGGTAGAAATAGACACATACAGGCGGTGAGACAATCGCCATGCAGACAGACAAGTCGATAAAGAAGAGGAAGGAAAAGATTCAGGTGAACAGGAAGACTGAAGAAGAAAAACAAAAAGAACAACAACAACCGATTAAAAAAAATGATGTTGATTAAGCTGAATATTAAAAAAAACATGACCGATGAGAATTATGATGACGACGATCATCATGATGATGACGGTCATGAAGAGGAAGAGAAGGTAACCTTTCACCATCTAAGAGACGTTTGAAACAGATTTCTAAAAAATACAGATATAATTATCGATGCTTGTAAATATGTATGAGATTGTTTAACAGTGCGAAAGAAAGAGTTAGATAGAGAGAGAGGGAGACAGACAGGCATACAAACTGACAGAGAGAGAGAGAGAGCGAGAAAGTGTGTGTGTATATGCGTGTGCGTGCGTGAACGAAAGCGAGAGACAGGGGGGTGCGTACGTGTATGTGTGTGCACGCACGGGCATTATAAATTGTACAACAGAACAGGAAATCCAGCTACCAGGGACTTTTTGCAAGAAACGACCACCAACAATATCATCATCACAAGCTTTCACTTTCAGGCAGTGCCAGTACAATCGCACCGCAGTCTGACCTACAAATTCCAAGACCGAAAGAAAAGCAGTCTGCTGCAATCCCCTGCACCCTCCCCTAATTTAACCCAGATCGGAACAATGTTTACTCAAGACACAGGCGAGATCTCAAACACGTCTCGAATCGGCTTAAAAGGAAACGACCAGTCTCAAAGCTCTACCTCCCCCCCCCCCCACCTTCCCTTTTCCCAACACCTATATCACCATACAGAAGGAAACACCCGAAGGCACACGTGCACACACATACATACACACACACACACACCTCTTCGATCACCCCTGAGAGGAAACAAATCCCAGATGTTAGTACAGCTGTGTCTGTCTGTCTCCGGACACTCCCCAATAAGGAACTTCCCATGACCCAGAGAAAGGGAGGGAGGGAGAGGGAGAGAGAGAGAGACGGAGGGGAAGGACAGAGACAGGTGACAGAAAGACAGGGGAAGATGGAGGGCGGTAGGATGAGATGGGGGAGGGACAGAATCAGTCGAAATTTAGAATGCATACCTATGGGAGGAGAGAGAGAGAGAGAGAGAGAGAGAGAGAGAGAGAGACAGAGAGACAGAGACAGAGAGAGACAGAGACAGACAGACAGAGACAGAGACAGAGAGAGACAGAGAGACAGACAGAGAGACAGACAGAGAGACAGAGACAGAGAGGACAGAGACAGACAGAGAGACAGACAGACAGAGAGATAGAGACAGAGACAGAGAGACAGACAGAGAGACACAGACAGAGACACAGACAGAGAGAACAGACAGAGACAGAGATGAGAGACAGACAGACAGAGAGACAGAGAGAGAGAGAGGAGGAGAAGAGCAGGGACAGGTGAGAGAAAGACAGGGAAGATGGAAGGGAGGGAGGTAGGATGAGACGGGGGAGGGAGAGAGAGAATCCGTCAAAATTTAGAATGCATACAGATGGGAGGAGAGAGAGACAGACAGACAGACAGACAAACAGAACAGAGAGAGGGGGGGGAGAGAGAGACAATATTTTGATTGAAATAGTAATACTAAAAGTGACATTTATAAAACGCCAAATCTCGATACAAGATTCAAACTCCAACACTCTCATCATTC
>CM060309.1:89816958-89824458 GCA_030674185.1 Monoplex corrugatus
GCAGTAGACATACAAAAGGGTCACCCATCAGAAACGAGTATAACAAAAGAAATATAAAAAAAAAGGCTGATACACCGTTCTAGGGCAAGTATGTGCTTACAGACGAAAAGTGCAGAATGGCCTCTCCCAGTGCCAGAAGAACCTGATGCAACAGACAGACGAGAGAAGACCCCAAAAGAGAACTTGGCTCTAAGCAGACATGAAGAGTTCAGAGCTTGTTCAAGAAGGATTTATCGCGCTTGGGACAATAACATATGCGCTCCACCCAAATCTACCGGTGATTATGTAGCAGACTCCTTTTATTTTTTTATTTAGTTTAGTTATTCATTTATTTATTTATTTATTTTTCGTCTAAAAGCACATATGTGAATAGACGTTAAAAGAAATAACGAACGAAAACACACACACACACACAACACACACACACACACACACACACACACACAACACACACACACACACACACACACAACACACACACACACAACACACACACACACACACACACACACACACACACAACACACACACACACAACACACAAACACACACACACACACACACACACACACCCTTCGCTGGCAAGGTCTTGAAATGGGGACGAGAGGGGAAACAGATGAAATATTAAGCTGACTCTATTAAGATGGACAGCCA
Organism: Monoplex corrugatus; assembly: GCA_030674185.1. NCBI lineage: Eukaryota > Metazoa > Mollusca > Gastropoda > Littorinimorpha > Ranellidae > Monoplex > Monoplex corrugatus. The sequence goes on from CM060309.1 coordinate 89,817,613, forward strand.
ACAGGCCAGTTTTTATGTTACGGGCTGGGATTAAACCCGAGACATCACATATAAAGTCCACAGCCGTAGCACAAGAACCACCTGCCAGCGTGAAGAAAGAAAAAAAACACCTGTGGCCCGCTCATTATATCATACTGTACCCGACTGCCTGGGGGCATTCGACAGCTGTGGTAACACCAAAAAACTAAAGCAGCACAGTCATTTCTGGTATATATGCGAGCAACACCATAACACACTCCAAACATCAATAATCAATTCAATCAATGCAGCAACGTACCACATCACTAACTGACAACGGCGGATGTGGTAATCCGTACATAAGTGCTGTACAAAGGGCGCCAGGCAGAATAACACACAAAAAAACCTCCCAAACAACAAAAAAGAGAAACCAGAAAAAAACAAATGGAATCAGAAGGCGCATTTAATACAACCAGACAAGACAAGCGCAAATTTTCGGCCAACTGTTGGCCTTTGTCAAGCCTAGACGCAAGATCACAAACGAAAAAACACAAAATACAAAAATCCCAACACACCAATACAGCACACACACCAATACAACAAAACGCCATTACAGCATAAACACCAATACAACACAAACACCAATACAGCACAAACACCAATACAGTACAAACACCAATACAGCACAAACACCAATACAGCACAAACACCAATACAGTACAAACACCAATACAGCATAAACACCAATACAGCACAAACACCAATACAGCATAAACACCAATACAGCACAAACACCAATACAACACAACACAAACACAACACAACACAAACACCAATACAGTACAAACACCAATACAGTACAAACACCAATACAGTACAAACACCAATACAACACAACACAAACACAACACAACACAAACACCAATACAGCACAAACACCAATACAGTACAAACACCAATACAGTACAAACACCAATACAGCACAAACACCAATACAGTACAAACACCAATACAGCACAAACACCAATACAGTACAAACACCAATACAGCATAAACACCAATACAGCACAAACACCAATACAACACAACACAAACACAACACAACACAAACACCAACACAACACAAACACCAATACAGCATAAACACCAATACAACACAAACACAAACACAACACAATCACCAATACAGCACAACACAAACACCAACACAACACAATCACCAATACAACACAACACAACACAAACACCAACACAACACAAACACCAATACAGCATAAACACCAATACAACACAAACACCAACACAACACACAACACACCAACACAACACAAACACCAATACAGCACAAACACCAACACAACACAATCACCAATACAGCACAACACAAACACCAACACAACACAATCACCAATACAACACAACACAAACACCAATACAACACAACACAAACACAACACAACACAAACACCAACACAACACAACACAAACACCAACACAACACAATCACCAACACAACACAACACAAACACAACACAAACACCAACACAACACAAACACAAACACCAATACAACACAACACAAACACAACACAACACAAACACAACGCAACACAAACACCAACACAAACACCAATACAGCACAAACACCAACACAACACAATCACCAATACAGCACAACACAAACACCAACACAACACAACACAACAACACAACACAACACAACACACACAAACACAACACAAAACACACCAACACACAACACAACACAACACACAAACACCAATACAACACAACACAAACACAACACAAACACCAAACACAACGCCCAACACAAACACAAACACCAATACACACAACACACCACACACACCACACAAACACCCAATACACACAACACCAAACCACCAACACAACACAACACCAAACCAACCACACACAAACACCACACACACAAACACCAACACAACACACACAACCACCAACACACACAAACACCAACAAACACCAACACACAACACAACACCAACCACACAACACAACACACCAACACACCCACCACACAACCACACCACACCAACCAAACACAACACCAACACCAACACAAACACCAAACCCAACACAACACCACACACCAACACAAACACCAACACAACCCCACACAACCCCACACACCCACCCCCCCATCACACAACACCAAACACCAACACAACACAACACAACAAACACAAACAACACAACACAACACACAAACACCAACAACACAACACCAACACCAACACAACACAAACACCAAACAACACAACACACCACACAACACACACAAACCACCAACCAACACACACACACACACACACAACACAACACCAAACACCAACACAACACAAACACAACACAACACAACCCAAACAACACAAACACAAACACCACACAACACAAACACCAACACAACACAAACACCAACACACACACAACACCAATACACACACACAAACACCAACACAACACAAACACCAACACAACACAAACACCAACACAACACAAACACCAATACACACAACACAACACAAACACCACACACAAACAACCAACACAACACAAACACACAACCATACACACAAACACCAATACAACACAAACACAACACAACACACAAACACCAATACACACAAACACAACACACACAACACAAAACCAATAACACAAACAAACCAATGCACAAACACACACAATAAACACAACAATACCAACATACAACATCAATGCATACAGACATCAACAACAACACAATCAGACAACACCATGCACACAACATACACATGAAGCAGCACAGACAACAATGCAACACAACATAAAAACTAAACCAATACAGCAAACAACACTATGCAACCAAAAACAAAACCAATACAACACAACACAACAAGCAGCACACACACAATGCAGCACAACACAAAGATCCAATACACAAAACAACACATCAATTCAGCACAAATACAGACACATACGCAAAATAACATCAATGCACACACAGACGCAATGCAATACAAAAGACACCATGCAGCACAAACACAAGATCAAATCACACAAATACAACACAATTACACAATAAACATCACATAACAACACAACAGAATATCAACGCAAAAAAACATAAACACCAACGCAACACAAACAAATCACAATGCAACATAACACAAACACCAACACAACAAAACGCCAAGCAACACAAACATAAACACCAATGCAACAGCAGACACACAAGCAATACAAGTATAAATACCAATGCAACACAATCACACCAATGTAACACAAACACCAAGCAACACAAACACAAACACCAATCAACACAAACAAAACACCAATCACAACACAATCACACCAATAACACACAAACAACCATGCAACACAACAAAACACAATAACACATACACACAATGCAACACAAACAACAACAATGCACAAAACATAAATACCAACACAAACACCAATGCAACACAAACTAACACCAAAGCAACACAAACACCAATGCAACACAATAAAACACCACAACAAACACCAATGTAACACAACACCAACACAACAAAACACCAATGCAACACAAACACCAATGCAACAAATAAATACAACACCAAACACCACAACACAAACATAACACCAATGCAACACAAACACCAATGTACAACACAAACACCAATACAACACAAACAAAACACCAGTCCAACACCAAACACAATGACACACAACAAATACCAATGCAACACAAACAAAACACCCAATGCAACACAGAGACACCAAAGCACACAAATAAATACCAATGCAACACAATCACACCATTAACACAATCACCAATGCAACAAAACAAACCAGTCCACCAACACAACACAAACATAAATACCAATGCAATCAAACCACCAATGCATACACAAACATAAACACCAAGTGCAACACCAACACCAATGTAACACAAACATAAACACCAATGCACACACAACACCAATGCAACACAAACATAAACACCAGTCAACACAAACACAATGCAACCAAAACATAAATACCAATAGCAATACAATCAACCAATGCAACACAACATAAACACCAGTCCAACACCAATGTAACACAAACATAAACCAATCAACACAACCACCAATGTAACACAAAACCATGTAACACAAACAAAACCCAATGCAATACAAATCACCATATGTAACACAAACATAAACCAATGCAATACAAACACCAATGCACACAACATAAACACCATCCAACACAACACCATGTACACAAACATAAACACCAAGCAACACAATCACAATGTAACACAAACATAAACAAACCAGTCCAACACCAACCCAATGTAACACAAACATAAACACCAATGCAACACAATCACCAATGTAACACAAACATAAATACCAATGCAACACAACCACCAATGTAACACAAACATAAATACCAATGCAACACAACCACCAATGTAACACAAACATAAACACCAGTCCAACACCAACACCAATGTAACACAAACATAAACACCAATGCAACACAATCACCAATGTAACACAAACATAAATACCAATGCAACACAACCACCAATGTAACACAAACATAAACACCAGTTCAACACCAACACCAATGTAACACAAACATAAACACCAATGCAACACAATCACCAATGTAACACAAACATAAATACCAATGCAACACAACCACCAATGTAACACAAACATAAACACCAGTCCAACACCAACACCAATGTAACACAAACATAAACACCCATGCAATACAATCACCAATGTAACACAAACATAAACACCAATGCAATACAAACACCAATGCAACACAAACATAAACACAAGTCCAACACAAACACCAATGCAACACAAACATAAACACCAATGCAATACAATCACCAATGCAGCACAAACACAGCCAGCTCACAAAGAACAACAACAACAGACAACAGACAACAGACAACAATATACAAAACCAGAAACAGGCACCATACTGTGGCCATGGAGCCAGAGGTGGCTGGAGAACAGCAGACACAGGGACAGAGGGAGGAAGAATATAGAGAAAAAAAAGTAGGGGTGGTGATGGGGGATGGACATCCATGATATATGTATGCCTTGCTTCGCAAACTTCTGATTAAACTCTCTCGTTTCTTTTCAGAACTGGAGATCGGTGATTTCTTTTTATAACCTACATCATTAAACGCTGGGTGTGTGTGTGTGTGTGTGTGTGTGTGTGTGTGTGTGTGTGTGTGTGTGTGTGTGTGTGTGTGTGTGTGTGTGTGTGCATGTGTGTGCGTGCGTGTGTGCATGTGTGTGCGTGCGTGCGTGTGTGCATGTGTGTGCGTGCGTGCGTGCGTGTGTGCACGTGTGTGTGTTCGTTCCTTGATTTAACGTCTTTTCACTATAAGTGATATTAGACGGGTAAAAATGGCATGGAGGATGATTTTTTTTTTTTTTTGGGGGGGGGGGGGGGGGGGAGAGAGGGACAGAGGGGAACAGAGTAAGAGACGGGGAAAAAAAAATTAAAAGGAATCGGCAAGGTTTTTAGAAAAAGGATATGGATGAACAGAGAAATGAAACTAGAACAACGCTAACATTAAATGTAAAAGAAAACATCGTCATAAAAAACAAAACAAAACAAAATAAAATAATAATAATTAAAATAATAACCTTAAAGTAACGCATTAACAGGACTGTGAACCAATGATTCTGAAATTTTAACTAACAGAACTTGATCTGATATTACTTCTTTAAAATGCTTTTCAAGATAGTTTCCTTGTGTAAACATCTTTGGTAAGAAATAACGAAGCTTTCTGCAGTAAAACAAACAGTGATACAATGTGAATTGTTCACCGCAAATACATAAAACGTTTTTACAATATTTAGTTTTCAAAGCGTTCATTTGAATACGAAAATATGTGGTAACAATTGATCTCAAATGATATAACGAAGAATACTGAATTTTTTTACAGATATTTTGAACTGAAAGTTTGATTCTTTTTTGGGACACAAATTTTTCATTTAAATGTTCATGAAATCGAATCCATGATGCTAATTCTAGCGAGTTGTAAGCTTCATTTACCGAGGTGTTAACATGTAATTCTATGGAATTTTCAGAATTGAGTGCACCGGATTTAGCTGCTCTGTCAACTACGTTGTTGCCTTGAAGACCAACGTGAGAAGGCACCCAGCATAAACTGATTTCCGAGCCATTTATCTTTAAACAGTGTATTAGATGATTTGCCTCAATTATTAAATCAGGTCTTGTGTCTGTATCAAAAGACTGTAAGGCATATAATACAGATTTTGAATCAACAAAGAGAACTACTTTGAAAGACACAGGCCGAAGGCTTATTAAATAATGCAACGCTTGAACAACAGCGACCAGTTCTGCTGTATATATAGATACATTTGTCCCAATGAAAAAAGACTTTTTAATGTTAAATTCTGGAACATAAAACGCTGCTCCAGCGCTCTGATTTGCTAAGACTGACCCATCGGTAAAAATGTGGAGGTGGGTACGGTACTTTTCATCGATGTGTTCACAAGCTGTGGATAGCGTAATGTTGACATTATCATCTTTTTTAACGTCTGCATAATCGAGATCAAACGTGGCCTTTAGCATTTCCCATCTAGGGATAGGCGTTAACGATGGTTTCTCGGCTATTTCATCCATAGTTATGTTGGATTGTTTGATCAGGTCAGATATGTAAGTTGCGGTTGTAATTTGTGATGAAATGTTTTTTGCTCGTTTTGGAAAGTCAATATCAGACCTGATTTTAATTTCTTTGCTCACAATATTATTCGCTTGTGAAGTAGTTCTAATTGCAAACTTTGCTGTAGCTAGCTCACGATGGTTGTTTAGAGGTAGAATTCCAGCA
>CM060309.1:89829458-89884458 GCA_030674185.1 Monoplex corrugatus
GAAGTGCTCTGTTGTTCAGTTCTCGATCAAGTAATGTTCAGTCACTCTCCCAATCCTTTCCATTTCTCTTCCCTTCACCCATCTCTCTCTCTCTCTCTCTCTCTCTCTCTCTCTCTCTCTCTCTCTCTCTCTCTCCCCTTCCCTACGTCATATCATTAAGTTGCAGCGAGAAATTGAGATTTTGTGAAAAATAAAGCCAAAAACAAAAAGCTGGAAATAAATCAGATGGTCAAGCCATGTAGTATCGATCTTTATTTCTGCGTTCCTCAAACTCATTTCGTTCAGCTGAAAAGCCTTTTAACCTCATTTCTTAAAGGCGTTGGCTGATATAACTCAAAACTGGTACAAATCGATTCACAAACAGCTTGAGATGTAAGGAGTTAAAAAGTCTGGTATGATGAATAAAATATCGGACCGTGTTTCTTCGTGTTTTGCACAGAATCATATAAGCTCTCGGACCAAAAATAATTTACCATTCTGCGAGATGCCTTGTTTGAAGTGTTGTTTCTCCGTGGGTCTACCTGGTGCTCTTTTTCCCTCTAGTTTTCCTGTTGTGACCAGGTGCTCTAATTTCTCTTGCCTCAGAAAATGTTCTATAAATAATGTATTTTCTTACTCTTCTTCATAGTTGTTCTTTTTTGTGTTTGCCTCTTTCACGACTGTCTCGTTCATTTTCTTTGCTGTCTGAAGCTCTTAACATTGTTCTTAAAAAATACATTTCAGCTGCCTCAATCTTGTTCTGACTTTGCGTGTTGATTGTCCACGTTTCATATCCGTACAACAGTATCGATTCTATATAATACTAAAGAACTCTCTTCCTGATGTTAACTGTCGGCATTTGTTGGTTAGAACGCTTTTCGTTTCGTGAATGCTGTTTTATCTTGGCCGATTCTGTTGGCTATTTCTAATGTGCATCTGCCGTCTGGTGAAATGACTGATCCCAGATATTTACACTTATCAACTTGTCTCAGTGTTGCGCCATTTATCACTAGCGTCAATAAAAAAAAAAAAAAAAACCCGAAAGGTAATTAGTCCATCATATTTATCAGTCAGTCATCTAAAACAGTCATTTCATGGGGGGGGGGGGGGGGGGGGGGGAACAAAAACCAAAAAAAAAAACGTTTGTCGGTCTGTCGGTTCTTTCAAATCAATTCGTTCGTTAGCTAGTAAACTCGTTCGTACGCTACTTACTTGCTTCTCACTCACCACCCCCACCCCTCCAACCTCCCCGCAGGGTTGCCGGGGACTCTTTCAGTATATACAGTATCCCCCACCTTCTGGAAATTCTGAGCTAGAAATTTCCTCTTTTCTGTCACTGTTTCTGTCTTGTTCTTTTGCTTTCTGTCATTTCTTCCTATCATTTTCTGTTTTGCTGATCCATTCACCTGTAGGTGTTCGATAAAGTCTTACGTACTTTCTGATAGGATTGGTAATTGGGTATATTATTAAAGCATTTTCAGCTCTAGGGAAATGAGATACACGGAAGCAATTTTAGGTAATTTAGGCCCGTTTTTATATACGTTTTAGTCTCTTTAGCTGTGTTTAAATTTGTAGTCAGGTATGTTTCTTTTTAATCCCCTGTGTGATAAATTGGACGGAGTGGTCAACGCCAGTGGCATTTCCTTAGATTATGTGCACGAATGCATTGATATGTGTGCTTAATTTTCTTTTTCTTTCCTTGTCGAAGTAGTACAATAGCCCTAATATGGCTCTACGCAGTCGGCGGGGCTTTATACAAAAACAGCAATAACAGTAACCTAGTAGGTAGCTAATCACTTAGTCAGTCGGTTAGATTTTACATCATGTCGACGTCAAACTCACAGACACAGACACACTGACGCCGCCAATGTCTCTTCACTCACATCCCCTCTTCTTGACGGTAAAATAAAGAAAGAGGCTTAAAAACCAAAACTGTGTTAAAATGTAATAGAACACAAAATTTGGCACAGAAAAAATCAATAGGGAAGCTGGCCATCATCTCCACTCGCCAAAGAAATCCAATCGATTTTTTTTGTTTTTTTGTTTTTTGCAGCTGAAGTTTAACCAAATAAAGAAAAAATACCACAGAGTAATACTATCCTATCCCTTTCGTACCTCTGACTTCTGTCTAAACAGTTTAAATTTGAATTCCAAGCGATACGGGAGGTTTCGTGGACCTGGTTAAAACGACATAATTGTGACCTTCTGAGGGAAAAGGAGGCTGAAGACGCAGCCATTCAGTGATGGCCAGGGCTAAAAATAGCTGGTCAAAACTGGGTCAAATAACATCTCTCTGTATTTCGTGTCTTTCAAATCCGATTTTAACTATCCCGAAGATTCATCATATCTTGTAACTAAAAACACCCTGAAAGGCGATTCTTAATTATAGTTTGTTTCAAAAGGTTACATATGCATTATTTCTTTTGGAATTTAAAAACAAAGAAAACAAGGGGGAGGGGGGACAATAAGAACAGGAGAGACAGGGGTTAGGGGTTAGAGGGAAGGGGGGTGAGAGGTTAGAGGAAAGGGGGAGGGGGAAAGGAAAGAAACACGGAGGAAACAAAATATACAAAGAACCAAAGAGGAGAACAAAGTCCCACTTTCTCGTTGAATCAAAATTTATGGTGCGTGCTCGGCACGTAGCTGGTTCGGCCATTGATGTGAGAGTATTTTACTGTGTGTTCGCACACATGTAGCTCTCTCTCTCTCTCTCTCTCTCTCTCTCTCTCTCTCTCTCTCTCTCTCTCTCTGTTTGCACACATGCAGTCCTCTCTCTCTCTCTCTCTCTCTCTCTCTCTCTTTTACTGCGTTTGCACACATGCAGTTCTCTCTCTCTCTCTCCCTCTCCCCCCACTCTTTTACTGTGTTTGCACACATGTAGCGCTCTCTCTCTCTCTCTCTCTCTCCCCCCCCCCCTCCTTTTACTGTGTTTGCACACATATAGTTCGTCCTCACTCACTCACACACACACCTCTCTCTTTATTTTACTGTGTTTTTGCACACATGTAGTTCGTCCTCCCCCCCCCCCTCTCTCTCTCTCTCTCTCTCTCGTTCGTGGGCAACGATTGCCACGACCACTCGAATATGAGTGGGCTTTTACGTGTATGTTTTCCCCCTGCCACTAAGGCAGTCGTACTCCGTTTTCGGGTGTGTGTAGCAAGCTGCACGTTTTCCTGTTTTCATAAACCACCGAACATTTCTGACATGACCCACAGGATCTTCAATGTGTGTATTTCATGTTCTACGTTCAAATATACACGCGAAGGGGGTCCAGGCACCAACAAGTCTGCACATACATTGCTCTGAGAGATAGGGTAGGCCTACTGTGTCCGGAGCATCATGCCTAGCCACTTTCGCGGCCGTTCAAACAACCCCTGTGGTTAAAATAAGGCAACGTTTGGAGTTTCCCACTGCTAACTGGCGAGACTATAGTACGGGGATAGGAGCTGGCAGCTATGCGAGCTGGTGGCGGGGCGGGCTGCCGAAAGAGATGAAGACCAGAGTGGGGCGAGAGAGGGGTCTTCCATTCTCTCTTGGTCCAGAGGCTGGGCTGGACCTGGTTGGTGAGGTTGTTGGCTATGTCCCGGGGTTTGTCATCTCCCTCACCTTACCATTCGGTCTGTAAACAAGGTAACTGATGACTGGGTCCGAATGGGTTATGTAACGAAACGCATGGACAGCCCCCTTTCGCTTGATGAAATGGATTATCGAGTGGCATCGAAAGCTTGAGAGTCGATTGTCCGGAGAGAGGAGGAGTTGGTCCCCTGGGTCCAATCCGCACCCTTGTGGTGTTTCTTGTTAAACTGTTAACTGTCTCCACCCATTAAACCCACCAGGTGGCAACCAAGCAGACTCAAACCCACACCTTCCAAAAGGAAGACCCGTGTCCTGACCACTTCACTATCACACCCGTCACACATGTAAAGAAGTTCGGAGTTTGTTCAAGAGGGTATTCATCGCACTCGGACAATTCCATATGCTCTCCGTCCAACTCTGCCAGAAAATTATCTGGCAAGACTCCCTAAGCCTGCGGAAAACCTTATGCGCTGGCAAGGTCTTGAAATACGGATAGAGGAAACCCATGAAACACTAAGCTGGGGAGAGAGGAAACCCATGAAATATTAAGCTGGGGAGAGAGGAAACCCATGAAACACTAAGCTGGGGAGAGAGGAAACTCATAAAACACTGAGCTGGGGAGAGAGGAAACCCATGAAACACTAAGCTGGGGAGAGAGGAAACTCATAAAACACTGAGCTGGGGAGAGAGGAAACCATGAAACACTAAGCTGGGGAGAGAGGAAACTCATAAAACACTGAGCTGGGGAGAGAGGAAACCATGAAACACTAAGCTGGGAGGAGGAAACCATGAAACATGAAGTTGGGGAGAGAGGAAACCCATGAAACACGAAGCCGGGGAGAGAGGAAACCATGAAACACGAAGCTGGAGAGAGAACCTGAACACGAGCGGGAGAGAAGAAACCCATGAAACACTAAGCTGGGGAGAGAGGAAACCTATAAAAACACTAAGCTGGGGAGAGAGGAAACCCATGAAACACTAAGCTGGGAAGGGAGGACCCATGAAACATGAAGTTGAAGGGAACCATGAACACTAGCGGGAGAGAGGAAACCCATGAAACACGAAGCGGGGAGAGAGGAAACCCATGAAACACGAAGCTGGGGAGAGAGGAAACCCACGAAACACGAAGCTGGGGAGAGAGGAAACCCAGAAACACGAAGCTGACGCCACCAGAATGGTGGAAACATTAAGACGGGCAACGAACAGAACAGTTTTTTACATGTTGCGGGCTGGGATTGAACTCGAGATATCAGATCTCGGATGCAGGCTCTATGAAGCGTTAAGTCAACAGCTGGTTGACAGCTTTACGTTAGATCAATGTCTGTGAGGATGATACACTGCAATGTATAGTTTGTATTCACTGTATCTATCGTTTATTTCGTTTTCTTTTTTTTTTCTGTCACAACGGATTTACCATGTGAAATTCAGGCTGCTCTTCGGCCCAGGGATACAGCGCATCGCCGCAGGGCAGTGCCACCCATTTCCTTTTTCCGGTATGCGTGTATTTTTGTCTACCTACGAAAACAGATTTAATCCATAGAATTTTGCCTCGTTGCCACCGGAACCTTGAATATTTGTGTACATAAGCAAGTACAAGCGCTCCTATAACTTGAGCGGTTACTGGACGGCGAAGTGTTAGGGAGCACAGCTCGTCTGGGGCCGACAATATGGCAGCGGTGCCCATGGCCATCTCTTTTCCTTCGTTGGTTTTACTTTCCATAGCACTCGTTTGAAACTGAACCTATTTACAGCTGAAGACTCACGCGCGAGCACGCGCACGCGCGCGCCAACACACACACACACACACACACACACACACACCACACACACACACACACACACCACACACACACACACACCGGACTCCGTATCCGATCTGCATTAGCCCAAGCTCTCTTCCATCACTTCTTACAGCCAGGAAGTAAAAAACAAAGGAACAACGACAGAAAGAAAGACATTAACAGAAGAAAAGAAAGAATAGAAAAGAACAGAAAAGAAAAGACAAATAAAACAACGTGAAACAGACAAAATATCGTCGACAAATCCTTCCAACCGAAGCCATAAACTGTCCTTCCATCTTGAATCCCTGAAACGCACACTGGCCAGACTGTCAGTGTGACTGTGCTTTACGGTGAGCACCTACGAGGACGAACAAGACACACGTGCTGTCTACACGCTTGGACAAATGATAATGGTAATGATAACAATGATAATGATAACGATATACTGTGTTTTCCAACGGTATTAATCATCAGCTTAAAAACTGTTTTCCCTAAATTTAAAGTTCAATAAATACATTTACTCTGATTAACGAGCACTAATAGCTGTTCTGCCGAGTCAAAAACAGAAGCGGTGATGCTACAACAGAAATGAAAGAAAAGACGATCCTCCCTGCCATTGATAGCAGTCAAGCGCGCAGCCATGTGCCTCTATCTTCCTCTTCCGAAGGTGACCATGGCTAGTCGCCCAGAACTTCCTCTTCCAAGGTGACCATGGCTAGTCGCCCAGAACTTCCTGCATGTACCATACGGTGGATCCTCATGGCTAAGTCGGCGCCAGAACAGGGTGTAACAGTACGTGAGCACTGTAAACCGTGAAACAGCAGAGAGGTACAGTGGGAATGAAGCGTACGTTGCGATATTATTTATTAAACGCTATTTAGGGAGAGAAAAAAAAATGTCCTTTGATTACACATACTATACTGTGCTAATTTGAGTACACATACTATGCTGTGTAATTTGAGTACACATAATACGGGTGAATTGAGAACATACTCATCTGTAATTGAGTACACATACTGCGGTGGTAATTTGAGTTACAAATATACTGTCGATTGAGTTCACATACTACTGTGTGTAATGTTGAGTACAATATGCTGTGTATTTGGCACATACACTGGTAAAGTTGACGCCGACATGTGTGTAATTTGAGTCACACATATACTGTGATTGGTTCAATACGTATAATGTGAATTTGAGTTCACATATACTATGCTGTTTAATTGGAGTACACAACTATACTGTTGTAATTTGGGTACACAGTCTGTCTTACTGTTGAATGTGAGTAACATACTACGCTCATGGAGAATCTTTCAAGGTAAACGTGGCAGAGATGGAGGAAACATAAGAGAACATGGCCGACTCGGTGGCTAGGTGTTCAAGAATTGTCCCAAGGTCAAGACAGTAGGTACTGGAGGAGATGGTGCTGACTAATAGTGTGCCGCGGCTAACCCGAACCCAGTGACGCCGACAGGTGAGACAGGCCCAAGGACTATACTGTGATTGGTTCAAAATGGCGCTACAAGGATGGAAGGCTTCACTTAGTATAAGGTCTTGAGAAGGCGGTTTAGGAGCAACACACGATCTGTTGTGCAACGATGGCGGACACTGTCTGTTCCTCTGGAGCTGTCCTTTGCAGGCAGGATACGTCGCGGAGATAAAACAGGATGACATGGGAAACGCCAGTAAGCCACATCTAGGATACCCTGTAGGTTCACGGAGTGGGTGAAAGCTGAAGAAGGTGGCCAGGCCCTAACCTCACGAGGCCTGGGGACGGCACCAGCCAAATCCACACCCACTCCAGTAGGTAGCTGATATCACTTCTGCTAGCTATCATGAGATGCTGCAGCGTCCAATTCCTGCGAATTCATTCCCAGAAATAAGCAATCTATGGCGACCTGCCCAAAGGACGTTCGTTTGGTCTCAGATAGTTCGGAAGAGCTCTAACGAGGCAGAGGAAACAATCCTCATCGTCACAGGGTCTAGAATGGAAGAGAGAGGTAGATAAGGAACGTCGGATACGGGGTACCTGGGAAATGATTTTTGGCGAATATTTCGGGAAGAAAACGAAAGGAACCTGACCTGTCCCGTTTGCAGGCTACGTTCTGTGACCAGCCGCTGACACCGTGTACCTTGCTGAATTTCCTATTGGAGGCCAGGGTAATTAGGAAAGTAGGCTTAAGGATGAGGTACTTGAAGGAGATGTCCGGAGGGGGGGGGGTTGGAGAGAAGGGGAGGGCCTCGTAGGGTGGAAGACACAAGAAGAGGTCCCACACTGGTGTCTGGGATTTCGACCGTCCCTGACAGAAAAGGAGCAGGCAATATCCCAGAGCAGGGGGTAATTGGAGGAGGACACTTCCCCCCTCCCCCCCAGTCTGCCTGAGAGTAGTGCAAATAGCTGCCTGGGAAACTTTAACTGAAGAGTGGAAAGGGAGATATCGGTGGAAAGAAAAGCCAGGAAGCTACGCGTTGACAGATTGTCCGCACACCACGCAAGCCAGCGGGATCAAGGGAGGAGTAAAATCCTTGTGCCAGGGAGACCATGTCCAGGGCCGAGAGATACAGACACCTGTGATGTTGGTCAGGAGAGTTGAGCAACACCCTCAATCAATGAAGATCCGTGAAGTGGATGAGACTTGACAGTATGACACCCGTCTTCCCAAAGAGGCCACAACACACTCAACTCTGCGTGGCGGGGCCGAAAAGCCCACATCAGAAATCCATCAGGATTTTGCACGCTTGAATCTCCTTAATTTAACAAAAACCAAACTTACAGTTGAAAAAAGAGTCAGACAGACAGACTGACAGGCAGACCGACAGACAGACCGACAGACAGACAGAGCAGAGAAGAACACTCAAGCAAGAAAGCAAATAAACCACCAGCTACTAGTGATAAACTCCCTGTTTTGTGTTGACCAGAATTTATGGAGCATCCCTGACAGGCTGCTGGCCGACCTAATGTGAATGCACTTGACAGGGTGCACGTGCTGCTGTCTACACGGTACACACAGCTATGTAGTGCTACAGAGAGAAATAGAGAGGTGGGGGAGAAAGAGAGAGGGAAAGAGGGGAGAGAGACAGAGGGAGATAGGGAGGAGAGGGAGAGAGGAGGGAGAGAGGGAGGGAGATAGGGGAAGAGAGATACAGAGAGACAGACACAGACAGACACACAAAAACAAAGACAGACAGACAAATACAAAGACAGACAGACACAAAGACAGAGAGAGAGAGAGACAGACAGACAGACAGTAAACAGACAGACTCAATGACTTAAAAGACCAAAACATTTACTGTGCAATGGCCTTGGGCCAATACACAATGAACTGGGGTGGGAGTGGGGATGGGGGTGGAGATGGGATTTGGGTTTGTGTTACTTCGCGCATATCTGACACTCATTTTGTACAATCTCCAATAACAGTAAACCACTCATGCTTTTCCACAGATAGGGAGGGAAGAAGTATATGAGAGAGCGAGTGAGACAGAGAGAGAGACTGGGAGAGAGAGAGGAGAGAGAGAGAGAGAGAGAGAGAGACTGGGAGAGAGACAGAGACAGAGACTGAGGAGAGAGAGACAGAGAGAACGGAGAGAGAGCGAGACTGGGAGAGAGAGAGAGAGAGACAGAGACAGAGAGAGACTGGGAGAGAGACGGAGAGAGAGAGAGAGAGAGACTGGGAGAGAGAGACAGAGACACAAGAGAGAGAGAGAGAGACAGACTGGGAGAGAGAGACAGAGGAGAGAGAGAGAGACTGGGAGAGAGAGACAGAGAGACACAGACACAGAGAGGAGAGAGAGAGAGAGAGAGAGCACGAAAGAGAAAGAGAGAGAGTTGGAGTGCGTGGAGGATGGTGTGACTGTAAAAGGAAGAGGAGGCCTCAAGACAGAACGTAGAGAACCGAAGTTAAGAGAACGTACCGACTACACATAGAAAGACGCATACACATCAACATTACTTTTCTATAATAGGATTACAACCGACTACCGTCTGGAGCCTTTTTAATAGACAGTATCAAAAACGTAAGCACTGTGCGAAATTCGAGCCAGCTAACAGGACTCACAAACTGAAAGAGGAAGATGTACACGAACATTCCAAGAGAAGACAGCAAAGGTACAGTTTGTGGTATGACTGAAGATAAACTTCATTTCCTGGATAATTGTGTTAGATACGAAAGAAAAACACTGATGACAAAAAGATTCAGGAAAAGACAGATATCTGCAATACCCCACTGCTCTAAATCCATGATAAAAAAAGAAAATCTCTGAATCCATGATGCAAAAATCCAAGCGATTTACTGAAGGTTAAGGACGATAAATCTGCAAATACGTATGTTGCACAATGTGTCTGTTACTGCCTGCATTTGTGAGAACTTAAATATTCTTAATCACTCATACATATATATTCCAACACTGATGTCGATGAGATGATGATGATGATCATCATCATCATCATGACGACGATGACGACGACTCAAACATTAATATTCCAACTGATTATGATGATCATGATGACAAATGACAAACCAATAATTGCTGAAATCGTGACCGCTACATCAATTTAGTATAACAGAGCTGTTTTATTGCCATATCGTGGGTTCTTATGGCAGATAAACGTGTGAATGCAACAGCACGTGCACACACACACACACACACACACACACTCTCTCTCTCTCTCTCTCACACACACACACACACACGCACGCGCACACACACACACACACACACATTGTTCCAGCAAACACAAAAAGTTGTACCTCTCTCTCTCCCTCTCACACACACACACACACACCACACACACACACACACACACACACACACACACACACACACACACACACACACACAACACACAACCACAGACCACTATTCCAGCAAACAGAAAAACCTCTCTCTCTCTCTCTCTCTCTCTCTCTCTCTCTCTCCCTCCCTTCCTCCCTCCCCACCCCCATTCCCTTTAGGTCTAAAAGTGCTGGGGGTAACACGAAAATGTAGGATGCCTATAACTGACAGGCAGAGGCATACAAATGTCAGTTCACAGCCCCGTGATGCGCACGTGCAGGTCTTCAGACCTGCCTTCTTCTTTGTCATCCTCAGCTTGCAAGAAGGCACAATTGTAACATGCCCTCCAGCTATACTACACATATCACTTACACAAAAGCACAAAAGCAAATCACCTACAGACCAGTTCTGTACCCACCAGACAGGGTGTACCCAGGCAGGATTGAACCCCTGACCTTCAATGTGGAAGTCTGGAGGTAGTCGAGTGGGTAAGTCACTGGACTTCCCACTGGAAGGTCCCGCGAATCGATCCTGCATGGATACCTCCCATCTAGTGGGTAATGATAATGAAAATAATAAAAACAATAATTAATGATGATCATGATGATGTTGATGTTGAACGACGACGACGACAATGATGATGATGATAGGGATAATAATGATAATGACAAAAAAGAAAAAGAATGAGCATTCATGGTGCTTAGTCTTAAAAAAAAGTCCAATGTGCTTACAATAACGAACACAAGTATATACAAATATATACAAAAATGCACAAGCCAAACAGTACCAACACCACGTATTTACCAACTCAAGCAATACTTACATTAACATACACGCACACACGCACAGACAGACGGACAAACACACACAGACACACACAACAACACACACACACACACACAAGAGGAGAAGAGAGAGAGAGAGAGACAAACATCGGGTATGCACAAAGACAGAGGGGGGTGGGACAGACAGAGAGGGAGGGAGACGGAGAGAGAGAGCGATAGACAGACAGACAGACAGAGAGCAAGGCAACAGCCGGACAAGACAGGAATAATAAAAGACTGTTTATCACGATGTAATAAAAAAAAAAAAAAAGAACTTTATCGTCGTACATTCAACCATGACCCAACCCATGCAACACGTGCACACGACGGCTCCATCAACTTAACACAACACACAATTGCCAACATCCCCCTCCCCTACCCCCTAGACACGTGACACATGTCAACTACACATGTCCATTACCCAAGGACCAGCTCGCAAGTTCGGCTGACACATCCCTCTGTCGATTCAGGCTCTTCTGACGGGTGCGGCGGTCAACTGGTTAAGACATCGGACTTCCAATGGGGAAGGTCGAGAGTTCGATCCTGCCTGGGTACCTCCCGCCTGGTGGGTAAAAGGTGGGAGGTTTTCCCCCCGATCTCCCAGGTAGTCAACATGTGTGCTGGCCTGCTGGTGCATAAACACTCCTCTTGTGTATAAGCACGAAGACCATCAGGTACGCACGCTGAAGATGGCACTTTAACCCTTTGACTCCCGCACCCTACTCACCAACTGCAAAAACGTAACCCTTTGACTCCTTCACTCTATCCACCAGCTACCTGCAGGAAGTTGGTGGATAGGGCGAGGGAGTCAAAGGGTTATGTTTCTGTTTTGCTAGAATGGTAGGCAATGCAGAGTGCTTGGTGGACAGGGTGTGGGAGTCAAAGGGTTAATCAAAGATCCTGTTAAGTCATGTCAGTGTCCGGTGGCTTTTGGCAACATGAAAACACCAAGCATGCACACCCACCGAAGATAGTGTATGCACACCGCACAACGTGGGCAAAACAACGTGCATATAAGCATCCACGTAAAATTAGAACGCTTAATTTAAAGAAAAAAACAATGGGTACTATTTCTAGTCCAGTCCCAGCACCTTCTTCTTCTGTTGTTTGCCGTCTACAAAAAGTCGTACTACATCTAGCCAAGAATATAGCTGTCTTGTTTGTCTCCCAGTTCCCACATGATGTCATAAGAGTTTGGTGGTTAGAAAACACGAAGTTTTTCTCCCGTATTCCATGCTGTAACAAGACGGATGTGAGGGACCTACAGTAGCTAAGGGTGGATCCTACTGAGGGACAGGACCCGGCGCTGTTCCACTCTGAAGGGACCTCTTATGAACGAGCGCCAGTCTCGTCTGATGTAGAAGACCGTGTAGATATTTGTCTTACACTGCATGGAAAATTAGTTTGTTAGAAGGCGCCTGCATGCCTGGTATCTCTGATTTCAGCCCTCTAAGTTTTCTGTAGGGGTCAGCTCGCCCTCAGCTCCTTTCAAAAAGACCCACCACGTCAGCCCTGGAGAGCTAGGGCTGTGGGCGGTTGTTATTCACCTTATAGGTCTATCATAGGACACAGAGTATTTTCTATCATAGGATATAGAGTATTTTCTAGGTGTGGCTTTGCCAAGTGCCATCCTGTTCCGTCTTCTCAGAAACCAAGGCCAGTCAGTCCGAGACAGCTTAGTCGTCTCGGACAGCCTGGCATTTTTCACAGCTAACCTCCACATCTGAAAGCCATCCACCATCTGCCACCTGTCACCCATCGAGTTAGACACGGCTGCTCCACTACCTTTACTGGAGGAAGACTTTCTTAGACACAGGCTTTCGATTCCCTTTCCTTTTACGTCGGCTTCGTGTAACCCTTTCACTCCTGCACCCCATCCACTCACTGTAAAAACTTAACCCTTTGATTCCCTTACCCTATCCACCAGCTTCCTGCAATGTTTGATTTCCTGGCATTGTCGATACTGCAGGATGCCGGTGGACAGAATGTGGGAGTTAAAGGGTTAACATAGGTAAGTCCCTTTTTAAACAAACATTTTATGAATTCCACCTGGGCTTTTCATTCTCTCTCCTTTTACCTGGCCTTCACAAAATTTAACAGAATGTACTTAAGTCCCTTTTTAAACAAACATTTATGAATTCACTGGCTTTTCATTCTCTCTCCTTTTACTGCCTTCACAAAATTTAACAGAATGTACTTAAGTCCCTTTTAAACAACATTTATGATTCCACCTGGGCTTTTCATTCTCTCTCCTTTTACCTGGCCTTCACAAAATTTAACAGAATGTACTTAAGTCCCTTTTTAAACAAACATTTTATGAATTCCACCTGGGCTTTTCATTCTCTCCTCTTTTACCTGGCCTTCACAAAATTTAACAGAATGTACTAAATATCCAAACACCGCTTACGGGCACTTGGCTGATATCAAAACGAACTCCTCATGAAATGGTAGCCTTTAACCAAGTTCTTACTGCGCCATGCTCATAACGCCAGGGATGTGAGTTCAATCCCAAACAAAGTTGCAGCTACCTTCGATCCAACCCTCGGGCAGCCCAGGGTGGTTATTTTTTCCTTTCATTTTTTTCTGGTCAAGCTGTGGACTCGAGATCTGATATCTCGGGTTCAATCCCAGCCCGCAGCATTAAAAACTGTCCATTTCACAGCCCATCTTAATGTGTCCATCATTCTGATGGTGTCAGACCTGTGTTTCATAGGTCCACTCTTTCTCTCCTTCCCATTTCAAAACTTTGTCAACGCATAGGGTTTTACGCAGGCTCAGGAAGTCTTGCCAGATAACTGCTCGAAGACCTGGGCGGAGCGCATGCGGAATTGTTTGAAAGCGATGAATTCTTCTTGAACAAACTCAAAACCCATGTAACACAAAACTGATCAACTCGTGAAGAATGATATTTCCTGTGAATGTTTTGATGGAGATGTGAATGGATCCGGTCCTCACTGTCCTGTACTTGTGTTTTCGTTTCGTTTGTTTGCTTTCTTTTCTCTTAATCTGAACACACACATACACACGCATACGCACGTACGCACGCACACACACACACACACACACACACACACACACACACACACGCGCGCGCGCGCGCGCGCACGCACGCACACGCACAAACACACACACAATATCAAAACCCATCCATCATACACATATCAAAACCCATCTATCCATTCTTACCTGCCCACACGAGGTGCAAAGCTTGACCTTTCCGCGCCACGACCTTGACCCAGGAGCGACCCTGATGGGCCACCACGTCCACCTCCAGGCTGTGCTTGCGGTCAGGAGAGGTGAAAGGTCGCATGACCCGCGTGACCCCTGGCAGGTGCGTGGCGGCGTGGACGATGGCCGCAAAGTGACTCAGGTTGCTGCTCTGAAGCTGGGCCGCCTGTGTCGCCTCGTCTTTACTGGACAACTGCAATCAAAAAACAAAAATGTTCATCGATCAGTCAATCAACTGGAATCAATCAAGTAATCGATCACAATCGATCATTTTCCTTTTCATCGTCACCTCCTAAATCAAGTAGTTGATCGATTGGTCAACCAACTGCAATCGATCCATTAATCGATTACAATCAATCGTTTATCTTTTCACCGTCACCTCTTGACATACATTTTATCAACCCATCATTCCTTCAACAAATTAGTCAATTAATCAATCGACCAATCCACTAACAAATATTGTCTATTTATGGTTACTAAAATACTACTAGAGTCATTAGTGTTTTTCTTTTGTCTGAGTCATTACCATCATCATCATTACTGTTATTATTATTATTATTATTATTATTATTATTATTGTTGTTGTTGTTGTTGTAGTAGTAGTAGTAGTATCATTATTACTGCCGTTGTTGTTGCTGCGTCATCATCATAATCTTCTTCATCATCATCAGTAGTAGTAGTACTAGTAGACAAGTATAATCACTGCTGTTATAACACAACTGTAATTCTTTCTGGTATTTTGTTCTTTTTGTTTTTATAACGATTATCATTATTATCTTCAGTATCTGCATTATGAATAACAGAATCATTATCACAGCTGTTGCATACACACAGACACGCGCGCACACACGCTATAGATCTAATTAATTTGTTTTCTTGAAAATGGTTACTGAGATATGGGAGAGAGGGAGTGACAGAGACACAGAGAAAGAAAGTGAGACAGAGACA
Organism: Monoplex corrugatus; assembly: GCA_030674185.1. NCBI lineage: Eukaryota > Metazoa > Mollusca > Gastropoda > Littorinimorpha > Ranellidae > Monoplex > Monoplex corrugatus. The sequence goes on from CM060309.1 coordinate 89,844,565, forward strand.
GAGGTACAGAGAGAGCAGGGTGAGAGAGAAAAGAGAGAGAGACAGACAGACAACAGAGACAGACAGACAGACAGAGACAGACATAGAGTGGCAGAGAAAGAGACAGAAAACCAGAGAGAAAAAGAGAGAGAGAGAGAGAGAGAGACAGAGGCAGACATACAGAGAGACAGACAGACAGAGAGAAAGAGAAAGACACAGACAGCGAGACAGTCGAGGACTAGAAGATGAAGCTACATCATTAGGTGAGCCACACAGGTGGGGAAAATCAGGACAACCTTGAAACACATCGCCGAGTGAATGTATCGGGTTGCACAGGCCAAGCGAGTAGTTGGATCAATACAACATCGTAGAAAAACACCTACACTGACGCCCGACAAACAGCTGGCTACAAGGCAAACACTCAGCACAAACAATGAGGCCACGACGAGCAAGTTGAATATATCCGTTGAATGGAGTTTGAGAGAAATCCGGGCTGATCTTTACGGGGGAGTGGGGTTTTCTTGTTAACTTCTTCAGTGGGTTTTTTTTTTACTATCCAACTTAAACCGGTGCATTTTTCTATCTCACTTTGTCACTGGCTTTTTCTTTAATTTGATTTGATTATTTTTCTATCCAACTTAAACCGGTGCATTTTTCTATCTCACTTTGTCACTGGCTTTTTCTTTAATTTGATTTGATTATTTTTCTATCCAACTTAAGTCGGTGCATTTTTCTATCTCACTTTGTCACTGGCTTTTTCTTTAATTTGAGCTGATAAGTGGATTTTTTAAATTTGACTTTACCGATGGATGTTTCTGTCTTCACCAGTTGATTTTGCTATCAGACCAACCAGTGGATTTTTCTAAACTTCACCGTGATTTTTTGTCTTTACTTCGCCCATAGATTTTTTATTTGACTTTACCAATAGGTATTTTCTGTCTTCATCAGTGATTTTCTATCCAGACCAACCTGTGGTTTTTCTAACTTCACCCGTGGATTTTTTGTCTTACTTCGCCCATACATTTTTCTATTTGACTTTACCAATAGGTATTTCTGTCTTCATCAGTGGATTTTTCTATCCAGACCAACCAGTGAGTTTTTCTAACTTCACCCGTGGATTTTTCTATTTCACTTTACCGGTGGACTTTTCTTTCAAACTTCACCAATGGATTTTTCTATCTATGACGTCATTAGTGGATTTTCTATCCAACTTTACAAGGGACAAATTAATCTTTCTTAGGCTTCTTGTATGTAGTCAAATGCATGCGGCAAACAGAACCAAAAAATAGATAAATAAAAGAAAGGGGACTAGGACAGGGAGGGAAAGAGAGAAAGACACACATACACACACACACACACAGACACTCACACACACACAGACAGACAGACAAAGACACACAGAGAGACACAGAGAGAGACACAGACAGACAGACAGACAGACAGAGACAGAGACAGAGAGAGAGAGACAGAGAGAGAGAGAGAGAGAAAACCACATGCCTGTTGCATGAATCAAACTGAGGGTGTATAATGACTAAATGTTAGTAACTGCAACGTTTTGTAAAACAAAATCTACGCAATGTTTGTATCATAAAACTTGTCTCGTCCAAAAAGAAATCAAAGAAGGAAAAAACAAAACAAAACAAAAAACGACTAAACACGAAAACAAGTGTAATGAAACGGCTCAAGATACACAGATACACATGTCATTTACATGTAACAAATACATATGTCATTTACATGTAACAGATACACATGTCATTTACATGTTACCAAGATTGTTCCAACGATAGGCTGATACAATACTAGTATTAAAATATAAACTAGGTATAATACAGGCTAGGCAGGACCTCAGGACTTGGCCAGCTCATGCGTTTATGTGCAGGTTTAAGGCTTGTGCCATGGTCACCATACACATGGTACCTGTGACATTAGTACATATGGAATTCGTTCCGAGCGCGGAGACGTCGTCTTGAGAAATTGAAACTGAAACTGAAAGAGCTAAACAAGACTGCTTCAATCATTTTTCTCTTCTACCTAAACACAAGCACTCATAATCATCCGCATTCAATCCTGCTGCACAGATCACTAAAGAAGGAGGCTATGCAGACTGCGCAGCAACGTAACCCCTGCACAGTGTGGCCCGAACAACGTGCATACACGCATCCAAGAAAGAGGAAAAACAAGGATCGAGAAGGGAGAAAAAAATAAATCTTGCATAAAATAAGCTATATGAAGAGCAACTCACGAAAACAAGTGTAATGAAACGGCTCAACCGTCAAATCTGACCTGACAAAATGAAAATAAATTGCAAGAGCAAAAAAAAAAAAAAGAAAAAGGAGAGAGAGAGAGAGGGGGGGGGGAGAATACAGAAACAGACACAGATATAAAGACAGACAGAGACAGACAGACAGAGAAGGAAAGACAGATACGGACAAATATAGAGAAAGACAGCGAGCGAGAGGCACACAAAAAGACAGAGAAAAAGTCTATGCCTCCAAAGAATGAAGAAAGAGAGAGAGAGGAAGGACAGGAAGAGAGAGAGAGACAGACAGAGACTAGACAGAGAGACAGGGCAGAGAGACAGAAGAGAAACAGATACGGACAGAGAAGACAGACAGCGAACAAGAGGCAAACAAAAAGACACAGAAAGAGTCTATGTCTCCAAGGAATGGAAGAGTTCTATGTCACGATAATCAAAGTGGGTCAGGCGTTGGACATTCAATCCGATGGTCTGGGTTCAAATCTGTGCTGGGATACTTCCCACCTGGTGGGTAAAACGTGGACATTTTTCCCATCTCCCAGATCGACATGTGTGCAGACCTGTTAGTATGCCTATACCCCAATTACTGTGTATACACACATAGGTGCATGCTAAAGATCCTGAAATTAAGTCATATCAGAGCCTGATAGTTTATGGAGACATGAAAACGCCCAGCAAGCACACCCACCGACAACGGTAGTGTGCAGCTGACTGTGCCTGCGAAACAACCTTCATTAGGGAGAAGAGTGGCAGAATGGTTCAGACGTTCGCCTGCCCATAACAAAACTCGAGGTTCCTGGGTTCGCTCCCCGTACAGGTCTCAACTTTTCTCCTCAGTTTGATCGGAAAATCGAATTGAACGTCTTGTCCTTCAGACGGGGACGATAAACGAGTCGGACCCGTGTGCCTTCTGGCTGCGCACATTAAAGATCCCACGGCAGTCGAAAATCGTGAAGAGCAGGGCGTTGCCTGGCTACCTTAGTATAACACATTGGAGAGATAGCCTGATTTCCCAGATCCTACCCCTTGAAGACCAATTAGCCTTCTTGTCTTTCTGAAGTCTTGGTAAAAGAAATGTGAATATGAATATGAATTTGAAGTAGTGTTGGCCCCGGGAAAAGTTGAGATCGCTGCCACCTCACTCCCCTACGACCCCAGGGTTATGGGACTACCTAGGCAGGACCTCAGGACCCGGCCAGCTTGTGGGTTTATGTGCAGGCTTAAGGCTTGTGTCGTGATCATTCTGGATCTTCTCTATCACATCACGTGACACCTGTGATGTTAGAGCATATGGAATTCATTCCGAGCGCCGAGACGTCATCTTCAGAAACTGAAACTGAAATCCGAGAAAAATCAGAACATAAAACTGAAATAACAACAACAGAAAGACAAAAAAAGAAAGAAACAAACAAAAACAGCAGCAACAACACGAGAGTTCCCAATCTTGAGAGGTCATCGAAAGCATTGACCTTCCTTTAGATTCAAAATGAAACCATCCTTCCCGCATCAGCAGCCTCTATAAATGCTAAACGGCCACACTCGAGATGATAGAAATTGGTGAGAGACAGAGAGAGAGAGAGAGAGAGAGAGAGAGAGAGAAGAGTGTGTGTGTGTGTGTGTGTGTGTGTGTGTGTGTGTGTGTGTGTGTGTGTGGGTGTGTGTGTGTGTTGTGTGTGGTGTGTGTGTGGGGTGTGTGTGGTGTGTGGTGTGTGTGGGTGTGTGTGTGGTGTGGTGTGGTGTTGTGGTGTGGTGTGGTGGGTGTGGTGGTGTGTGTGTGTGTGTGTGTGTGTGTTCTCTCTCTTCTGTCTCTCTCTCTCTCTTCTGTGCGTGCCTGTGTGTGTCTCTTCTCTCTCTCTCTCTCTCTCTGTATGTGTGTGTGTGTGTGTCTCTATCTATCTATCATACACACACACACACACACACACACACACACACACACACACACACACACACACACACACACACACACACACACACCCTACCTAACTGCATAGATGATCCTGTAGGAAAAAAAAAAAGAAAATTTGAAAAGAAAATCAATGACACGTATTCTTTACATTCACGCAAATAATCCAAGGATATGCCCCTGGAGTTGACCATTCCGACAAATTCATCATCACGTGATTAATACTAACTGCATGAAATGCACAAACACACTAAATACACAACAACATAAAAACTGTTCTTCAATACCTAAAACGGCCGCTAAGCGTTCAAATTTCATAAGAGCTAAATATATATACCACATTCTCAATCCTAATTCAAAGTATGAAAGGCTTTAGGGGAAACGGAGAGATCGATTCCATATTGCGCCGACTGAAGGCGAGAGCTATGCCCGCTACCCAGAAAACCACGCAATTTCGCAGGACTTACTACAGCCCCGTGCATTAGACCCAGAATCATGTAAACATCTTACCCCCAGAGATATGGCTGGAATTACCATTCGCTCAGTGCAGCCAGGCACAAAATCATGTAAACAACGTAACCTGAAAGTCCTCCATACCACGAACACTCAGTGCCTTTTCTTTCCAACAATCCCCATTATAAGCACGGGTCAAAGGTGGGGAGACTGAGAAACTGGACCGTTGACCATTAACCCTTTGACTCTCGCACCCTATCCACCAACTGAAAAAAATAACCTTTTTACTTCCTCACCCTATCCACCAGCTTCCCTCACCCTACCAACCAGCTTCCCGCAGGAAGCTAGTGGATTGGGTAAGGGAGTCAAAGGGTTACGTTTTTGCTTTGCTAGCATGGATGATAATGTAAGATGCTGGTGGACACGTTTCGGGAGTCTAAGGGTTAAAGTGAATACAATCACGGGGGCTCCCCTGGTGTGGACAGGCCGCTGATGAGGAGCTCCGTCATTACACTGATCGAACTGTCTGTGAACTGACCTGAATGGACAGCGTCCCCAAATAGACGCGGTACCAGGTCTTGGGAATAACAGGAAATGCTCCAGTTTGTTTGGAGTGTGTTCTGGAAAGATTCGTTGCACTAGGAACTATTCCATATGCGCTCCATTCAAATCTTCCAGAAGTTACCCGGCAGACTCGCTGAGCCTGCAAAAAACTATGCGCCTGACAAGGTCTAGAACTGGAGAGTTGGGGGGGGGGGGGAATGGGGAAAGGACCTATAAAACACTAAGCGTACACCACCAGAATGATGGAAACAAACAGAAGGGGTCTATGAAACACTAAGTGTACACCAGCAGAATGATGGAAACAGAAGGGACCTATAAAACACTAAGCGTACACCAGCAGAATGATGGAAACAGAAGGGACATATAAAACACTAAGCGTACACCAGCAGAATGATGGAAACAGAAGGGACCTATAAAACACTAAGTGCACTCTCCCATAATGTGGAAACAGTAGTGGGCCTATAAACACTAACGCGTTACACCACAGATGATGGAACATGAGTGGCCTATATAAAACACTAACTACAACCAGAACAAAATGACAACAACAGGACCTACACACAAACACCCTAAGTGCAATCACTGAGAAAAAGATGGAAAAGAAGGGAAAATTTAAAAAAATCAAGCGTATCTCACCAGCAAATGATAAGGAACATGAGTGGACCATTAAAACACTAGTGATTAAACCACGCAGAATGATGGAACAGAAGGGACACTATAAAACACTAAATGTTCAAACCAAGCAGAATATGGAAACAAAGGACTAATAAAACACTAATCTCATCCAGCAAAGATGAAACAGAAACGGGAGCTATTAAAACACTAAGCGTACTACCAGCAACATGAGAAACAAACGCAATATCAGAAACACTAAGCGTGCATTAGACCAGAACATGAATATTGAACAGATAGGTGAATATAAATCACTAGTCACCACACAGAATATGAAACAGAAAGAACCTCATAACGAACACTCAGTGCACACTCCACGTCCATAAAGACGGAAACGAACTAGAAAGGGCGTTGAACACTAACTGTTGCACCCACCAGAATGAGGAAAAAACAAAGGGTTCTATGAACCACAGCACTAATGCAACACCCGCAGAACATGATGGAATACAGAAGAGGACATATGAAACTAAGTGCACACCAGCAGCAATAAGTGAATACAACAGAGGGGTCTGTGGACAGCCTAAGTGACACCGCAGAATGATCGGAAACAAACTGAAGAATATGAACACTAATAGACCACCAGGATTGATGGAAAACAGACAGAATGGGATTATGAAAACCACTAAGTGACACCAGCGCAAAATTTGAAACAGCAAAGACATAGTGAAACACTATGCCTGACCAACCTAGAATGATGGAAAAAAGAAGGGACCTATGAAACACTAAGTGCACACCAGCAGAATGATGGAAACAAACAGAAGGGACATATGAAACACTTAGTGACACCAGCAGAATGATGGAAACAGACAGAAGGGACTATGAAACACTAAGTGTACACCACCAAAATGATGGAAACAGACAGAAGGGACATATGAAACACTAACGACACCACAGAATGATGGAAACAGACAGAAGGGATCATATGAAACACTAAGGCTACACCAGCAGAATGATGGAAACAGACAGAAGGGACATATGAAACACTAAGTGCACACCAGCAGAATGATGGAAACAGACAGAAGGGACATATGAAACACTAAGCGTACACCAGCAGAATGATGGAAACAGACAGAAGGGATCCTATGAAACACTAAGTGCACACCAGCAGAATGATGGAAACAGACAGAAGGGATCTATGAAACACTAAGTGCACACCAGCAGAATGATGGAAACAGACAGAAGGGATCATATGAAACACTAAGTGCACACCAGCAGAATGATGGAAACAGACAGAAGGGACATATGAAACACTAAGAGTAACACAGCAGAATGATGGAAACATCAAGATGGGGCACCGAACTGAACCAGGATTTTCCGGCTGAAAGTCCAGCATTTACCCACACACAAGCAAGCTCGTCATGGTTCGATTCATATCCAGCTACAAACATCTGTTGGGGGTAGGGGTGGGGGAGAGGAGGGGGAGAAGCGTTGACACACCTTGCCTACAGACACACAACCTCAAAGTGTCGATTTCAACAAGACTGTCTTACGTTAAAAAAAGACAAAAAGAAGAAAGAAGAAGAAAGGAGGAGGAGGAGGGAGAAAGAAGAAAAGACGAAAAAAGAAGAAAAAGGAAAAGAGAGGAGGAGGAGAAAGAAGATGAAGAAGAAAGAAGCACGAGGAGGAGAGAAGAGAAATGATGATGAGTGAGATGATGATGACGATGAAATGATGATGATGATGATGATGATGATGATGGTGATGATGAAGACGAAGAAGAAGACGAAGAAGAAGAAGAAGAAGAAGAAGAAGAAGAAATCAAAACAGGGTCATAATCATTCCAACTGACTCAGCGACTTCCTGCTAAATCTGACCTGGAATCCAAACTTGGAAACGAAGCTTGTGTCAAACTGTAGATGATATCATCGTCATTAACGATAGTTTCCGTCTTCCTTCTGTGACAATCGTTACTTGCGTCAGCGTCATGTCAATTCGCATACCCTTTTCATTTTGCCGCGAAAAAAAAAAAAAAAAAAAAAAAAAAGAAAGACGAGTAGAAGTATTCAGATTGATCTCCGTCGAGGACTGTGTCAACAAGTACAAAATGACTCACATTACCCAACAACACACACACACACACACACACACACACCACACACACACACACACACACACACACACACACACACTCTCTCTCTCTCTCTCTCTCTCTCTCACACAGACACACACACACATACATACATACATACACAAAGCACACGGAGCGAAATGGGCATGTGGCCTTTTCAGTAAACAATTAATACTCAGAGAAAGAGAGAGAGATGAGAGAGAGAGGAGACACGGGCAGAGAGAGACCGAGAGAAAGGAAGGCAGAGTAAAGAGAGAGTGAGTGTGTGCATGCGTATGCGTGCGTGGTGTGTGTGTGAGAAGAGAGAGAGAGATGGGGTGGATGAGAGAGAGAGAGAGAGAGAGAGAGAGAGAGAACACGATCCATTTTGCGACAAACGCGGCCCAAACCTAGGAAAATATAGATGAACAGATTCTCGGCTGTTTACCACCGGATTTATTTCAGTCAGTCTTATGTAAAACGCGTGATCAGCACATTAAGGCGTTTTACCCAAGTGAATTGATTACAACGGTAAGGTTGCCTGCCTCATGATCTTGAGGTCGTGAGGAATTTTGGTGTCTAGAGTTTGTTCAATAGGGATTCACTGCACTCGAACAATTCCTTATGCGCTCCATCCAAACTGGCCGGCCATTATCTTGCAGACTCCCTCATTGTTACTGTTTTTGTTGTTTAAAGCCCAGCCTCAAAACATACAACCTTATCAGGGCAATCACCGCCTCAAAACATACAACCTTAACAGGGCTATCACCGCCTCAAAACATACAACCTTAACAGGGCTATCACCGCCTCAAAACATACAACCTTATCAGGGCAATCACCGCCTCAAAACATACAACCTTAACAGGGCTATCACCGCCTCAAAACATACAACCTTATCAGGGCAATCACCGCCTCAAAACATACAACCTTATCAGGGCAATCACCGCCTCAAAACATACAATCTTATCAGGCTATCCCGCCTCAAAACATACAACCTTATCAGGGCTATCACCGCCTCGAAACATACAAAACTTCAAAGAAAAAAAAAGAAAAGAAAATTAAGCACACATACACATATCAATGCATTCGCGCACATAATCTAAGGACATGCCTCTGGCGTTGACCATTCCATCCGATTTATCGCAGGGGGGATTTAAAAAACACATCTGAATACAAATTTAAGTATACCCAAGGACACCAAAACATACATAAAAACGGGCATAAGTTACCTAAACTTGCTTCCGCATATCTCACCTCGCTAGAGCCGATAAAATGCACTTCAATACATGTACCCATTTATCAATCCTAAGAAAAAGCACGTAAGACTTTATTGAACAGAATACAGGTGAATGGACCAGCAAGGCAGATAAGGACAGGAAGAAACTTCCCAGTCTTCCCATTGAGCCCACAGCACCCCAACTATGGGTAGGAGCCGGTTAAAGCCGAAAAATCCCACAATGATTTTTGAAAGGACCGACGGGGATTCAAACCCACAACCTTCCAGTCGGTAGAGAATACTCAAGTTTTGTACCGGCAATGCGTTAGACCAAAGTAACAATATTTTTCACTGTGAAACTCCACATCTCGATGGAAACAACAACTGAAAATCGCCAAATTTATGACATTTTCTCTAAAGTTGTGCAGTCATATGCTGAACATCTTAATATCCTCTCGTACGACAGTTTCACATACACTGCTTTCTGGCAGACTTTCATACACTGATTCTGCTGATTTTCCTTGATCTGCTGCTACCCGGCGTGTCCTGCTTGGGGTTAAAGAATATACTGAACTTTGAAAGCGAGAGAGATGTGGGGGGAAGGGGCGCTAGGGGAAGGGGGGGAGAGAGGGGGGGAGAGAGAGAGAGAGAGAGAGAGAGAGACAGACAGACAGACAGACAGACAGACTGTCTCTCTCTCTCTCTCTCTCTCTCTCGCGCGTGTGTGTGTGTGTGTGTGTGTGTGTGTATGTGTGTGTGTACATGTCCGCGCGCGCGCACGCGAGTATGTGAAAGAGAAACAGTGAGAGAGCGTGTGTATGCATGTGTGGGAAGGGACGTTTAGGGGCAGAGAGACAGACAAAGACAGAGAAAGAGAGAGAGAGTGAGTGTGTGTGTATGTGTGTGTGTGTACGTGCGTGTGTGTACGTGCGTGTGTATACGTGCGTGTGTGAGTGCGCGCGAGCGCGCGACGTTAGCGCGAGAGAGTCTGCCGTCAAATCAGGAGACAGGAAGAGAAGGAAGACAGAGCGAGAGGGTCGAGGAGAGAGGGAGAGTGAACAATTAATGGCTTATTCATAAAGGTCATCGACTCTCTGGGAAAAAAAATACATATATAAAAAGAAGCATATTAACGAAACTGACTTGGGCACCAGACAGAACAAGGCGTGGGACTGGGGGAGGAGAGGTCAAAAGAAGAAACAGGAACAAGAAATAACAATGATTCATTATTTTTCAGCGGTAGAGACTACAAGCCATTTATCAAACATGCCATTGCTAATGTACCTATCTGAAAAGAGATTAAAAAAAAAAAAGAACAAATACGCTGATACGCGCCATTTTTCGATCATGCCAGCTGCTAATGCACATATCTGAATAGAGATTTTTAAAAAATACAAAAGAACACATACACCGACACTACAAGCCACTTTTCGAACTTGCCGTTGCTTTTGTACCTTTCTGAATAGAGCTCAAAATACAAAGAGCAAACACACTAATCAAGGCAGAATACAAGAGGAAATCAAAATGTTGGAGAGAGTTCGAAGAAGAGATGCATGTACGAAAACAGTCATTAATGTAGCGCGCGCTCGCGTGGTGTGTGTGTGTGTGTGTGTGTGTGTGTGTGTGTGTGTCTGTGTGTGTGTGTGTGTGTGTGTGTCTGTGTGTGTGTGTCTGTCTGTCTGTTCTGTGTGTGTGTGAATGTGCATGAGAGTGAAAAAGAAAATGTGTGTATGTGTCAGAGATGGGGGGGGGGGGGGGGACAGAGACAGACACACAGACAAACACAGACACAGACACAAAGACAGCATAAGAGTTTTCACATCACAACCATTATCAATTGTTAACATGAATAAGACGGGAACCAGATGAACAAAATATGGACAAACACAATCAAATCTGATCGGCAGAAAAAGGAGAGACAGACAGACAGAGAGAGGGAGAGCCAGAAAGAGGGGGAGAGAGAGGAGACGAAAGGAGAGGAGAGGAGAGAAGAGAAAAGACAAGACAAGAGAAGAGAAGAGAGAGAGAAGAGAGAGAGAGACATAGAGAGAGACACAGAGAGTGAGAGAGAGAGAGAGAGAGAGAGACAGACAGACAGACAGACAGAGACAGATAGAGAGAGAGATAGAGAACACAACAGAACAGACAGACAGACAGACAGTCTGACTGACTGACTAACTGACTGACTGACTGACTGACTGACTGACGGAATGAGACAGATTCATCTGTATGGATATCCTCATCAATGGTCTCACTGCATGCAAAGTTCAAGCCAATTCAACTCCGAATCACCCTCTCTCTACCCCAGACACTTTTTCCCCTTTCTTTTTAAGCGTTCCTATTTTTCTCAGATGCGTGTATCGACGTTTTTCTACCCGAACTGTACATTCGTTACTTCTCCATTTCCTGTTGTAAAAGAAATAAAATTAACTGTATCTTTGTAGGGATGTTTAATGATTTTTGAAGAAACAGTCGTTTTCTTAGGTCATCCCAGGCAAAACTGCCAAAAACAACATATACTTCCTATTCAATGGCACAACTGCACGATTTATACGTCAAAGCATCTTTATTAGATGCTGCATATCTTTTGCAATGCAAAGCATTTTTCTGACACACCAATCTAAAATTTGTAAGAGCTTTTTAACCCTTTGACTCCGGCACCCTGTCCACAAGCGTCCTGTATTGTCAATTATGCTAGCAAAGTAAATACTTAACCCTTTGATTCCCTCACCTTATCCACCAGCTTTCTGCGGGAAGCTGGTGGGTAGGGTGAAGGAGTCAAAGGGTTAAGTCTTTGTAGCTAGTGGGTGAGGTGCGGGAGTCAAAGGGTTAACGAACTGATTTATATTCCTTTAACATACAGGGCTCCATACAATATGAAATTTTAAACATTTTGTAAAAGGCGAATTTGTTATAAGACTGAATATGACCATTCCAGTTCCGCAATCGGCAGTCTTATCAGTCTCTCTCTGAAACATTTAATGAAAGCATTTACATTTTCTAGTTCTTGATTTTCCTAGCTGAAAGCAAATCCATACTGACGCAAGCACATGCTGCTAACATTTGAAACCCACGAATGTATACCCTTACAATTTAACTGACATGACATTTTGCAAGCTTTTAAGGGGAGTCTACTATGACCCACATATCAACTAATATCTTATGCCTTTAACAAATGGGTCTATATACAAAAGGATGTCTTCCGTATTCCCTATAAACTATATCATTTGGAGTGCCCCAGTTAACATCAAAGAATCTTTTCAGAGGTTTTTTTTTCTATTGGCAGTCCTTTCTCAAGTCCCCACATGTCTGTTCCGTATTGTACTACTGGCTGTACATCTGAATCAAACAGCTTCGTGAAATTTCAACAGAGTTCCTTCCAAATTTATGTAAGCTTCTTAAAACAATCAAAGCTGCTTTCTTTTCTCTTGAAACTAACCACGACAAATAAAGCTAAACCTTTAATTTGTTGTAAAGTAGATTCCATGGGTATCCAAGGTATTTACATTCATTTATCACAAACATAAAACGACCAAAGTCATGCACACAGAAGGATCAGCTAACCAGCCACAGCAGAGCATACGAATAGATAAAACAGAGCTGGAAAACGTCGACAACTTCAAGTACTTGGGCTCTGTCAAAACCAACACAGGATCTTGCAGCAAGGACATCAGATCAAGAATAGGTATGACCAAGCAAAAAATGGTCCAGTTGAACAACATATGGAAAGACAGAGGCATACCAACGAAACCAAAAATATGAATTTTACGCTGCTTAATTTGGCCTGTTGTCATGTACGGATGTGAAGCCTGGACTTTGAAGAAAGACGACGAAAATAAAATAAACGCAGCAGAAATGTGGTTCTACAGGCGTCTTCTCAGAGTAAAATGGACACACAAAAGAATCAACGAAAGCATGCTAAAGGAATTAGCTGTCCAGAGATCAACAAAAGAAAATTGAAGTATATCGGGCACATGAAGACAAACACAAGAACCGACTTAATGACATAAGTCTTGCAGGGGAGAGAGTGGAGGCAAAGAGAAAACAAGGAAGGCCAGCAAAATCCTTCATGGGCAACATCGCTGACGCCTACAAACTGGGGCTCCATGACATCATACACAGGAGCAGAGACCGTGTCGCCTGGCGATCCTTCGTGACAAAAGAGTGGAGCTCCCACCGTCGTCCACGGCGATGGAGATAGATGACAGATGATGATGACCACAAACACTGTACTATTCCCATGATACCATCGTAGATGGATTGCCAAGAACCGTCCCTTTCGAAACCATATTAATTTTCTGCATGTTTACCTTCAGTCTGAGTTTGTTGGCGGCCTTGTACAGACTGTTCAGATCAGTCTGCAATCCTGTCAGTTTCAGATAGCAAAATCATATCGTCTGCAAACAATATCATGAATATCTCCGTCCAGTCTACAGAAAAAATATTTGCGTTTTGTTATTTTCAGTTGCTAAACCACTGCCGGAGAGGAAAATAACACAGGACTGCACACATCACCTTGCTTTACACCCCTGTGTACAACGAACATAATCACTAACTATTGTTCCACATCCTATCCTAGTTTCAACTTCTTTATACATATTCATAATACAGCGAAACAGTTTATCTTTGATCCCATTTGTAACGAGGACCGGTCATAACAGATTTCTCGAAATGGAATCGAACCCTTTTCTACACACACACACACACACACACACACACACACACACACACACACACACACACACACAGCAGAGAGAGAGACAGAGAGAGAGAGACAGAGAGAGAGAGAGAGAGAGACAGAGAGAGAGAGAGAGAGACAGAGACAGAAAGAGAGAGAGAGACAGAGACAGAAAGAGAGACTCGGACAGAAAGAGACAGAGACACAGAGGGAGGAGACAGAGAGACAGACAGAGAGAGAGAGAGACAGAGAGACAGAAAGAGACAGAGACACAGAGAGAGGAGACAGAGAGACAGACAGAGAGAGGAGACAGAGACAGACGGACAGAGACACAGAGAGAAGGGGGAGGAGAGAGAAGAAGGGACAGGAGGAAGACTCATATCAGTCTCCAAGTCTTAAACAGCGATGTTCAGAGGCTAGCAGCAATCTTGCCATCATGCATGACAATGTTTACTGTCTCCGTCCCCCGTCTGTCACCAGATTGGTTCCTTCAGGTCCACTCTCTTTCAATTCATCGCTTGAAGAACGCACGCACGCGCGCACAGAGAAAGAGAGACAGACAGAGACAGAGAAGAGAGAGAGAGAGTCACAGGGAGAGAGAGAGAGAGAAAACAGATAGAGACAGAGATAGAGAGAGACACAGAGGTACAGACAGACGGAGACAGAGAAACAAACTGAGAGAGCAGAGAGAATGAGAGAGAAGAAAAGACAAGAGACACAGAGACAGAGAGACAGAGACAAACAGAGAAACAGACTGAGGAGAGAGAGACTAGAGAGAGAGGAGAGAGAGACAGAGACAGAAAGCGAGAGAGATTAAGAGAGACAGAGACAGAGATACAGAGACAAAGAGAGATATATACATATACCGAGACAGAGAGAGATATAGATATTCAGAGACAAAGGACAGAGAAACAGACAGAGGCAGACAGAGAGACAGAGACAGACATCCAGAGACATAGAGACAGAAAAGACAGAAACAGACAGGACAGACAGACAGAGAGACACAGAGAGAGCGAGAGACAGAGACAGAGAGGAGCAGCAGTAGCAAGCAATTACAGCAATCGCTCAAGTCAACGACTTACTACGACAGTCGCTCGTACGGCACGTGGCCAGCTCTGCCTCGCATACTCCAACATCTATCCAAGGCATCGCATTGCACGCGGGGTCGCGCACAAGCAAAGCAAGCAAGCAAGGAAGCAAGCAAGTCAAGTCACAGCAGAAAACATCGGGTCGCTCGCTACAGCTTGCTGCGAGAGGAGGTTTGGAAGGGGGAGAAGAAGAGAAAACCGTGCGCTGAGCGTCACTGATTCGCTTGTACTCCTGCATATCCTGCCATCAATGTGATGTTGCCTGTCTTTTGTCTCCAAACGTGTTCTCTCCAGTTCGTGCCTGTGGACGCTGCAAACCGACTCGGTTAATACTTTCTCAACTTTCTCACGCGCGAATACAATTTACTCTCGTGCTTCAGATTTTGTGGCTTGTCCCCTAGGTGTGATAACCTTTTTTTTTTCCCCAGAGGTGAAGAGATCCTCTTTCTCTGTGTGTGTGAGCGCGCACGCGCGCGCGTTCTGTATGTGTGTGCGTGTGTGTATCATCGGAAATTGTCAGGTATCAAACCAGAACAGGACATTTTTGGAAGTTGGTCATGGATGCGTCGTGGCAGTGAGTGACATCAGCGTCAAGTGAGTGATGATGAAGTGTGCCGTTGTTGCTATTTTTAAGCTGGTGTCATCAATGTGATGTCTTTCTTGTTTACTATGTATTGTTTAGTATTCTGTCACCGAGTCCACCTTCTGGACATTCTGTGCTCGAAAATTTCCTTTTCTCTGTCACCCTCTATGTTTCTGCCTTGCTCCTTTGCTTTCTGTCATCTCTTCCTTTCATTTTCCTACCTGTTATTACTATTGTTGTTAAAAGACCATCTGACTGCGCAGAACCACATCATGGCAATAACCATTTCAAAAGGTACACTTAATACCTCACTAAAAAAAAAAAAAAAAAAAAAAACCACACACACACACACACCACCACCTACACAAGAAACTTAAAGTGCACATATCAATGCATTCGTGCAAATAATCTAAGGATATGCCTCTCAAGTTGCCCATTCTGTCCACTTTAGTACCAGGAGAGCTAGGGGGAAAAACAACACAAATGTAAACACACATTTAGACAGAACATACATACACTGGCCCAAGTTACCTATAATTGCTTGTGCACATCACATTTCCTCCGAGCCAAAAACAAAAATGAACTTCATACACGTACCCAATTATCAATCCTAAGAGAAAGTATGTAAAGCTTTACAGAACACATGAATAATCCAGCAAATGATAGGGAAAAAAGGCAGAAAGCAAAGAAGCGAGGAAGAAACGAAGAGCTTAACGCAAAAGAGGTAATTTCCAGCATAGAATTCCAGAAAATGGGGATACCATTTCGCTGAAAGAGCCCCCGGCATCCCCATGGGGCTCATATTCTGCCTTAACGGCCATTCGGCTGTGTGTCTTCTACAAAGCCTTTCGTACTTTGTCTACGATTGATGACTGGTTACATCTACTGACTGCATTTTGGCTTCTAAGGAAACATGTGCAAAAGCAATTTTAAGTAATTTTCATGTTTTAGTGCGCTTAGTTCTGTTTATAAATTTATAGTCAGGTTTTTTTTTTAAACATCCTGGTGACAAATCAGGTGGAATGGTCATCGCCAGGTCATGTATTGTGTGTATTTAATTTTCTTCCAATTATTTTTTTACGATCAACGAGGCATTGCGTGTTTTGAGATGATTATAGGCCTGATGTGGCTCTGCGCAGTCGGCTGGGCTTTAAACATTGATAATAAAAACACTAACCGTCAATAAGTAGCAATTCAGTCACACTGTTGATCGAATTTACAGCTAACGATATAAATAAATAAATAAATATATACATATATATATATATATATATATATATATATATACGTATATGTATGTATGTATACATATATATAATTTGTATATATATGTATGGAGAGAGAGAGAGAGAGAGAGAGAGAGAGATATTCTGACCTTTACAGTGAAAAGGTTTGAGCCATATACATGATTGGTCCTTCTAATATACAAACCACTTTCGTTGATATAGGATTTAAGTGTGTGTGTGTGTGTGTGTGTGTGTGTGTGTGTGTGGTGTGTGTGTGTGTGTGTGTGTGTGTGTAGAGAAGACAGACAGATAGCAAGATAGCTAGCTAGACAGACGGACGGACGGACGAACGGACAGATGTATAACATGAATGTACATATGTATGCCTATTCAACCCATTCATTTTATTTTTGCCACAAGCGATGTAACGAAATTCAAGCTCATCTCTTCGCCACCGTGAAGAACCAACATTTCTCTATTTTGTCTTGTGTCGTTCTTCTGTACTGTCGGCATATATTTTCTTTTACGGGTGGGCCCTATCTAAAAGTGGAATCTTGACAGAATTTTGTCAGAGGCAACTCCTTTGGTGCTTACATGTGCTACTCGTATTACATGCTCCTAAGTGTACGCTGCACACGAAGCCTGCGTTTGTTGTCTCATCCGAAAGACCAGCACCAAGCCTTTCACTCCAGTTCTACTGAAGATTCTCGGGTGTAGAATCCTGGATTTTTGGGGACTTTTCGCTTTCTAGGCCACCATGAACACACACACACACACACACACACACACACACACACACACACACACACACACACACACACACACACACACAACTCTCTCTCTCTCTGTCTCTTTGTGTCTGCCTGTCTTTGTATCTGCCTGCCTGCCTGCCCCCCCCCCCCCTCTCTCTCTTTCTGTTCCATCTTCCACACCACACTAATATCACTACCCCCACGTCGCTCATTTCGGTTTGTTAACACACCTCCAAACCCACAAAAGCCGAGGTCAACATGACTCTTGAAGAATTGTTCACAATGCTACGATGTTGCGAATAGAGATGGCAGCGATGATGCTGTGGAGTTCCTTTTCGGACAGAGGCCACGTGTCAGCCAGGCCCGAGAGATACGACATCTGCGCACTAGTCAGGAAAATTAAGCAACACCCTCAATCATAGCCTCCGTCAAATAAAATCATAAGCCCAACTCTGTGGTCCCGGTCTTCCCAATGAGCCCACACACGCTGAACTGTGAGTTCAGAAGCCGGTTACTATTATTGTTAATTTTGTTTAAAGCCCAGCCGACTGCATCCAGCCATATCAGGGCTATAACCTTTTCTAGTCCTTGGCATGACTGTGTCTATTATTGGTGTTTTTTAAGTTTATTCTTCTGATTATATATTTTAATTTTAATTTTTGTGTGTGTGTGTGGGTGTGAGTGTGTGTGTGTGTGTGTGTGTGTGTGTGTGTGTGTGTGTGTGTGTGTGTGTGTGTGTGTGTGTGTGTGGTGCGTGTGTGTGTGTGTGTGTGTTGTGAACGTGAACATGATATGTTGGAATATCTTTGTATGCTCTCTGATTTGTTTTAATTAGTTAAATGTCTTATTCAGCTTCTATTTGTAATGCATGTTTTAATTAAGATTTTATGTAAAACGCGTTGAGCATTTTATGGAAAGGCGTTTATTCATGTAATAATAAAAATAATAATAATAATAATAATAACCGTTTCAAAACATACAGAATACTTCAAAACAAGTTAAAAAAAAAAGAAAAGAAAATTAAGTACACATATCAATGCATTCGCGCACATAATCTTAGGACATGTCCCTGGCGTTGACCACTCCATCTAACTTATCACACAGGGGATTTAAAAACAAAAACACCCGAATATAAATTTAAACGTAACTAAGGACACTAAAACATACATAAAGGCAAGCACAAATTACCTGAAATTCCGCATATCTCACCCCCCCCCCCCCCCCTTAATACGTGTACCATCTCTATTGAAGACAGCAGCAGGGAAGTTTCAGTCTTTTTCTCCAACTTTTTGTATCTAGTGTTTGTTTGTTTGTAATCTTACGCTTGACAAAGGCCAGTTGGCCGAAAATTTGCGCCTGTCTTGTTTTGTTGTCTTAAATACGCGTTCATATTCTTCTTTCGTGTTTTTTCTGGTTCCTGTTTGCTTGAACGCGGGCAGTCACACTTGTTTTGGATTTCAAAGTACGTAAGACTGTATCGAACACATACAGGTGAATGGACCAGCAAGGCAGAAAATGATAGGAAGAAATGACAGAAAGCAAAGGAACAAGGAGGAAACAAAGAGAGTTACGGAAAAGAGGACATTTCTTGTACAGAATTTCCAGAACGTGGGGATACTATTCATACTGAAAGAGCCCCCGGCATCCCCACGGGGAACACACCTCCAAACCCATGGAGCCAAAAAGAAAATATATGTACCCACCGGCTATCATGCGAGAGAGAGAGAGAGACACAGAGAGACAGAGAGAGAGAGAGAGAGGATTAAGAATGATGTCAACATGCAGGCGCTAGGCAGCTGCTGAAGCCTCTCGAGTTTCCAGCTCCTCGTTAAATTACATCTTGGAAAAAGATCAAAGATCACGGCAAAGAAGCTTGGCTGTTTCCCCCCGCCCAACTCCTTCAACCTTCCCATAATAGTTCAAGAGTTATTCAATACCCTGACTCATTTGCTCACTGTAAGGAAAACAAAAAAAATAGCACTGCTAATTCACAACTGATACATATACCAGACACTCGTTGTCAAGAGTTGCGTATTGATATCTGCGCAGGATCTGCAGCATCACGTGGAAGATCGAGTGTCCGTCCGACCTTCAAGTTCTGAAGGCATGTGGCTTGTCACGTACAGAGTTTCTACTCATCAAATGTCAGCTTGGTTGGTCAGGACACGTTGTCCATGGGAAGACAGCTGTATCCCAAAGACGTTGCTGTACGGAGAACTGAAGGCAGGAAAAACCAGTAAAGCGATACAAGGATACTCTAAAGGCCGACCTCATTAGCTGTGGTATTAGCACTACCAAACTGGAAAGACACTGACCACAACAGAAGTAGCTGGCAAAAGCAGAAGACGGAAAGTAAAATCAGTGCAGGTCAATACGCAAAGCCAGAACAAGATTGAGGCAGCCGAGATGTGGTTTCTAACAAGAATGTTGAGAGTTCCACGGACAGCAAAGAAAACAATCGAGACAGTCTTGATGGAGGAAGACACAAGAAGATCATTCATAAGGAAGATTAGGAAACGACAGGCAACATTATAGGCCATTTTATGAGGAAAGGGGAATTAGAGCACCTGATCACAACAGGAAAGCTGGAGGGAAAGAGCACCAGACAGAAAATGTTGGACGGACTTGCGGGTTGGTTGAGGACAGAGAGGGTGGAAGATGTGCTTGCAGGAACAAGGGATAGATTCATATGGAGGGCCATGATCGCCAACGTCACGCGACAGGGCACATGATGATGATGATGAACAGTGCAGAAAACTGCTACTGAACAGAAGAGGGACCGCCAATATGAGCAGAACCAAAGGCCGCAAGACTTCTTCCCATGCAGTGCCGGTGAAAGAACATGCGCCTCCAAGATCGGTCTTGTATTTCACGTGAAGACCCATACCAGGCGAAAAAACATCAGTATACCCACTCATCCGTCGGGTCGACGAAAAGTTCATCATCGCCACCTTACAGAAAATGGTCTTGAGTGCGACAACTGAGTCGTTCAGTAACGAAACAGGAGGTAACGAAGGAATCGACTGACTCGTGCTTGCGCCGATTTCTACAGTCGAATGTAAGTAAAACTCGGAATCGCGTTCAGAACATTTAACGATCTTTGTTAACAGATTCTCGCGATCGTCTTTCAAACTGCTCATGATCGAGGCAAAATTAAAGCTGTTAAAGGAATTCGAAAACTTAAGTTAGAACAAAAGGAAATAAGAGGGTAGCAGCGAGAATTATAAATATCAACTAAGTAACATAACTCTTGAGAGTCACGGAGTTATCTCCCATGTAGAATTTCTCAAACCCAACACAGTTTGCGCTACCCATTCAGCTAGCATAGACGCAGCCACAAAGCATAAAGTGGTAAACTCAGAACATTCCTGATAACTCCGTGACTCTCAAGAGTTATGTTACTTAGTTGATATTTAAGTTAGAACAGTGTGGAGAAAGAAGACAGCCAAGACAGTTAAAAACTCGAGACGTCCGCATGGGAGAACAGCGTGGAAGAAAATGTGTATGTTCCTGCGTGCGTTTACGTATCAAGGAAGTTTAGGCACTAACAGGTCAGCACACATGTTGACCTGGAAGACCTAACAAAATCTCCACCCTTTGTCCACCAAGCGGGAGATGCCCAGGTAGGATGGAACCCCACACCTTCCAACCGGAAGTATGACGTCTTGCCCTCTTGACAACCACGCAAGTCACAGCCAACAAAAGCCTTCGACAAGCACTCTTCCTGACAAGCGCTCCTCTGTGTCCTGCACCTGTCCTGCTCTGACAAAGGAAAGTGGACACACAATGGATCGCAGTTGCCAAATCTCAGACAACATCAAAGACAGTTCCGTTTTAACTCGGAAGTCTATGTATGCAGATGAAAGTGCATATCAAACAGTACTATTCGTCTTACCATCTACACATTCCATTATGTGTTCATTATTTCTCTACTCTCTGACTCACATTTGCAGAGATTTGCAGATGTTAAAACCCGGTTTTTTGTTTGTTTGTTTGTTTAGTTTTTTTGTTTTTTGTTTTTTTGCAGTGCACTGTCGGATACATTTTCCGTCTTTATAAAGATTCATTTTTAATTCAAAATTCTCGTGTAGCTTTCTTCAAGGAAAAGGGCGTAAGCTTAAGTGCAATGTAACCGTTCTTCCTTTCATATATGTTTTTCCCTCCAATTTTTGATACTGTGGTTGGGTTGGGTTGGGTTGGGTCTGGTCTGGTCTGGTCTGGTCTGGTCTGGTCTGGTCTGGTCTGGTCTGGTCTGGTTTGGCTTGGTTTGGTTTTGGTTTTTGGTTTGGTTTGGTTTGGTTTGACTAATCTAAAAGAATTCTGTTCACGCAATTTATCCCCAACTAAATAATTTGTTACCAAGGGTAATTTCATTTGCACTACGTGATACAAGTTTTTCATCAACCGAACAACTGCTTCTATTAGTAATCCAAAAGTGAAAGGGCAAAAAGTAATAGACATCCCACTCTGATCTGGGGAGAATGGAACGCCGGACATCTTGAGCACTGGGGTGCTGAGTGCTACTAGCAAGTTACCATGCCGCTGACGCTGCTGGTACCTGCGTGTTTTGGCAAAGAACTATGCTAACTTTGCGCGTTCCAGGTGTGCGTGCGTGCATCTCTCTCTCTCTCTTTCTGTGTGTGTGTGTGTGTGTGTGTGTGTGTGTGTGTGTGTGTGTGTGTGTGTGTGTGTGTGTGTGTGTGTGTGTGTGTGTGTGTGTGTGTGTGTGTGTGTGTGTTCTGTGCGCAAAAATATGCACGAAAATGAACAGAGCCCCTATCTCATCCCTCCCCTTGTTGTCATATTTTAGTCCAAGGCCGATGTACATTAAAACAAACTCGTGTGTGTGTGTGTGTGTGTGTGTGTGTGTGTGTGTGTGTGTGTGTGTGTGTGTGTGTGTGTGTGTGTGTGTGTGTGTGTGTGTGTGTGTGTGTGCGCGCGCGCGCGCAAAAATAAAAATATGCATGAAAATGAACAGAACCCCTATTTCATCCCCATCCTCCCCCTTGTTGTATTTTAGTCCAAGGCCGATGTACATTAAAATAAACCCTCTCTCTCTCTCTCTTCCCTCCCTTCTTTTCTCCCGCGCTCTCTCCCTCTCTGTTCTGTGTGTAAAAATAAAAATATGCACCAAAATGAACCGTACCCCTGTCCCACCCCCGCCCTTCCCGTTGTTGTATTCTGTCCAAGGCAGATGTACATAATAATTTCTCTCTCTCAACGGTGAGCATGGTTTTTAACCGTTCTTTTTTAGTTTAATGGGTTGACGTTTTTTGTTTTGTTTTTGTTTTGTGTGTGTGTGTGTGTGTTTGTTTTTTGACGTGGTGTTAGCCCTGATATTGCTCTACTAGTCGGCTGAGCTATAAGCAATAATTCTGAACTGAACTGAACTGAACTCTCTCTCTCTGTCTCTCTCTCTCTCTCTCTCTCTCTCTCTCTCTCTCTCTCTCTCTCTCACGGTAACCGGTTGGTAGCTTCTTATTATAATAGGTACAGGTTTATCTGTGAGTCATTGAAGAAGAATCCCTCTGAGAAGGATGTGCACCTAGCGCCATATATCTTTGAAAAGTGTAACCACCTTGTTTTTTGCTCGTTCTTTCTTTCTTCTTCCCTTTCTATCTCCCTTCATTCTTTCTATGTATCTCTCTCTTTCCACAATGTCAAATTTGGTTTATTTGGAAATTTAACAAACTTGCCCCCCCCCTCCCCCCGATAGAGCCATGCACTGTCAGCACGTCTTCAAGTGGATGAGTGCACTGGGTATATAGTTCCCCCTTTCAGTTCTTCCAGAATTCAGCGTGTCATGCTCTATGCTTTGACTTGGGAGAGAAAGATCTATGTTTTCTCTCTCTCTCTCTCCCGTCCCCATTTACAATCAAAATAATTTTTGACATTAATGGAATTACACAAGTAGGCTACAGTGGGTTTTAACGGAAGTGCACGGTTTGAGTCGGTCTACACTGTATAAAAACATATATGTATATGATGCTGTGTGTTGATTTTTTCCCTCGACGCGTTCATGTTATGAAATGGGTCGTACCCTTTGACATATAAGCTGTAATAGGCTATCGTCAATAAAAATGTCAAACTCTCTCTCTGTGTGTGTGTGTGTGTTGTGTGTGTGTGTGTGTGTGTGTGTGTGTGTGTGTGTGTGTGTGTGTGTGTGTGTGTGTGTGTGTGTGTGTGTGTGTGTGTGTGTGTGTGTGTGTCCTTTAACCGACGAAAGAATTGTCTGCTCTGTTTGTCTACCTGTCTGTCTACCTGTTTCTCTCATTTGGGAAAGAAATGCTCTCTCTCTCTCTCTCTCTCTCTCTCCATCACACACACACACACACACACACACACACACACACACACACACACACACACACACACCACACAGCAAATATTGTAATACTCACGGTGATGGTTTCTCCACATTGCCATTCGCATAAAAGGGATTCTACGTCTGTTAAAACAATAACCCTACCGTACCACATCACCGTATACCGTATTGTGTGGCGTAAGGCCGATGTACAATTGAAAACTTTGGGAGTTCCGAATTCATTCTCTCTCTCTCTCTCTCTCTCTCTCTCTCTCTCTCTCTCTCTCTCTCTCTCTCTCTGTGTTTCTGTCTTTGTCTTTCTCTGTGTCTCTTTCAGACTCTCTCTCTCTCTTGATCTTTCTCTCTATCCCCTCTCTCTCTCTCTGTCTTTCTCTCTCCATCTCTCTCCCTTTCTGACTTTCTGTCTTTCTGTCTCTCTGCCTCTCTGTCCCTCTCTCTCTGCCTCTCTGTCTGTCTCTTTCTCTCTCTCTCTTTCTCTCTCTCTCTCTCTCCTCTCTCCCTCCCCCTCTCTCTCTCCTCTCTCTTTCTGTCTCTCCCTCCCTCTCTCTCTCTCTCTCCCCTTCTTCCCGCCCCTCCCCCTCTCTCTCACTCACTCACCCACACACACTAGCAACTGAATATTTTGAACGTGTTCAATAAGACAAGGCTTCATCCGATCAGCCCCATACACACGACACCCCCTCAACCGCCAGAAACGGTCTGGAAGCCTCACCAGGCCTAAGCAAATCCCCAGTGCATGGGCGAGGTATCAAAGTTTTTAAAGACAAAAATCGACAGCATCAGCAAGCTAGCCTGCCTGCATACGGTGGGGTTCGGGCAGTACCGAGACGTGAGATGTTTTTTTTAGTCTGTGCTCTACTGTCACACTGTGTCATGTAAAAAAACAAGAGCCATGGACTCCAGATCTGGTGTCTCGAGTTCTTATCCAAGCCCGTAGTATAACGGCTGGCTTGATGGCGCTGGTCTTTTTTCTTCGTGTGTGTGTGTGTGTGTGTGTGTGTGTGTGTGTGTGTGTGTGTGTGTGTGTGTGTGTGTGTGTGTGTGTGTACATGCGCGTGTGTGCGCACGCGCGCGCGTGTGTGTGTGTGTCGTGCTTGTGTGTGTGTCCGTGCGTGCATGCGTGTGTGTATGTGTGTGTGCGTGCGTGTATGTGAGTGCGCGTGTGCGTACATGCGTGTGTGTGTTGTGTGTGCGCGCGTGTGTGTGTACATGCGTGCGCGCGTGTGTGTGCGTACATGCGTGTACACGCGCGTGTGTGTGTGTGTGCGAGTGTGTGTGTGTGTTAGAGACAGCGCTTATAAAAGTTTGGAATTTGTTTAAGCGGGATTCACGGCACTCGAGCAATTCTATATGCGCTCCATCCAACTCTGCCAGCAATTATCACGCGGACTCCTTAAGCTTACACAAAACCCTACGCCTGGAAAGGCCTTGGCACGGGACCTACGAAACACTTAGCTGACATCATCATAATGATTTATACGTGGGCAGGCAGGCCATTTTTTACTTTCATTTTTTTATGTCGCGGGTTTGGATTTAGTTAGTGTGAGTCCAACAACTGGCAAAGAACTGAAGCTCAAGGGGGAGGGAACCTGTGCATTCATTCTGATAATTAAAAGACAGAATGATACACCACCGGAGGACTGAAACAACAAGATGGACATCTGGAAGCAGCTCATTCCTTTACTTATTAAGAAGTTTTCGTTTTGCAGGCTGGGACTGAACTCGAGATATTAAACTTATTGTTCTCAAAAATAATATATTACGTAATAACCCATTCTTGCATAGCTGTATTCTTCAAACTCGTTTGGCTTCACCGTGCCTTACACATAATCAGATTTTTCAGTGGAGCTCGGAGTACTCAAGCTGTTAGCTGTTGTTGCATAGTCGGCATCTTTGGTAGGGCGTGCATGCTGGGCGTTTTCTTAACCCTTTGACTCCCACACCCTGTCTACCAGCATCCTGCATTATCAGCCACGTTAACAAAGCAAAAACTTAACCCTTTGACTCCCTCACCCTATCCACCAGCTGAAGGAGTCAAAGGGTTAAGTTTTTACAGTTCGTGGACAGGGTGCAGGAGTCAAAGGGTTAAGCCACCGGGCACTGACTTGACTTACAGGATCTTTAGCATGCACGTGTGATAGTCTAGGGGTTCAGATACTGGACAGGTCTACACACCTTTCACCTGGAGATCATGGGAAAAAAAATTCCGCTCTTTACCCACCAGGCGTAGACACTCAGGCAGGATTGAACCCAGGACGTTTCTTCCGACTGAGAGTCCAACGTTCAGCCACTGGACCATCACGCTCCTCAAAAGTGCACACGGCACTATATAAAGCAGCCGTCGGCGTGAGTCGTGACAATAGCAAAGACATAAAATCTCCCTCCCTCCCTCCCATCCCCAGCCCTCTATCCTCCAGTCCTTCTAATCAGACGGGGAGGTGAACTACGATACAGGCACGTACTGTCAAGACATTTGTTTAATTGGATCACCACGTTCGCTACTTTCCTCGCCAGTTCTTAAATCCAACGTCTCTGGCCTCTCTCTCTCTCTCTTTCTCTCTCCCACTCTCTCTCTCTCACACATAAACAAGCTCTCTCTCTCTTTCTCTCTCACTCTCTCTCTCTCACACATACACAAACCTTTTCTCTCTCTCTCTCTCTCTCTCTCTCTCTCTCTCCTCTCTCTCTCTCTCTCTCTGTGAAACACTGAAATACACACATACATACACACCAAACACCCACGCACGTCCCCACACATACACCCATCACCTCAGCCGGTCAGAGGTATTAAACTTCTGAATTTCTCCAACAGGAAATTGGGATAGTGTCATACGCGCTCCAATCCCATTTACCAGAACTGATCTCAACCCCCTTTTTTAAATGAATAGATAGGTAGATAAACAAATAGATGAATAAATAAATATGAAATGGGAAAAAGGGTGGGCTGGAACTGAACGACATATGAGATTTCGCTATCTATCACTACATCTATCACACACACACACACACACACACACACACACACACACACACACACACACACACACACACACACGTATATATATATATATATATATATAATATATATATATATATATATATATCTACATATATGTATACATACATACATACATACATACATAATTATATAGGCCTACTCGTATATGTATATATATATATATATATATATCGCAATCTGTCTTACAAACACACACACACACACATATATATAAAAGTGGAGCTATGGAGTTATTTGTGAATTGCCACAACGGCACAGGCATAAAAATCCCTCTTCCATCCTGACCCCCTCTACTGCCTCTAATTAGGGGCAGATGAAAAAAGATGGCAGAGCCATGTTCTGTCGAGACTGCTTCAAGAGGATAAGTACACTGGGTAGTCTCCCTGATTTCGTCTTGAATTCAGCAATGCAGAGCTCCATTCTTTAAGCTGGAGAGAAAGATCTAGTTTCTTACCCCACCCCTCTCTCTCTTTCTCTCTCTCTCTCTCCCTCTCTCCTTCTTTCTCTTTCTGTCCCTTCCTCTCCACCTTTCTCAAGAAGAAAACCAAAAAGACTTGGTGGCCAAAAGGTGGAGATTTCTCTCTCTCTCTCTCTCTCTCTCTCTCTCTCTCTCTCTCTCTCTCTCTCTCTCTCTCTCTCTCTCTCTCCCTTCCTCTCCACCTTTCTCATGAAGAAAAACAAAAAGCCTTGGTAGCCAAACGATGGAGATTTTTTTCTGTCTGTCTCTCTCTGCCTCTCTCTCTCTCTCTCTCTCTGTCCCTTCCTCTCCACCTTTCTCATGAAGAAAAACAAAAAGACTTGGTAGCCAAAAGATGGAGATTTTCTCTCTCTCTCTCTCTCTCTCTCTCTCTCTCTCTCTCTCTCTCTCTCTCTCTCTCTCTCTCTCTCTCTCTCCTCTCTCTCTCTCTCTCGTCAAGTGGGTAAACTTCAAACTTCCAGTCGGAAGGTCCTGAGTTCGATCTGGCCAGCTATTTTCGCCTGCTGGGTAAAGGGTAGAATTTTTTTCCGATCTCCCAGGTCAACATGTGTGCAGATCTGCCAGTTGCCTTAACCTGTTCTGTGTGCGTACGTATGCAGAATATACAATATGCAAGTTACAGATCCTGGAAAGCATGTCAATGGATGGTTGACGGAAACACTGAAAACACCTAACCTGCAAGGAACGGCGTGTGTGGAAAAAATGGCTTGTAGCTAATAATTTCTACCACTGGATTCTTCTCTCTCTCTCTCTCTCTCTCTCCTCTCTCTCTCTCTCTCTCTCTCTCTTCTCTCTCGTCTCTCTCTCGTGTGTGTGTGTTCTCGTCCCCCACTCTCTGTCTGTCTACGCCTGCCCCCCCCCCCTCTCTCTCTGTCTACGCTCTGTCTCTGTCTCGTCTCTCTCTCTCTCCCTCTCTTCTATCTGTCTGTCTACGCTCTCCTTCTCTTTCCGTCCCTTCCTCCCCACCTTTCTCAAGCAGAAAAACAAAGCGAAAAAGACACGGTGGCAAAAAGGTGGAGACTCTCTCTCTGTCTCTCTATCTATCTACCTAAGGTGGAGACTCTCTCTCTGTCTCTGTCTCTCTATCTATCTACCTATCTGTCTACGCCCTGTCTCTGTCTCTTCCTCTGCCCCCCTTCCTCTCTCTCCTCCCTTCCCTCCCTCTCCCATTTTCCGAAGAAGTCGGACTGATCGAGACTGACAGATCAATTTCACTACATGTATGAACATGGAGCGAACTCGTTCTGTCTCCAGTTCCCCCTTCTTACCCTCGCCTGCCTTTCGTTGGAATAAGAGCTGTTGACCAAGATTGTTAACCCTTTGACTCCCGCACTCTATGCACCAACTGCAAAACCATAACCATATGACTTCCTGGCCCTATCCACCAGCTTCCTGCGGGAAGCTGGTGGATAGGGTGAGGGAATCAAATTGTTTCAGTTTTTGCTACGCTGGCATGGTTGAGAATACGGGATGCTGGTGGACGGGAAGCGGGAGTCAAAGGGTTAAAGTCTTGGGTCTCCCGTCTCTTTCTCTCCCAACACATGCCACTATATCATCACGGGAATGTGGCAAAAAGTAAAGAAAAGAAGGAAAAAAAAAGAAAAAAGAAAAAAATCAGACCGGCAGGCTCAGTGTTACTGTATACTTAAGCTTTTCCCCCCCTTTCTTTCATTTGCTCTCTTTTTAAAACTTTTTTGTCAATA
Source organism: Monoplex corrugatus (assembly GCA_030674185.1). NCBI lineage: Eukaryota > Metazoa > Mollusca > Gastropoda > Littorinimorpha > Ranellidae > Monoplex > Monoplex corrugatus. Next base: position 89,873,514 of record CM060309.1, read on the forward strand.
CAGTTTGGAATAGGGTCATATTCCTTTTATCCTCAAATAGAAGTAGGATAATGATGTAGAAAAAAAATGTTCCGTGGGTGTGTAGATGGGGTGGGGGTAATTGTCAGGATGGAAAGGTGCCCAACAGCAAACGAAGAGAAGACAGAGGAAGAAGAAGAAAAAGAAAGAGAAGGAAAAGACAGAAGAAGAGGAAGAAGGAGAAGGAGAAGACAGAGGAAGAAGAAGAAAGAGAAGGAGAAGACAGAGGAAGAAGAAGAAAGAGAAGGAGAAGACAGAAGAAGACGAAAAAAGAGAAGCAGAAGACAGAGGAAGAAAAAGAAAGAGAAGGAGAAGACAGAGGAAGAAGAAAAAAGAGAAGAAGACAGAGGAAGAAGAAGAAAAGAAAGAGAAGGAGGAGACAGACGAAAAAGAAGAAAAAGAAGGAGGAGGAAGAAGAAGAGGAAGAAGAAGAAGAAGAAGAGGAAGAAGAAAAAGAAGAAGAAGAAGAAGAATCTATTCTATTTCAAAACTTTCCTCAACAACTGCGTAATATCAAAAGCCGTGCATATTTTTTCCTACGAGATGTTTTCTCGTACCCAGTGATTTAGGGAAGAATTTAAAAGAAGTGACAATACGGCACGGCACAATGAAACCTACTCAAGAGAACGCTACCTGCCCCATTTGAAGCTATAATAACTAACACACACTGCATGCACAGAATGAAAAGAAAATGAAATTACACTGTATGCACACAATAAAAAGAACATGAAATTACGATGTACCCACATAGGAAAAACAAATTACACTATACACACATAATGATGAAATTACACTGCATGCACAGAGACAGAATACTTTAGAACACTTTATTACTCAAGGATAGTAGCTTTAGGTCCCACTGGACCTCTGTGTGTGTGTGTGTGTGTGGGGAGAGAGAGAGACACACACACACACCACACAGACAGACAGAGGTAGATGACAGAGACAAGTGACAAAAAAGACAGGAATAGAAATATAAAAACGATAAAATAAAAAAACAAAAGAAAGACTGGAGAGAGAGAGAGAGAGGGACAGAGACAGACAGAGAGACAGAGAGATGTGAGTTGTACATGTTATTTATTAGTGTTTAATGCCCAATCGACTGCGCAGAACCATACCAGGGCTATGACCATTTAAAACTGAGTACATCGATGACCTTGAAAAACAAAATATGGAAAAGAAAAACACGTATCATTGCATTTAAGCAAATAATCTAAAGATATGCCCTAACGTTGGCTAAACCATCGATTTTATCACAAGGGGGGTTAAAAAAAAAATGCATAACCATAACCGAGTACACAAAAATGCATACAAACTTGCCTATAGTACCTAAAATTACCTCCAAGCAGTTTACATGTACATAACGATTAATCTTAACAGACAGAAAGTATATAAAGCTTTCCGGAAAACCTAAAATTGAATGGACCTGCAAGACAGAAAACAGAGGGGGAAAAAAGAGATGACAAGAATGCAAAGAAGCAAGGCAAAATACAATGAGAATGACAAAAAAGAAAAAAATTTCTCCCACAAAATTTCCAGAAGGTGGGACTAAACTGAAAGAGCCACCGGCATCCTGAAGGGGAGAATATCAGGGAAAGAAAAAGAAAGAAGATTACGACGACGACGATGACACTGACGACGACGACGAAGAACAAAGAGGGGAAAGAAGACGAGGGCCGTAGAAAAGAGGAGGGGGAGGGAAGAAAAGAAAAAGAAAAAAAGAAAGAAAGAGAAAGAAAAAAAAAGGAAGAAAAAAGAAAAGCCAAGAACTGTCACAGTTTACTATTCATTTCTGCAGGGTTCTCCAAACTTTTCAGATGATTACACAGCGTGGCGGCAGCAAGTGCAGCCGACAATTTGGGAGGACGTCTCTGTTCAGAAAATTACAGAAAGAACATGACAGAATCTCGGACCTTCCCCCACTGATTCCAGATGCTTCAATCACATTCACAGCCATGCGCGCACACACGCGCCTACACGCGCATGACTGACAAACACACACAAGCATATACACGCGTGCGCTGTGACAGAACACACACACACACACACACACACACACACACACACACACACACACACACACACACACGAGGACTTTTTTCTTTCTTATAATTTGCCACTGCCAACTTTCCTGACATGGAAACGGTGTATAATCATGTAAACGTTTTTCTCTCTCTTTGTCTCTCATTTCTCTCTCTTAATGTGAAAAAAAAAGAAAGGACGGTGCGCGCATGTATATCTCCTCTCTTCCTTTAAAAAGTTAAGAATCAATCTCTCTCTCTCTCTCTCTCTCTCCTCTCTCTCTCTCTCTCTCTCTCTCTCTCTCTCTCTCTCTCTCTCTCAATTCGTTTAAAGATCACTGCAAATAGGCAGTTTTGCTCGTTCTCACCGTTATTACTTCTGTCCCATTTTCTTGGCTACAGAAGCTAGGGAAAAAAAAGAATGCAATAATGATGATGCTGACGAAGGGGATGATAATCATGCTCCTATACAGTTCCTTTTAGATGGAAATAGACTGCTTGACGGGTCTATGCTCTACACTTACTTTCATAAAATATCCTAGCGGCAACCATATCTAAGCGATACAGATACCTGCGGTGCTAGCAGGTCAGGGGATTTGAGCAACACCCTCACTGAAGCATCCGTGAAAAAGACTCGACTGTGTGGTCCCAGTCTTCCCAATGACCCCATAGCACGCCTATCTCTACGTACGAGTCGGCTGGGGAAGAAGAATCACACAATGATTCTGAAAGGGCTAACGGGGATTCGAACCCACAACCTTTCAGACTGAATTCCGTTCCGCTTACCATTCACACACGGCTATTGCTTGCTCTCTCTCTCTCTCTCTCCCTCTCTCTCTCTCTCTCTCTCTCTATTTCTCTCAAATTTTTTAAGGATCATCGCATACGAGTATCATTTGTGCTCTCTCTCTCTCTTCCTCCCTCTCCTTCTCCCTCCTCCTCCTCTTACCCCTCCCCCTCCCTCAAACGTTCACCAGTTTTCTCTCTCTCTCCCTCATTGTCCTCTTCCCAGCTACCCAATGGACACAACCCGGAACACGTTTTAAGTGGACCCCGAGCGATCGATGCTCACTCAGACCCTATCGATTTGTCCTATACCCGAAAGTAATTCGCTTGACCGTCGCTGAATCCCGGAATAGGTCCTGCTGGGCAGTTGCAATACAAACTCTCTCGTAACTCGCCCAAAGTGCTAAAAGTCTGCAGGCTTTTGACGCTGGCAAACGTGGGTACGTACGTACTTCAATAGGCCCGGGAAATGTTGTCACTAAATTTGCAACTATCTTGAGTTTCCGGAGCGCCTTCCTTAAACCATGAACTGAATGAATTCATGAAAGCCAAGGTTTAAAAGAAAAAATACATGTATACGATATAACAAGTAAGCAAGCAAACAAGCACACACACACACACACACACACACACACACACACACACACACACACACACACACACACACACACACACACACACACACACACACACACACACACTTATACATGCGCACATAGGAGGGATGATATCAGTAAAAGCGGACACACACATAGACATTCTCTCTCTCTCTCTCTCTCTCTCTCTCTCTCTCTCTCTCTCTCTCTCTCTGTCTGTCTGTCTGTCTGTCTGTGCGAGTATCTTCTGCGTCCAGGCACGCATAGGCATTTACGCACAAACAGTAATGTGTCACTCACACACACACACACACACACACACACACACACACACACACACGCACGCATGCACGCACGCACACACACACACACGTATACACAGGTATACACGTATACACACAAGCACGCACGAGCGCATGTGCACACACACACATTCACAGTCTTGAATAAAATCACTTTGTCTAAAATCACTTTAGTGAATTCAAATAAAACAACAGGAAAATGATCCGATATCTTGTTTATGTTCTAAATCTCATGAAAGTTCGTACTTCTGTTGTCTGTTATGAACACCTGACAAAGGCCAGTAGGCCGAAAATGTACGCCTGTCTTGTTTCGTCAAGATAAGGTTCTCATTCCGTTTTCGTGTGTTTCTGTTTGCTTGAATGCTGACAGTCCTTTGATGTAATCCTTGTGGCCAAAACATGGCGTGATTTGGACAATTTCTGTCTACCACTGAAAATCTTTCGCGATTTTCCTCACTTAAGGCCATAAACTGAAAGTCTGCAGCAAACTTCGGTAAGCTAAGGTCACAGGTAAAAGTTGTCGCGAAAACCCTAACGTCATAGGAGAATGAGGTGGTAAAGTCTTCAACTTCTTTTCGTGGCCAGCACTATGAGGGTGGTAGGTCTACCATCTGTCTGTCTGTCTGTTTCTCTCTCTCTCACACACACACACACACACACACACACACACATACACACTCTCTCTCTCTCTCTCTCTCCCTCTCTCTCTGTCTGTCTTTCTGTCTCTCTCTGTCTCTCTGTTTCGCCGCCTAACCTTCCCCAACCTTTAAGAAGGGGTGGATACCCATTCACAACCAGTAAACCTTACAGAAGGGGAGCCGGGCTGGTCAGTTCTGATGATAGGGATGTGGACTCAATATCTGGTATCTCGAGTTCGATCACAGCCCGCATGCTTGAAACCTGACCCGTTCACGGCCCATCTTAACGTTTTCATCATTCTGGTGGCGTCAGGTTACTGTACCATAACTCTCTCTCCCCTTCCCCTCAAAAAGCTTTGCAAGAGAATAGGGGTTTTGCACAGACTCAGGGAGTCTGCCATATTTGGATGATTGGTGGAAGCTTGCAGATTTGGGCAAAGCGCGTATGGAACTATCTCAGTACGATGAATCTTTCTGGAACAACCTCCAGACCCAACGCAAGGCCAAAAATTAAAAATCTGTAGGAGGAACTGGTAGCAAGAGATAGGATCCTTGCAAACGTTCTCTAAAGAAAATGATAAAAACGGAAATGGCATGACCCTATCACGAGATCAAGACAACTACCAGAAAGCACCCTGCAGGAAATGGAGAGGCCAACCAGAACAAAAAGGCAGGGGGCAAGAGAAATGAGGGGGGGACGGGTCAGGGGAGGGGCGGAGTGGAGAGGAGGCAATAATCTGAAAGAATGGACAAGAGATGGACCGTCATCAAACGGTGAGACGAAGCAGAAAGAGGAAGGAAGGAAAAGGACGACGGAGAGACCAGGGAGAACAGACATCAAAGACAGGACTACATGGCTTGTGGTTTCGCTCACAGCAAAAGTCAACTCAGAGAAGCGCCACATATGGGTGGGGAGACAGTCTGGTCTCATTCTACCTACGGTACTATTCTCTTTGGTTTGGTGCCACGACACAACCACCACGCCCACATAGGGAACGTCTTCCAATCTATGGTTTCCTCTGAAGAGGAATGTTAAAAAGCCAGTGGACAGGGTGAGGGAGTCAAAGGGTTAAGTTTTTGCAGTTGGTGGACATAATGCAGGAGTCAAAAAGTTAACACTGGGACAACAACCTTGCCATCACATCAAGCGCGACGAGGATACTGTGGATCTATCCCATACGTTCTACTCTGGAAATGGACAAATGAACCAGATACGGTGACAGGAAATGACAACGAAGGGAAAAAATAATACAATAATACGAAAAGAATGGCAGGATGTGGACTTTCATCAAACGATTGAGATGAACCAGGAAAAATAAAAAGGACAGGAAGAACAAAGGAAAGAACGGACAGACAACATCAAAGAAGGGAAATGTTGAACTCAGGCAAACCGACACTGTGATCACATCTAATAATAATAATAATAATAATTACAATATTTATACAGCGCAAAATCTTGATAAAATCAAATCTAAGCGCTGAAGCACACACACACGCACGCACGCACACACACGCACGCGCGCACGCACGCGCACGCACGCACACACACACACACACACACACACACACACACACACACACACACACACACACACACACACACACGGCTATAAATGGGGAGAAAGAATAAAAACAATGGAAAATTATAGAGAGCATATCTAACAGTACTGTGGGGAATGAGGTGGTAGAGATACCAACGTTTCTAGGACAGGTCAGAGCAACGGAAAAGACGGACAGAAAACATCAAAGAAGGAAAATGTTTAACTGAAGGCAACGACAAAAATCTGAAAGAATGGACTAGAGATGGACCGTCATCAAACGGTGAGACGAAGCAGAAAGAGGAAGGAAGGAAGCAGAAAGAGGGAGAACAGACATCAAAGACAGGACTACATGGCTTGTGGTTTCGTTCACAGCAAAAGTCAACTCAGAGAAGCGCCACATATGGGTGGGGAGACAGTCTGGTCTCATTCTACCTACGGTACTATTCTCTTTGGTTTGGTGCCAAGACACAACCACCATGCTCGCCACGGGAAAGGTCTTCCAACCTATGGGTTCCTCTGAAAAGGAAGATTAAAAAACTGGTGGATAGGGTGAGGGATTCAAAGGGTTTAAGTTTTTGCAGTTGGTGGACAGAGTGCGGGAGTCAGACAGTTAACACGAACGACCTTGCCGTCACATCAAGCGCGACGAGGATACTGTGGGGCTGTCCCATACGTGCTCTGTGGCCTAACCCTGAAGGTCTTTTTTTTAAATTTTCCTTACATAGCTGGCAAGATGCTGGACTCTTAAAACCGTTTAAACACGAAAAACAGACTAAGAACGCGTATTTAATACAACCACACAAGACAGGTGCAAATTTTCGGCCAACTGGCCTTTGTCAAACGTAAGATCAAAAACAAACAAAAGGTTTTTGTCCCAGTGTTTCTGATCTTACACCAGATAAAGGCCAGTTGGCCGAAAATTTGCGCCTGTCTTGTCTGGTTGTATCAAATACGCGTTCTGAGACAAGAGAGAGAGTGAGAGGGAGAGTGAGAGGGAGAGAGACAGAAAGAGACAGCGAGACACAGAGAGAGAGACAGTGTGAGAGAGACAGTGAGAGAGACACAGAGGAAAGAGACTATTAAAGAAAGAATGGAGCAGAATGGAAAGTGGTATAACGGTATCACAAGATCAAAAAGCAGAAAAAAGAAAGGAAGAGAGAGAGGGAGGGAGAGAAAGGGGGGGTTGCTCGGGAATGGACAAATGAACCAGATATGGTAACAGGAAAAGGCAACGAAGGAAAAAAAATAATACAATAATAGGAAAAGAATGGCAGGATGTGGATTTTCATCAAACGATTAAGATGAACCAGAAAAAAGGACAGGAAGAATAAAGACCAGACAGACAACATCAAAGAAGGGAAATGTTAACTCAGGCAAACCGACACTGTGGTTACATCTAATAGTATTGTGGGGAGTGATGTGGTAGAGATACCAACGTTTCTTGGACAGGTCTGAGCAACGGAAAAGACGGACAGAAAACATCAAAGAGGGAAAATGTATAGCCGAAGGCAACGACATTGTGGTTATATCTAACGTGGAGGGTGAGATAGTGCAAATCTCAACGTTTCTCAGATGGCAGAAATACGGTTTTTTTTTATGAAACCCTTGTCTGACTAGTGTATTTACCAAATCAAAGACTGTAGCTAGCCTGACCAACTCAGCTCTCTTTTGATTGATTAATCTGGTTCGTTTTTACATTGGCACCCACCTCAGGTGATATGGCTGATGGGGATAACCATCACAGGGATATGGAAGAAGGTGGACTGTAATCCTGTAATGACACCACCTGGGCAACGATGATGTTAAGATGGGACAGTGAGAAGGCCAGTTTTAATGTAGCGCACCCCAGGATTCGAACCCACGACACTAGCAATTGAATCCGACGCTCAACCAACTGAGCTACTGAGGCCTGCCTTACCTTTCTGTCACGGTCAAAATTAATTAAGCTGTCCACAGCTCTCACGTGACTCGCATGTGATCTGCCTTGACCAATCAGTAGTCTTCCCGCATAGCGAATACTGAATACAAACAAAGCGGCCTTTGTTGTTCATTCTCTTTTCTCACGGACAGCATCATGAGGGCAGTGCACGTCTTCTCTCCCTCACTCTTTTACCTTTCCCAACCCTGAAGAGGGAGGGGTACCCCCGTTCATAGCTAGGTCCTCTGGGGGCTGCAGGCACAAACTTTCTAAAGTCAAGATTGTCTGACCATCTGCTGAACTCTTATAAGCATTTTTCAAAGAAAATTTCCAACAACTGAAAAGGTATGGAGTTTGAGAGTTTGATCAAGAGGTCTATTTCACACCCAGACAATTTGGAGTTTGTTCAAGAGGTAGGCTATATTTCACACCCAGACAATTTAGAGTTTGTCCAAGAGGTAGGCTCTATTTCACACCCAGACAATTTAGAGTTTGTTCAAGAGGTAGGCTATATTTCACACCCAGACAATTTGGAGTTTGTCCAAGAGGTAGGCTCTATTTCACACCCAGACAATTTGGAGTTTGTCCAAGAGGTAGGCTCTATTTCACACCCAGACAATTTGGAGTTTGTTCAAGAGGTAGGTTCTATTTCACACCCAGACAATTTGGAGTTTGTCCAAGAGGTAGGCTATATTTCACACCCAGACAATTTGGAGTTTGTTCAAGAGGTATATTGTTCAAGAGGTATATTTCATGTGAATCCGACGCTCAACCAACTGAGCTACTGAGGCCTGCCTTAGCTCTCTGTTGAAGAGATATATTTCACACCCAGACAATTTGGAGTTTGTTCAAGAGGAATATTTCACACCCAGACAACTTGGAGTTTGTTCAAGAGGTACATTTCACATCCAGGTAATATTATATGTGCTCTACCCAAATCTCCAAGCAATTCTATCTAGAAGACTCCCTGAGATTGCGCGAAACCATGATATGCGCTGGCAAGGTCTTGAACAAGGGAGGTGGGGTGAGGGACCTATGAAATACTACGCTCACACTACCAGAATGATGAAAACATTAAGATGAGCAGAAACAGGTCAATTTTTTATAGCTATTGCTGTACAACAAGATTGCCACAAAGCTTCCTTCAGGGAGTGGAGAGACTAACCTGAAGGGGAAAAAGTCCTGGGAAAACAGAACGGAAATTTGAAAAAAAAAAATGGACGGGGATGGACTTTCTTGTTCTTATTCTTACCGTTTAAAGCCCAGCTGACTGTGCAGAGCCATATCAAGGCTACACCCATTTCAAAACGTATACAACATAATTGGTCGGGGGAAAAAACTGGAAAAGAAAATTAAATACACTTATCAAAGCATGCGCGCACATAAGCAAAAGATATGCCCCTGGCGTTGCCCGCTCCATCCAATTTATCACCAGAGGATTTAAGAAAAAACTGAATACAACTGTAAACATAACTAAGGACACTAAAACATATAAAAATTGGCATAAATTACCTGAAATTGCTTCAGCACATCACAATTCCTTACAGGCCAAAAAATGCAGTCAACACGTGTACCCATTTATCAATCCTTAGAGAAAGTATGTCAGGCTTTACAGAACTCGTACAGATGAATAGACCAGCAAGGCAGAAAATGATAGGAAGAGAGGACAGAAAGCAAAGAAGTATGGCAGAAACAAAGAGAATGACTTTCATCACACAGTGAGATGAACCAGACAGAGGGGAAAAAAAGAGCAAACAGAAAGACCAGGGAGAACAGCATGAAAGAAGAGACTACAGGATTCGGGGTTTCACCCGCACCAAAGTCAAGTGAGGGAAGCGCCACACATGGACAGACAGCTTGCTGCCAACTCATCTTGCATGACACAACCACCACTCCCCACCAGGGCAAAATGAAGGCCATCTGACATACGGCTTCCTTTTTGGATGGATGCTTCTCTTCAGACAGCGACATGTCATGGTCTCATCTGAGTGATGACAGCCTTTTCAGTTTGCTTCTCAAGATAGCGTCTCCGCACTCGGACTGAATTCCATATGCACTGACGCCAAATATGTCACTGATGGAGAAGATCCAAAATGATATTGGCATAAATCAATGAAAATCATATAGAACCGATAATATTATACGGTTGTGAGGCGTGGACAGTCAACACGCAAAGCCAGAACAAGAGTAAGGCAGCCAAGATGTGGTTTCTAAGAAGAATGTTGAGAGTTCCATGTACAGCAGAGAACAGAAACGAGACAGTCGTGATGGAAGCAGACACAAGAAGATCATTCTTAAGGAAGATTAGGAAAAGACAAACAACAATTATAGGCCATTTTACGAGGAAAGGGGAATTAGAGCACCTGGTCACAACAGGAAAATGGAGGGAAAGAGAACATCATGTAGTCCTGGGAGAAAATACTGGACGGACTTGCAGGTTGGCTGAGGACAGAGAGGGTGGAAGATGTGCTTGCGGCAACAAGGGATAGATGCATATGGAGGGCCATGATCGCCAACGCCATGCGGCAGGGCACATGACAATAAATCAAGAGCAGTTCTTATCTATCACTAAAAGTCTTTGTCTACTCTTCTTTCTGTAACGAAATCATTAATAAAACATGCTGGGGGGGAGGGGGGAGAGTGAGGAAGGCAGGAGGATAAATGTCAACTAAAGAAAGGCTTTGCAGCCGTATGCCTGTAAACAAAACAAGTTAGCAGAAATTTCTCAGCTACATATGGGTGGATCGTTATCAAAACTGAATTAGAAGATCTTCCATTTGGTAGAGTTTGAAAGTTTGAATGGGAAGATTACGGGTGTAGAAGTTTGAATGGACATGATTACGGGTGTGGAACGATATGAATTGAATGGCATGATCTGGAATGGGCATGATAAGGTGTGGAGGTTTGAATGGGCATGATACACAGGTGTGGAAGTTTGAATGAGCATGACACGGTTGAAGTTTAAATGGCATGATCAAGGTGTGGAGGTTTGAATGGGCATGATAACAGGTGTGGAAGTTTGAATGGCATGACCACGGGTGTGGAAGTTTAAATGGCATGATAAGGTGTGAGGTTTGAATGGGCATGATAACAGGTGTGGAAGTTTGAATGAGCATGACCACGGA
>CM060309.1:89889458-89906958 GCA_030674185.1 Monoplex corrugatus
AGGCTAATTCACACTACATACATACATACATAATTCGAAGTATATAAACACAAAACTAATACATTCACACGTACATACTTACATAATTCGAAGTCTATAAACACAAAACTAATACATTCACACGTACATACATACATACATAACTCAAAGTACATAAACACAAAACTAATACATTCACGCGTACATATAATACATACACGAGGACTGTCTGCCGGAACAGTGTGTCTGCTTTCTTACTTCCTATTAATTAAGCTACTCCATTACAGCAGATACCAGTCGATCCATTAGGCTAATATATACATTCACATATACAATGACACCACATACATGTAAGTATAAGACAAGCCTGCACACACGCACGCATACACACACGCATATGGAGCATGGGAAGCTGGAAGAGAAAAGGGGACAGACAGACAAAGAAACAGACAGATAGAACGAGCTGGGTAAGTTTCGGGCAACGGCAATGGTTATGTTAATCGGCACGTAGCTGGTGAAGTGATACGGCGTACCAGGTGCATCATGTATATGCCGTAATCAAGTCTTATATAAACAGCCAGTAATGGAACTACTGTCAGACATGACCAGTTCGCCGTTGGTGTAGTGGTTAGCGCAACGAACCACCAACTGGAAGGTTGTGGGTTCGAATCCCTATCAGTCCCTTCAAAAAATCATCGTGGAATTTTTCGGCTCTAACCGGCTCCTACCCAGAGCTGAACATGCTCACTGGGAAGACTGGGACCACACTGTCGAGTCTCATCCACGTCACGGACGCGTCAGTGAGTGTTGTTGAAATCTTCTGACCAACAGGTGTCTGTATCTCTCAGGTCTGGTTGACGCTAGGATATTCTATGATTAGCAAGCGTAGAGTGCAGCTTTGTCACGAAGTCTGAATCCTATAAATGGAACTCCACAGCATCATGATTATCATCCTCACCACCATCATTACCATCGCATTGTAAAAATCGTGCCAGCTTCTGTGGCCATTAAGGTGGTGTAGAACATGGAACAAAAAAAGGTGGGCACAAAGGAAATCTCCTTTAGTGCAATGACCCTATAATAAAAAAATGTTTTAAAAAAAAGAAAATACTGTCACACACGGCAACACAGGGGAAATGGGAGAGAGGGCGGGGGGGAGGGGGGGAGGGGGATAGAGAGATGGGAGGGGGTTTGGACTTGTTCAAGAAAAGATTATCACACACCGGACAATTCTATACACGCTCCACCCAAAACAGCCAGCAACTATCTGACAAATTTCCCTGAGCCCACACAAAACCCATATGCGCTGCCAAGGCCGTGAAAACGAGGAAACGGGACCTACTGAACATTGCCACCACCAAATGGTTGGAGCCTCAATCAAGATGGGCAGCAAGCAAAGCCAGCGATTATGCTGCGGGTTGGGGATTGAACTTGGGATTTAAAACCTCGAGTCCACGGCTTTATCACAAGAGGCAGTCAGCCCGCGTCTAAAGAGGGAAAATGGGGAGAGTGAGACAACACTCACCACAGCTTTCTGTCATTCTTCTGAGGCAAACATGCCATTAGCAAATCCCTTGTCCATTGTACTGTGGGAGCGAGCGAGCGAGAGAGAGAGAGAGAGGGAGGGAGAGAGAGACAGACAGACAGACAACAGACAGAGATAGACAGAGACAGACAGACAGGCAGGCAGGCAGGCAGACAGAGACAGACACAGAAAGAGTTCATGTGTGTGTGTGTGCGCGCGCGTACACACTCACACCAACGTATGCACACACTCAACAAACGCATGCACAGAGAGAGAGAGAGAGAGAGAAAGGGGGGGGCATGCTTAAACACACACACACACACAGTAACACTTCTGTAAAATATCCACACCGCGTACATACTGCAGTTAACAAGAAATACTCGAGGGTGCTGGATGGGACCCGGAGCACTAATGCCTCACCACTTTCCGGACAATCGCCTCCCAAACTCCCCACGCCACACGATAGCCATTTCATCAAGCAAAGGGGAGCTGTCCATTTACACACACACGCACACCTCTCTCTCTCTCTCTCTCTCTCTCTCTTCTCTCTCTCTCTCTCTCGTTTAGATGTCTATTAGATAAATAAGACTGACTGACACAAAAAAAAAGATAGATAGATCGATAGATAGATAGATAGATACATACATACATACATACATAGACACAGAGAGAGATAGAAAGATACATACACATAGATACACAGATAGATAGAGGGGAGCTGTCCATTTACTCTCTCTCTCGTTTACATGTATATTAGGTAGACAGATAGACAGATACAGACCGACAGATAGATAGACAGATAGACAGACAGACAGATAGATAGACAGACAGATAGATAGATACACAGATAGATAGAGGGGAGCTGTCCATTCACACACTCTCTCGTTTACATTTATATTGGGTAGACAGACAGACAGATACAGACAGACAGATAGATAGATAGATAGATAGACAGACAGATAGATAGATAGATAGACAGACAGACAGACAGATAGATAGATAGATAGATAGATACAAAGACAGAGACAAAAAGATACATGTCCATGACCTTACATTAAAAGTTATTGATTACTGAAATGTTCTCTCTTACACACACACACACACACACACACACACACACACACACACACACACACTTACACTCACACACACAAGGATACCAATACTAAGCCAAAGTGACAAGCTATCCGAAGACCACATTCCCATTCCACACACACACACACACACACACACACACACACACACACACACACACACACACACACACACACTGGCCTCCATGCTGAGCAACGACATCTGTTGGCAATAACACTGCTCATACTGCAACGGACTGGTGTCAAGAAAAATCAATCTTTTCTTTCCCTTGGTAAGCGCCCCCCCCCCCCCCCCCAACGGAAAACTTTGCAATAAAAAAAAACACCGAAACTAGACGACAACGAAGAAGAAAAAAGACAAGACGAAGAAGGACGAGGATGAGAATGACAAACAGTTGAAGAGGCAAAAGAGAAGGAAAAGAAGAAGAAAAAAAATTGGAAGGATAAAGATGAAGAAGAAGAAGAAGAAGAGGAGAAAGAAGAAGAAATAGAAAGGAAGGATGACGATGAAGAAGAAAAAACTACGAAGGAGGCAGCGAATAACAAGATTTGGGATTAACATTTCAGCGAAGAAGACTCAAGATTTTTATCCTTTTTATTTTATTTGTCTTGGCCAAAACAGCGTTGAAACTTAGTCTGCAGGAATATCAGTGTCGTATCATGTTATAATATAATATGTAAACACGCACACGCGCGCGTGCGTGTATACACACAAAAGAATGTTCCAATCTCAACGTCATAAGATAATGATGTCTTTGAAACACCACACCAACACACACACACACAGACACACACACACTCACATTCACACACACACACACACACACACACACACACACACACACACACACACACACACACAGAGGCATGCAAAAAAATACAACACAATACACACACACTTTCTCTCTCTCCCTCTCTCTCTCTCACAAACACACACACACACACACACACACACACACACACACACATACACACACAAGCTCACGCATGCACGAAACAGCCGCTCAGACACATGTTTACAGAGATGGCTGGATTCAAGTAAACAAGATAAGGGAAATAACTTCCCCCCTTCCCTCCTTTCCCACTTCCTCCGCACACCGATCCCCGTATAAGGCCATATCAAAGACATCTTAAGACGAAGAACATGCAGCCGTTGACGATGACAATCTGCAATTGCAATTCCATTTTTTTTAGTTAGTTTTATTTCAGTTTTTCAATTTGTCGAACACTATCTACAAAGAATCTGCAATCTGTTCATGAGTATTAATACTGTCATCGTCATTAATTTAAAAAAAATAATAGTAATAATAACAACATTATTATTATTATTATTACCATTATTATTATCATTATTATTATCATTATTATTATTATTATTATTATTATTGTTATTATTATTATTATTATCATCATTATTATTCATTATTATCATTACTGCTGCTGCTACTACTACTACTAATTATTATTATCATCAGGAGGAGAAGAAGAAGAAGACGAAGAGGAAGAAGAGAAGAAGAAAAAGAAGAAAATTCTGTATAAACCATTAAGCTAACAACTGCAGATAGTAAATGCCAAGCACACAGAAGATGGACAGCAAACTGACCATATCTTCCTTCTATGCTGGGGACTGGGGCAAGTCTAGAGATACAGGCCTCCAGTCTTCCATCAATCAACCGTGCCAGCCCGAGGGGGCAACCCCCACCCCCTCCCCAACCCCACTCTTATAAACAGTAGCCCTACATAATTATTCCAGGCAGGACATGCTACGAACGGTATGATTTGCTGGTTATATCTTCTTCCTCTCCACTCCCTTGTTTTTGTTTGTTTGTTTTTTTGTTTGTTTTTGTTGTTTTTCCCCATCTTCTGTCATCTCATATCCTTCTTCCCTTCTAAAGACCCACACAACTGTATTTCATCCAACAAGTCTCCCTCTGTAATCCTTGTGAAAGAACTGAACTTCTCCCCCTCTAGGTTAGGGAGACTGTAAACATCGAAGTGGGCGCCAAGCTGCTCGTTCTTTTACTCAACCCCGATAATACAAGTTTTTAGCTTTTTGTAGTAAATACTGGTTTTGATGTCAACTTTTTAGTTTTATGTACTGACTATAGTTTTCTTGATATTAACTTTTTAAAGTTTTATTGTACTTAATATGGTTGGCTAGTTAGTTATAATATGGTTAGTTTAGTTCAGTTTCGTTTCCGTTTCCGTTTCCGTTTCCGTTTCGTTTCGTTTCGTTTCCGTTTCCGTTGTTCGTTTCGTTTCTTCGTTTCGTTTCGTTTCGTTTCGTTTCGTTTCGTTTCGTTTCGTTTCGTTTCGTTTCGTTTCGTTTCGTTTCGTTTAGTTTAGTTTAGTTTAGTTTAGTTTAGTTTAGTTTAGTTTAGTTCAGTTCAGTTCAGTTTAGTTCAGTTTAGTTTATAGTTCAGTTCAGTTTATAGTTTAGTTAGTCAGTTAGTAAATTAGTAAGTGTTAGTTAATTAGTTAGTGTTAGTTCCTGTTTCGTGTTTGTTTGTTTGTTTGTTTGTTTGTTGTTTGTTTGTTTGTTTGTTCGTTCGTTTGTTTGTTTCTGAAATCCTGAAAGCAATGAACGACACGGAACGGCTGCAGCATTCAACACAGTCTTGGTTATCAAAGGTGCAGTTGAATATCTCACTGACTGAATGATAACTGTCACGTTTAATGTTTGAGGCATGCCGTGTTTTGATAAGGGATGACCTCGTCCGTTTGGAATCAGAAAAAAAAACACACGAAAATAGAATGAGACCGTGTATTCACAGCACGGAACAAGACATTGAGGATAATAATAAAGAAACAATAATTTAATAAAATCAATTAATACATAACTGAACATCAACAGAATGCAAGTCTGATGTGTAACTTGTTCTGTGTACTAAATAAGCGTCATTCTATTTGGGTATGTTTTGTTTCTGTTGGCAGTCACTTTTACTTAAATTTTCGTTAATTTATTGCTTGCTTGCTTGTTTGTTTGTTTGTTTGTTTGTTTGCATGTTTTTGATTTGTTTATTTTTTTGTTTTGTTTTGTTTTGTTTATTTCAACACAACCTGAAATGGCTCTAAACTGTCAGCTGGTTGTTAATTTTAAAACGTAAAACGTAATGATATGGGCTAAGAGTGCATGGTAAACATATGAAGGGCCAAACTGCATACACGTCAAATGAACAAATAAATAAATTAAATAAATCACAACAGGATGCAAAACTGAAGTGTAAATGTAACTAAGTACACATGGTAGAGATTTCAGAAAACCACAAATAAGTTACAAAAGCAGACTGACAGACAGACAGTCACACAGGCAAATATATGGCAAAGAATCAAAACAGACAGGCATACAGTGACACAGGCAGATATATGGCAAAATCAAAACAGACAGGCAGACAGTGACACAGGCAGATATATGGCAAAGAATCAAAACAGACAGTGACACAGGCAGATATATGGCAAAGAATCAAAACAGACAGGCATACAGTGACACAGGCAGATATGTAGCAAAAGAATCAAAACAGACAGGCAGACAGTGACACAGGCAGATTTATGGCAAAGAATCAAAACAGACAGGCAGACAGTGACACAGGCAGATATATGGCAAAGAATCAAAACAGACAGGCAGACAGTGACACAGGCAGATATATGGCAAAGAATCAAAACAGACAGGCAGACAGTGACACAGGCAGATATATGGCAAAGAATCAAAACAGACAGGCAGACAGTCACACAGCAGATATATGGCAAAGAATCAAAACAGACAGGCAGACAGTGACACAGGCAGATATATGGCAAAGAATCAAAACAGACAGGCAGACAGTCACACAAGCAGATATATGGCAAAGAATCAAAACAGACAGGCAGACAGTGACACAGGCAGATATATGGCAAAGAATCAAAACAGACAGGCAGACAGTCACACAGGCAGATATATGGCAAAGAATCAAAACAGACAGGCAGACAGTGACACAGGCAGATATATGGCAAAGAATCAAAACAGACAGGCAGACAGTAACACAGGCAGATTTATGACAAAGAATCAATCCAAACAGGCAGACAGTGATACAGGCAGATATATGGCAAAGAATCAAAACAGACAGGCAGACAGTGACACAGGCAGATATATGGCAAAGAATCAAAACAGACAGGCAGACAGTGACACAGGCAGATATATGGCAAAGAATCAAAACAGACAGTGACACAGGCAGATATATGGCAAAGAATCAAAACAGACAGGCATACAGTGACACAGGCAGATATGTAGCAAAAGAATCAAAACAGACAGGCAGACAGTGACACAGGCAGATTTATGGCAAAGAATCAAAACAGACAGGCAGACAGTGACACAGGCAGATATATGGCAAAGAATCAAAACAGACAGGCAGACAGTGACACAGGCAGATATATGGCAAAGAATCAAAACAGACAGGCAGACAGTGACACAGGCAGATATATGGCAAAGAATCAAACAGACAGGCAGACAGTCACACAAGCAGATATATGGCAAAGAATCAAAACAGACAGGCAGACAGTCACACAGGCAGATATATGGCAAAGAATCAAACAGACAGGCAGACAGTAACACAGGCAGATTTATGACAAAGAATCAATCCAAACAGGCAGACAGTGACACAGGCAGATTTATGGCAAAGAATCAAAACAGACAGGCAGACAGTGACACAGGCAGATATATGACAAAGAATCAAAACAGACAGGCATACAGTCACACAGGCAGATATATGGCAAAGAATCAAAACAGACAGGCAGACAGTGACACAGGCAGATATATGGCAAAGAATCAAAACAGACAGGCATACAGTCACACAGGCAGATATATGGCAAAGAATCAAAACAGACAGGCAGACAGTGACACAGGCAGATATATGACAAAGACTCGATCATCTGTGCTTGTATATATATATAGATATACATCATAAAAAAAATGGAAAGATTATATTCCCCTTTGGTTTGATCCGTATATTTCATGTCTTGTCACCGATCTGATTCGTTGAATATGAAACTAGAAATGCCATTAACAAATCCAAATGGGTATGCTCCATTTTCTTCCCGATCACAAGAGTGAGTGAAAAGACACACGGAGAGAAAGAACCGACGGAAATGAGAGAGTAGAAAGAGAAAAGAAAGGCTAGGAGGGGGGGGGGGGAGAGAGAGAGAGAGAGAGAAAGAGAAAGAGAAAAGAGGGAGAAAGAGAGAGAGGGAGAGAGAGAAACGCTATCAAGGAAACAGTTCCCAATTATTGTGTTGTTGAATGATTTGTTCATATGTCTGCCTCACCATGTAAAGTCCAATGCATAATTGTTTTGATATACTGCTGACAAGAAAAAAAAAAAACGAAGCACATCCATTTGAAAAGGTTACATGTAAAAATCAAAAAACAAAACAAAAAAGACAAAAGGAAAACAACACATGCGTGCTCCCTCTCTCTCTCTCTCTCTCTCCACACACACACACACACACACACACACACACACACACACACACACACACACACACACACACACACACACACACACACACACACACACACACACACACACACACACAAAAGCAAAACCATGTTGAAAAACAGACTGCAGCAGTGCTCTGGTTATCTCGGTGAGGGCTGCTGATCTCGAGATGAATGTGGCGGTTGTTGATGTTACATTAATGATGTTGCTGTTGTTGTTATAGCTGCTGCTGCTGCTGCTGCTGCTGCTGCTGCTGCTGCTGTCTGTCACTGCCATATATTTTTTTTCTGATGAAGGTAAATAAATACTGATGCTGATAGAATGTTGTTGCTGCAGCTGCTGTAACGCTGCTCATCTTTCTTTTCTCACGAAGAAAAATCTAGAACGGGGCACCGGTGACCGACAGCTGACAAAAAGAAGAGTAAATGCAAGAAGAGGGAAAGTAGGTTTTGTCTCTCCTACAAGCAAAACCTTTAAGGGAAAGTTGGGTCTCCCCTTGCCGCAGTAAGAACTTGAGGGAATGCAGGGTTGCCTAACTTGCAATGCAAGAACTTTGAGAGGAAAACAGGGTTTTTCTCCCTTGCAACAGTAAGAGCTTGAAGAGAAAGTAGGGTCGTCTTCTTGTCAATGTGTAAGAACTTGGCAGGAAAGCAGGACTATCTCCTTCGCAATGGTAAGGCCTTTAGAAAAAAAACAGGTTTCTCTCCCTTGCAATAGTAAAAACTTGCGAAAGAGGCTTCTTCATGCAATAGTAAAAAACTTTGCGAGATAATCGGGTAGTCTCTCTTGCAACAGTAAGTGAGATTGTCTCCCTTGAAAGAGAAAAGCACATTTAAGAAGAAAGTAGGGTTGTCTACCTTGAAAAACAAAAACGTTGCAGGAAAATAAGGGCGAAAAACTAAAGAATAATCTCTACATAAAACAAAACGTCTGCTGTCTTTAAGAGTTTGGAGTTTCCAGTCTGTTCAAGACGGATTCATCGCACTCAGACAATGCCATATGCGCTCCACCCTAACCTGCCGGCAAATATCCGGCAGATTCTCTAAGCCTGCACAGCACCCCATACGCTGAAAAGGTCTTGGAATGGAGACAGGATGGGGAGAAGGGACCTGTGATGAAACACTACGCTGACACCACATAACGATGGAAACATTAAGACGGGCAGCAACCAGGCCAAGATTTTAATGTTGTGGGATGGGATCGAACTCAAGATATCAATCTTGAGTCCATATCTTGAGTCCATGGCTCTTAAAAAAAAAAAGTTGAAAAAAAAATCTAGCCCACCTGAAAAAAAGTGAATAACAGGATGACATTTGCCTTGTTCCGAACAGAATCGTAAGATTCTATATCTTGTTACTTTTATTGTTGTTCAAAGCCCAGCCGATGCATAGAGCCATATCAGGGCTATAACCGCTTCAAAACATACAAAACTTCAACAGGGGAAAAAGAAAAAGGAAAGAAAAGTAAGTACACATACCAATCATTCGCGCACATAATCTAAGGACATGCCTCCGGCGTTGACCACTCCGTCCAATTCATCACACAGGGGATTTAAAAAAAACATACCTGAATAGAAATTTAAGTATACCTACGGGCACCAAAACATAATAAAAACGGGAAAACAGGCATAAATTAACCAAAACTCTTCCGCATATCTCACCTCTCCTAGAGCCAAAAATGCACCCAATACATGTACCCAGCTATCAATCCTAAGAAAAAAGTAGGTAAGTCTTTATCAAACATATACAGATGAATGGACCAGGAAGGAAGAAAATGATAGGAAGAAATGACAGAAAGCAAAGGAGGGGGGAAAAAAGAAACAAACAATGACAGAAAAGAGGGAATTTCCAGCACAGAATTTCCAGAAGGTGGGGGATACTATTTATACTGAAAGAGCCCCCGGCATCCCCACAGGGAAGGAGACTCGATATCTGAACATCTACCAAACATAACAGTCACACAAAGTTTAAGAGTACTGAAGACATGATGTTGAACTACCTACAAAAAACAAACTAGTAACAGCACGTCTTTATGCACACATCACAGCTGGATCTATCAAACTTTCCAAGTACGCACGACCCGATCAAAACGTTTCCAAAATAGGTTCCGATTTTGATTCCACACCGACGGAAATAGAGTGAAGGCACTGACGTGAACCAGGAACAGAGACAGCATTTTGTTCAGGCATCGCGACAGCATGATAAAGTACAACCGTTTTTATACCAAACGGCTGAGGTGACTGGCGGGAGTAAGCTCTTATCACTGAAAAACCGATCGTTCCTTGTCTTGCTGGAAGGGCGGTGGGGGGGGGGGGGGGGGGGGGGGAAGGAGAAGAGGGTGGAGAGGAATGGGGAATTTACACGGCAGGTGAAAAGCAACGTCGTTTGGAGGGATTTAGAAAGACTCGACTGCCTCCTGGCGTCGATACAAATCTTGGCATGTAATGTCGCATTTTGCGTGTTTAACGGATTGACACTCTGAAAGTCCTGTTTGTGGTTGTTTATTTTTGTAACAACGACGGTTTTAGTGATGCAAAACGGGTGCGGCAGTCAAGGGACAAACGTCAGACTTCAAATCGGAACGTCTTGGGTTCGATCCGCCAAGATGCCTCCTCCATCTGGTGGGTAAAGGGCAGATATCTTTCTCATCTCCCACGTCAAGTCATGTACAGTGCAGATCTGTTTTTGTTATTATCATTGTTGTTTAACGCCCAGCCGACTGCGTAGAGCCATATCAGGGCTATAACCGCTTCAAAACATAGACAACTTCAACACAAGAAAAAGGAAAAGAAAACCGAGTACACGCATCAATGCATTCGTAAACGTAATCTAAGGACATGCCTCCGACGTTGACCGCTCTGTCCAATTCATCGCACAGGCGATTTAAAAAAAAACCACATGAATACAGATTTATGCATACATAAGGAAACCAAAACATATATATAAAACAGGCATTAATTACCTAAAAATCCTTCCGCATATCTCACCTCCCTAAAGCTAAAAATGCATTTAATACATGTACCCAATTACCTATCCGAAGAAAATGTACTTAAGACTTGTATCGAACATATACACGTGAATGGACCAGCAAAGCAGAAAATGATAGGAAGAAATGACAGAAAGCAAAAGAGCTAGGAAGAAACAAAGAGAGTGTCAGAAAAGAGGAAATTTCTAGCACAGAATTTCCAGAAAGTGGGATACTATTTATACTGAAAGAGTCCCCGGCATCCCCCGGAGGTGGTGGGGTGGTGTCAGACCTGCCGCACCTTCACGCGTATGCAGAGCATCAAATATGCGCGCCAGGATCGTGTAAGTCATGTCAGCGACTGGTTAGGGACTCATGAAAACACTCAGCATGCACGAAACGAAGATGCGACTGTACAACATCATCATCTTGTGGAGTGTGGTCAGTGCCTTAATTGATAGCTTGAGTACTGTACAACATAGTGGAGTGTAGTCAGCTCACTAATGCTGAGTCGTACAAACATAGGGATTGGTCAGCTCACCTAACGCTGTACGTACAATAACATAGTGGAGTGTGGTCAGCTCACCTAACAGCTAGAGTACTGTACAACATAGTGGAGTGTGGTCAGCTCACCTAACAGCTAGAGTACTGTACAATAACATAGTGGAGTGTGGTCAGCTCACCTAACAGCTAGAGTACTGTACAATAACTAGTGGAGTGTGGTCAGCTCACCTAACAGATAGAGTACTGTACAATAACATAGTGGAGTGTGGTCAGCTCACCTAACAGCTAGAGTACTGTACAATAACATAGTGGAGTGTGGTCAGCTCACCTAACAGCTAGAGTACTGTACAATAACATAGTGGAGTGTGGTCAGCTCACCTAACAGCCAGAGTACTGTACAATAACATAGTGGAGTGTGGTCAGCTCACCTAACAGCTAGAGTACTGTACAACAACATAGTGGAGTGTGGTCAGCTCACCTAACAGCTAGAGTACTGTACAACAACATAGTGGAGTGTGGTCAGCTCACCTAACAGCTAGAGTACGTACAACAACATAGTGGAGTGTGGTCAGCTCACCTAACAGCTGAGTACTGTACAACAACATAGTGGAGTGTGGTCAGCTCACCTAACAGCTACAGTACACGTACAACAACATAGTGGAGTGTGGTCAGCTCACCTAACAGCTAGAGTACTGTACAACAACATAGTGGAGTGTGGTCAGCTCACCTAACAGCTAGAGTTCTCCGAGTTCCACTAAAAAGTCTGATCATGTGCAATTCACATATACATGAGAGAACACACGCATGCTGATTCTACAAAGAACAAACTTATTCAATACTGCGGCGTATACATCACACTCGATGAGGACAAAGATATCAAGCAACAGCAATTTACCGACCAGAGGTGGCAATTTACAGTTCGTGCACGTGCAGGATTGCCAGGCAAATGGGGCGCAATATTTCATCCAGGTTCAATACGCCTCACGAGGCAACAAGGGCACAGTCATCATGGCTGACAATCAAGGGGGAAAGCGGGAATAATGCCAGACTCCTCGGCTTCACAGCTGGAAATCACCGCGAGGGGTCACTTTTCATTCCTTCTTTATTCGTTCTTCAAGAGAGAGGAGAACAATTTACACCGACAGTGTGTGTTGGAGTGTGTTGATGTGTATGCGTGCACGTGCATTTTTATCTTCCCTCTTTCTGCAGTGAACCAAACTCTGGATGTTTTACAAACGGTCTGTTACTGCTGTTTTTGTTTAAAAGCCCAGCCGACTGCGTAGAGCCATATCAGGGCTAAAACCGTTTCAAAACATACACAACACTTCCAACAGCATTCGCGCACATAATCTAAGGAGATGCCCTTGGCGTTCACCACTCCGTCCAATTTATAGCACAGGGGATTTAGAAGACATACCTGAACATCAATTTAAACATAATTAAGGACACTAAAACATATATAAACCGGGCCTAAGTAACCTAAAATTGCTTTCCGCAACTCTCCTTGCCCTTGAGCCAAAAATGCATTTAATACATGTACCCAATTAAGGGGTTGGAACTAAACAGCAGGAAGACTGAAGTCATGGTGATCAGTAAAAAACATGAAATCCCCTCATGCAAAATAACAGCAAATGGCACAACCTTGACACAGGTTAATAAGTTCAAATACCTGGAACGGTCATTTCATCAGACGGCAGATGCACATCGGAAATAGCCAGCAGAATCGACCAAGCCAAAACAGCATTCAAGAAGATGACAAGCATTCTTACCAACAAATGCCTATCGATTAACATCAAGAAGAGAGTCCTTGAATGTTATATAGAACCAATACTGTTGTACGGATATGAGGCGTGGACAGTCAGCAAGCCTTGAATGTTATATAGAACCAATACTGTTGTACGGATGTGAGGCGTGGACAGTCAACAAGCAAAGCCAGAGCGAGATTGAGGCAGCCGAGATGTGGTTTCTAAGAAGAATGTTGAGAGTTCCATGGACAGCAAAGAAAACAAACGAGCCAGTCTTGATGGAGGCAGACAGAAGTAGATCACTCATAAGGAAGATTAGGAAAAGACAGGCAATATTTATAGGCCATTTTATGAGGAAGGGGGATTTGGAGCTCCTGGTCACAACGGGAAAGCTGGAGGGAAAGAGAGCACCAGGTAGACCCAGGGAGAAAATGCTGGACGAACTTGCAGAGTGGCTGGGGACGAGGAGGGTGGCACAGATGGAAGTCCATGATCGCCAACGCCATGCGGCAGGGCACCTGATGATGATGATGACCCAATTATCAATCCTAAGAGAAAGTACGTACGACTTTATCGAACACATATAGGTGAATGGACGGGTAAGACAGAAAATTACAGGAAGAAATGACAGAAAGCAAAGGAAGAAAGAAATTAAGAGCGTGATAGAGAAGAGGAAATTTCTAGCACAATTTCCAGAAGGAGAGGGATACTGTTTATACTGAAACAGCCCCTGGCATCCCCATGGGGGTTTACAAATGATCAAACCGACACATCTGAGGTTAATACAAATCATTAAGCTTTTTCAGCCTTGGTATAAATGCATGTATATATGATTATACATAACTGACAGAATATATAGTTCTATGTTAGTTAATGTGTGTGCCGGCAAGTATGTATTCAAGGTACACATATTTACAAACTGAATACTTGTCGACGTAACTGGCCTGTGTTCAGTTTGTGCAATTAATTGCAAAGAGAGTGCTTGTACTGCATCGGAAGAGGAAAACCTCGGAATAGAAATGCAGCATTGATCATCTGCTCCCCATCAAGATCTCACCGGATGAAGACCGCGAGCAATCCAAGCAAATGTGGCCAAACTTTTTAATACCGCCACGTAAATTTAATCCATATACCTCATACTGTCTTGATGTACATCCAAACCGGATCAATCAAAACTTTTCTGGGTAAAAAAAAAAAAATTTCGATCAAACGTTTCTTAATGGGCGTTATTTTTAGGTCCAGACAGTCGGAAATAGACTGTTTTGGTAGAGGGACAGGAATAGACTCTGTAGGCTACCAACAGTCACTGTAGGCTACCAACGGTTTTTCTTTTTTAAACCTAACGGCTGAAGCGACTAGTAAGAGTCATCATTAAAACCTCTTGTTCCTCGTCTGAAATGAGAGGGGGGGGGGGGACGTTTCCATCGTGGTCAAGACGAACTTTGTGAGACACACGTCTCTTTGCGTCGATAGGGATCAAAGGATGTGTATTCATTCACCGCGTAGATGTTTTCCTCTCCTGTCCCCATCCTCCCCACAATCACTTTTATCTTTCCATTTGTCTCTTTGCCTCGACAGGAATCATAGGATGTGCATTCACTGCACAGATGTTTTGCTAAACGACTCCCTCCCACCCCCACTTTAATCTTTCCATTTGTCTCTTTGCGTCCACAAGAAGCATTGGGATGTACATGTACATTCACTGCATTAGGAATCTGCTTTCTCCCCTCACCCCCCACTCTACCCTTCCGTAATATTTCTATTATTTATTCATTTTCATATGAGGAATGGTAGGACTTGTTCAGAGCTACTTTTCCACTTTGTTCCCGTTTCGCTTGTAAGTAACGTACATCAATGGCACTTGACCTACTTCCATCTCCCATCTCTCTTCAAACTGAAAAACATCGTTTTAATCTGTACACATTCTATCTAAAAATGGAATACTTAAGCACTCTGACAGATGCAGAAAACAGTAAAAAGGATACAAATAAAACTCCATTACCAAAACTCTTTGGCATATTGATAAAAAGTGTTTCAGTGTAAATTTTGAGTAAGGCTGGTGTATTCAACGATGAAGTAACAGTTTCAGCACCTGAAGCAGTGGCTGATCATTAACGCCATAAAAAAAATTCCATCCAAGCCCTTTAAGAGGTAAATAACACAGAGACAGAGACAGAGAGAGACAGACAGACAGAGACAGAGAGACAGACAGACACAGACAAGAGAGAGACAAGAGAGAGAGAGAGAAGGATAATTATTCAAATTCTTTAAATCTTTAGGAGGTAAACAAAACACACACACACACACACACACACACACACACACACACACACACACACACACACAACACATGATACAATGAGATTAGAATAATCTATTCAAGTTAGGTTCCGCCTCTCATGATAAGAGTTTGTGCATGGTAATCAAAATATGCAGAAAAGAAGAAGAAACTGATTTGCTTACTATATCATGACGTTACTATATCCCAATTTCAATGCAGAGAGACAGACAGACAGACAGACTCAAGGGAAAAAGACAGACAGACCCAGAGGAAAAAAGACAGACAGACCCCAGAGGGAAAAGACACACAGACCTCAGAGGGAAAAGCACACAGACCAGAGGAAAAGACAGACAGACCCAGAGGGGAAAAGACAGACAGACAGACAGGCTCAGCCCCGTATGAAGAAAGGATGAAACAAAAACAAGTCAGAGATGTCATCATCACTGCGAAGTACATTCTGATCAAAATATGTGTCTCGGTTGAAAAGCTTTCTATAAAAACTTTCTTAGTTACGTTTAACATTTTTATCAATCAATGCCATTATTAAACATAATCAAAACAAGACAGACAGACAGACAGACAGGCAGGCAAAAACAGAGATAGACACACACAAAGACAGACAACAGACAGACACAACACACACACACACACACACACACACACACACACACACACACACACACACACACACACACACAACACCACACACAGGCAGACAGACAAGAGGCAAGAGACAAAAACCAAACACAATGAATGAACGGTTTTGTTTTTTTTTCAAACCAACAGCGAAGACAATGACAACAATACATCTTCTATTTGGATGTCGATTTTGCAAGCATGCAGCTGCTGATGAAATCTACGTGACATTTACAACCCAAATCATCAGGACAAACATGATATACAGAGACAGAGACACAGAGAGAGAGATACAGCAGGGCAATGATCCACAATAAATGTGGAAAAACCCAGTGAAACAGCAAATGAAATCACAGTTAAATGGGAAACCTTGTCAGGAAATGTATTTCGTGTTTGAGTTCAACAAACTCTGTACGGTATCAGTCTAAGCACTGAATGACCACATGCACGTGTGCATGTGTGTGTATGTATGTATGTATGTATGTGTGGTGTTGTATGTGTGTGTGTGTGTGTGTGTGTGTGTGTGTGTGTGTGCACGCGCACACCCGCGTGTGGTGTGTGTATTTTGCCTCCAGCATGGCTTCATAAAACAACCTGTCGGAGGCCAGCGAAGAAAGCAAATAAATCAATTGTTCACAATGGGAACGCTATTCTGAAAAAAATCCAACGTGATCATTTAGTATTATATTTTGTGTGTGCGTGTGTGTGTGTGTGCATGTGCGTCTGTGCATGTGTGTGTGTGTGTGAGTGTATGTGAGAGAGAGTGTGTGTGCGTGTGCGCGCGTGCAAGCGTGCGCGCGCGTGTGCGTCTCTCTCTCTCTCTCTCTCTCTCTCTCTCTCTCTCTCTCTCTGTGACAGAGAGAAAGAGAGTGTGTGTGCGCGTGCGTGCGTGCGTGCATGAGCACGCGCGCTCGTGTGTGTATGTGTGTGTGTGACAGAAATATATTTAGCTGATACACATACAAACTCCTGTGGAAAATCCAACGTTATCATTTCGTGGTGTGTGTGTGTGTGTGTGTGTGTGTGTGTGTGTGTTGTGTGTGTGTGTGTATGTGTGTATGTGTGTATGTGTGTGTGTGTCTGTGTGTGTGTGTCTGTGTGCGTGTGTGTGTGTATGTGTGTGTGTGTGTGTGTGTGTGTGTATGTGTGTGTCCGCGTCCGTGTGAGTGTGTGTGTGTGTCTGTGCCTGCGCACGTGTGTCTGTGTGTGTGTGTGTGTGTCTGTCTGTCTATGTCTGTGCGTGTGTGTGTGTGTGTGTATATATGTGCGTGCGCGCGCGCGCGCGCGCTGGGATAATAATTTTG
>CM060309.1:89919458-89936958 GCA_030674185.1 Monoplex corrugatus
ATATGCATGGAAGTATAATAGATGCACAAAAACTACACGCTGTATGTAATTCCAAAGGTACCAAGCCGGAGGGACAATAATTATGTGCTTCCTGAAAAGAATTATAAATCGAGCTATGCCCAGCCAATCAACGCCTCAAAGCAAGTACGTTTCTCTCTGTAACCCCTAGCATCTCAGCACTCGATATTTATTTGTTGGTTTGTTTGTTTTTAATCTATCTATTATTTATTTATTTATTTGCCAATCAACGCCTCAAGCAAGTACATTTCTCTCTGTAACCCCTAGCATCTCAGCACTCGATATTTATTTGTTGGTTTGTTTGTTTTTAAATCTATCTATTTCTCTCTGTAACCCCAGCATCTCAGCACTCCATATTTATTTGTTTGTTTGTTTAATCTGTTTATTATCATTTATTTATTTATTTATTTGCCAATCAACGCCACAAAGCAAGTGCATTTCTCTCTGTAACCCCTAGCATCTCAGCACTCTATATTTATTTGTTGGTTTGTTTGTTTAATTCATTCATATATTTATTATTTATTTATTCATTTATTTATTTATTTATCTATCTATTTATTCCTTATGTGTTTATTTGTTTGTTTATTTATTTATTTTCATTTTCGTTTTATTCATTTTATTTATTTACTTATTCAGTTACTTGTATTTTCTGTCTGTCTGTCTATCTGTTTATTTTTTATTTTTCATTTTCGTTTTATTCATTTTATTTATTTACTTATTCATTTATTTGTATTTTCTGTCTGTCTGTCTATCTGTTTATCTATCTATCTGTCTATTATCTATTTATTCATTCATTTATGATAATCCCCCCCCCCCCCCCCAAATCTTTAAAAAAAAAAAAAAAACGTGCAGCAGTCAATCTTAATTACTGCCCGAGATATCAACAGTTAAAAAGAATTACGTTCTAAAAAAAAATTTCGATCTCAGGACTACAAAACAACATGACAAAATTTCAAATACGGTTGCCACTACATCTACAACACTTAACGAACATGGTGCCAAGTGTGTGACACGACAAACTTTCCAACTGGAAGGTCTGGGTTCAATCCTGCCTGGGTACCTCCCGCCTGGTGGGTAAAGGGTGGAGATTTTCCCCATCTCCCCGGTAGTCAACATGTATTACACACCTTTTTGTGCCTTAACTCCCTTCGTTCCTTTTCTCCCATTGGACGAAGCAGCAAGGAAGTTTGAGTCTTTTTTCCCCCTAATTTTTGTATTTGGTGTTTGTTTGTTTGTGATCTTACGTTTACGCTTGACAAAGGCCCGTTGGCCGAAAAATTGAGCCTGTCTTGTCTGGTTGTATTAAATACGCGTTCTGATTCTATTTTCGTGGGTTTTTTTGTTGTTGTTTTGTTTTGTTTTTTTTGTTTGTTTGTTTGTTTGAACGCGGGCGGTTGCACTTGTTTTTGGATTCCCTTCGTGTATATCACACCGGACAGCGTGCATGTACGTTAAAGATATCCTATATGTCATTGTTCTTGTTACTTTTGTTTAAAGCCCAGCCGACCGCGTAGAGCCATATCAGGGCAATAACCTTTCCAAAACATTTTCAATATTTCAACTGGAAAAAAGGAAAAGAAAATTAAATACACATATTAATGCATTCGCATACACAGTCCAAGGAGATGCCCCTGGCATTGACCACTCCGTCCAATTTATCACACAGGGATTTACATAAACATACCCGAATACAAATTTAAACATGACTAAGGACTCTTAAGCATACCTCATTTCCCTAGAGCCAAAAAGGCACTTAATACATGCACAAACTATCGATCTTAAGAGAAAGTACGTAAGACTTTATCGAACACATACAGGTGAACGGACCAGCAAGGCACAAAATAATAGGAAGAAATGACAGAAAGCAAAGGAACAAGGCAGACACGGAGAGAGTGACAGAAAAGAGGAAATTTCTAGCACAGAATTTTCAGACGGCGGGAATACTATTTATACTGAGAGATCCCCACCCACCACCCACCACCCCCCCGGGATCCCAGTAAGTCATGTCAGTATTCGGAGGTGTACTGAAACAAGAACACACGTAGTCCGCTCGCCCAGGGAAGACAGAGTATGTAGACTGTGCAGCAACATACCGCTATCTGCATCATCATCAAGAGCTCTGCCACATGGCGTTGGCAATCAAGGCCCTCCGTATGCATCTATCCCTTGTTGCCGCAAACACATTTTCCACCCTCTCTGTCCTCAGCCACTCTGCAAGTCCCTCCAATATTTTCTCCCTAGGTCTCCCTCCAGCTTTCCCGTTGTGACCAGGAGTTTTAACTCCCCTTTCCTCATAAAAAGGCCTATAAAAGTTGCCTGTCTTTTCCTAATCTTCCTTATGAATGATCTACTTGTGTCTGCCTCCATCAAGACTCTCTCGTTTGTTTTTTGTGTTATCCATTTGAAACTCTCACCATTTAGCCATGAAAAATTCATGGCTATCTGCATGCGTGGGCAAAACAACGTGCACACAAGAATCCCAGAAAAATCGGAACACACAAAAAAGCAAAAAGTAACACAAGAACAATACCCTAAAAGCAGAAGTCATTAGAGAGAAGTTTCGAGAAAAGACAGGCAAAGAGACCCGAAGGAAGAAATCACTCAGAGACAACTCTGGAGAGAAAAAAAAAAAAAAAGAAACCAGTAATACGAGTTGATCGAACCAGAAGAAAAAAACTGCCGTGCTTCTTAAGACCGCAAGCTGTCATTATAATCCCCCAGTACCCCACCCCCCACTCCAAGGAGCCTGTCATCAAAGATGGGTCTTGCACATTATATCTCCTCACACCCTGTTGTAAAGCGAATGTCCTATAGATCGATCTATCAGAATGGAGAACAGTATACCAAACGCATCTAGCGCACACTGCATCTTCTCACGCCTTACAGTAATGAGAAAGTGTCTTGTAAAATGATGCATCTCTTAAGAGCTATCGGAAAATGGTAGAAAAGCAACCAAACATTCTCGTGCACATTACATTTTCTCATGCCATAAAGCAAAAGTAAAATGTTTTGTTAAAAGACGTATCTCCTGATCAAATGAGCTGTCAGAAAATGGAGATAACTACTAAATAGAGCGGACTCTAGAATAGTTACGACCAGCACACTTTTTTGGTGTACGGTCGTAGTAAAGTAAAGAATGCTTAGGAGTGCATTTTCATGTGTAGTTTGTTTCCGTTTCAGGGTTTTAGTGGTTATATATTGCCTAAAAAAGATCAGTCGCTGGCTGACAAATGGAACCAAATTCATCAGAGCTCTCTCTCTCTCTCTCTCTCTCTCTCTCTCTCTCTCTCTCTCTCTCTCTCTCTCTCTCTCTCTCTCTCTCTCTCTCTCTCTCACCCTGCCCTTCCTTCAATTCTGTCGCAATATTCTTTCTGTTGTTTAAGACAAGTAGATTAGCAACAGCACATATGTAAGTTGATCTACATGCTAAAATGTATACTGTTAGAAAATGAAGTTATCATTTCAACTCCCCTTTCCTCCTTTCTACATCTGCTACCGCTGCTGCTACAACTACTACAACAACAAAAACATACTAAAAAAAAGTATCTTTTTTTTTATAAAAACAACAACAATATTCTAAGCCTTTCAAGACAAGGTTTTCATTAAAAAGTATCGATGTTTTGAAAGAGAAAACAAACTTCTACGGCATAATGTTCAAACTGTCAAGATTTTGAGAAAACAAACTTCTACCTGCTAGAATTGTTTAACTGTCAAGATTTTGAGAAAACAAACTTCTACGGTCAGCAAATTGGTTCAAACTATCGAGATTTTGACACAAAATCCAAAAGGTTTCTTCAGAACCAACTGTACTGGGATTAACTACCAAACCAAGACTGAGGCAGAGTATAAACAGTGAAATCGCTTCACTACAGTTATATGGATCAGCAGATTCGTTAGGCGCGGGTTGTTCTTAGCGTTGTTTCCATAAGACGCCGAATATTGACATGACTCACAGGATCTTTATCCCTTTGACTCCCGCATCCTGTCTACCAGCATCCTGCATTGTTAACCATGCCAGCAAAGCAAAAACTTAACCTTTGACTACCTCACCCTATCCACCAGCTTCCTGCAGGAAGCTGGTGGATAGGGTGAGGGAGTCAAAGGTCAATATGTGCAATATCAGGCTGGTTGAAATACATGGATTATTGAGAAAAGGTCAATAACAATATGTGCAATACTGGGCGAGTTGAAATATATGAATTACAGAGAAAAGGTCAATATGCGCAATATTAGGCTAGCTGAAATATAGAAATTATTGAGAAAAGATCAACAAGAATATATGCAATATGTGGTGGCTAGTTCATCTCAACGTGATTTTGTTGCTGTGAGGGAGGATACTAGTTACTACCTACCGAAATTCATACATCATCTCTACATATCTTTTTTTCACGCCTGACGCAGAGCACAGACTGGAGTTTACATAACAAAGAATCTATCTGGGTCAGCAGACTCATTAGGCGCGGGATAATCGTGAGAAAAATGTGATCAGAACGACAAGCAATATGTCTTGACGTCTGATAATTATGTAGCCGTTTCGGGGAGCACTAACCGATGAAACGTACGCATCGGATGTGGGCGTGAATTCTATTAGAGACGAAGTCAATTCGTCCGTAATCTTTGGCTGGGGATGAGTTGTCATTTAGGGGAAATAACCCCCACCCTCCCCTCCCTCCTCTCTCATCTCCTTCTCTCTCTCTCTCTCTCACTTCTACTGCTGTTACTATAACAACAGCAAAACAACAAAAAGCCAACAAATCTTCGGCTGAAAATAAGTTGTCACCTAGACAGAATAATCTATCTCTCTCTCTCTCTCTCTCTCTCTCTCTCTCTCTCTCTCTCTCTCACACACACACATGTGTGTACACCACACACACACACACACACACACACACACACACACACACACACACACACACACACACACACACACACACCCCCACATATGTATATCATTACTACTGCTGTTACTACAACAAAACAAAACATAAATGGAACAAATCTTCGGCTGAAAATATGTTGTCATCTAGGGGAAATAATCACTCTATCGCGCACGCTCACTCGCTCTCGCTCTCTTTCTCTCTTGCTGTCTCTAGGTTTTCCCCCTCTCTCTATCTTCCCCATCACCACCATTACTAATGTTAGTACAGCACCAACAAAACAACTAAAAAAACAACAAAACTTCTACTACAAGGGGACACGGGAAAGTCCGAATAACCGATAGTCTCATATTCTCATTCATTTCTTTTCCCATGTTGGATTTGCCATGTGAAATTTGGGCTGTTCTCCACGTTGAACGCGCGTCGCCGCAATGGTGCGCCACCTTTTTTTTCTTTTTATCATGACTTATAAAAGGCAAGAAGGTAATTGATCTTCAATGGGAGGGACCTGGGAAATAACTTCTGTAGTATTTTTATACATATTTAATATTATTTTTAAGGCAGCTGGGCGTATGCCCTGCTCTTCACGATTTTCAATTGCCGTGGGTCTTAAACGTGCGCAGGCCAGATTGTACACGGGTCGGACTTCCCCCCCCCCCTTCCCTTCCGAAAGAGTAGACGTTCAGTTCGATTTTCCGGTCAAACTGAGGAGAAAAGTCGAGGCCTCAACGAGACACGAACCCCTGGGATCTCTGATTTAGTTATTGGCAGGCGAACGTCTGAACCATTCTACCACTCTTCTCTTTTGATGAAGATTTTTTTTTAAAAAGTCAAGAGTGTTGCAACAACTGGGAATATTCTTAACAACTAAGACTAATGTAGAATACAGATTCCGCAATGCATACGATTTATACTACAGTCCAACTGACTCGTTAGGCGTGGGATATAAACAGGAAACAGTGAGATCAGTGGGCGGCAAAAAGTTGGTCTCGATATCTGACCCCTTACCCTTTCTCTCGGAAGGGGAAGGGAAGCGGGAGGGCTGTTACGAAATAACGAATTTACACATCCGATGAGGTCCCTGACTTCAGTGTAACGGAAATCAATTAACGATCTTCGGCCGAGAATGAGGCGCCGTTTATAGGAAGACCTCTCTCTCTCTCTCTCTCTCTCTCTCTCTCTCTCTCTCTCTCTCTCTCTCTCTCTCTCTGTCTGTCTGTCTGTCTGTCTGTCTGTCTGTCAGTCAGTCAGTCACGCAGTGTCTCAATGCAAAATAGAATCGCAAAACAACGTGGCTATCTCATCACCCATGCCAATCGGTATGCATACCGTAGCAATACGGAAGCTTGTCCCAGACTCTGTGACTAGTGAAATGGCGCTGTGATTGTTATTGTTATCGTTGTTGTTATTGTTGTTTAAAGCCCAGTCGACTGCGTAGAGCCTTATCAGGGCTATAACCGCTTCTGAACATACAAAACTTCAACAGGGAAAAAAAAAAAAAAAAAAATCTGCATTCACGCACATAATCTAAGGACATGCCCCTGGAGTTGACCACCCCGTCCAATTTATCGCACAAGGGATTTAAAAAACACACTTAATAAAAATTTAAGCATACCTAAGGACACCAATACATATATAAAAACCACCTAAAATCCCTTCCGCACATCTTACCTCCCTAGCGCCAAAAATGCACTTGATACATGTACCCAATTATCAATCCTAAGAAAAAGTACGTAAGACATTTATCGAACACATACAGGTGAAAGGACCATAATTAAGGCAGAAAATGATAGGCAGAAATGACAGAAAGCAAACGAACAAGGCAGAAACGAAGACAGTGACAGAGAAGAGGAAATTTCTAGCATAGAATTTCCAAAAGGTGGGGATACTATTTATACTTAAAGAGCCCCCGGCATCCCCACAGGGGGAAATGGCGCTGACATGGGGCAGGGGAAAAAAAGAAAGAAAGAAAAAGAAAAAAAATTCTGATTATACATGAACTGCTCCTGTTCTGATTATACACAAACTACTACGTGTCTGACGAAGAGCACAGACTGAAGTTAGTTCACCATAACCATGAGAGTCAGCAGACTCGTTAGACGCCAATGTCAGTAAAGTGCGCTCACAATAGGGGGAGGGGGGGGGGAGAAGAAGAATGGGGGGGAGGAGCAGGCCAACGTCTCGACACCTGATTTGATGCCGTTCCGGGAATACTACCTCACAAAATTCACGCCGCTGATGAGGACACGAATTTGATTTTTGGAAGTGAAGACGTTTATATTGTCTGAAAGGGATGGTGAAATCGATAATAGGAAAAGGTCAGTCATCGCACTCAGAATGAAATTCAGGTGAGCAACCCCCTACTCTCTCTCTCTCTCTCTCTCTCTCTCTCTCTCTCTCTCTCTCTCTCTCTCTCTCTCTCTCTCTCTTTTCTCTCCCCCTCTCTCTCTGAAACTATTGCAAAACATCCAAAGAAAAATACTCCCAACTAGTTAAACTCTCCCTCTCTCTCTCTCTCTCTCTCTCTTCCTCCCTCTTCTCCCCCCGCCCCCCACTCTCTCTCTATGAAACTATTGCAAAATAACCAAATTACGATTCTTTATCATGAAACAAAGCATCCAAAGAAAAATACCCCAACTAGTAAAACTCTCTCTCTCTCTCTCTCTCTCTCTCTCTCTCTCTTCCTCTCTCTCTCTCTCTCTCTCTCTCTGTATGTAAATCTATTGCATAATACCCAAATTACGATTTTTGATCACAGAACTAAAGAAAAATACCCAAGCTATCAACAAACAAACAAACAAATCCATGAAATACAAAAATGCCGAAACAATGTCTGAGTTTTAATGATATTCTGGAAAGGGCAAAGTACTCTACGGTCTCTCCAACCCTAACAGATCTACAAAGAAGCTGTGTCGTCTGATGTTGTTCTTTGTTTCCTAAATTTGTTCAACTGGTTTTTTTGTTTCTTTGTTGCTGTCATTACTGTTGTTCTTTGTTTTTGTTTTGTTTTGATTTGATTTGTGTTGTTTTGGGTGTTTTGTTTTGTAAGTGTGTGTGTTGTTTTTGTTGTTGTTGTTGGGGTTGGGGTTGTTTTTATTGCTGTTGTTGCTGTTTCTATTGTTGTTGTTTGGGGGAGGGAAGAGTTCCAGTAAACAAAGGACATAGTTGCCATTATTGTTGTTGTTTTGTTGTGATTTTTGTTTTGAGTTTATTGTTTGTATGTGTGTGATGTTTACTGTTCTTGTTGTTGTTGTCGTCGTTGTCGTCTTCGTCGTTGTTTTGGGGTTTCTTTGGGTTTGTTGTTGTTATTGTTGACATCTCGTTGCTGCTTCCAGCTCAGCTACAGTCATTAGGCCTATCAACATTTTTCTGGATTGTCCGTACCCCCCACCCCTTCGTGACAGACCTATCTCAACAGCGAAACATGCCAAGCTCAAGTTTTCAATTTGATGACCACAGCCTGGTAGTCATCCCTGCATGCAGTCAACCTGGTTGGATGTGTGACAAGCTATACGGTCATTCGGTGTTGTCATCAAATAGTATTTAGTAAAGAAACCATAGCGAATATGCATGAATTCAATCTCATCATCATCATCAAGTGCCCTGCCGCATGGCGTTGGCGATCATGGACTTCCATCTGTCTCGATCTCTCGTTGCCCCTCGCATCTCTCCCACCCCCCTCGTCCCCAGCCACTCTGCAAGTCCGTCCAGCATTTTCTCCCTGGGTCTACCCGGTGCTCTCTTTCCCTTCAGCTTTCCCGATGTGACCAGGTGCTCCAAATCCCCCTTCCTCACAAAAATGGCCTATAAATGTTGCCTGTC
This sequence comes from Monoplex corrugatus, assembly GCA_030674185.1. Taxonomy (NCBI): domain Eukaryota; kingdom Metazoa; phylum Mollusca; class Gastropoda; order Littorinimorpha; family Ranellidae; genus Monoplex; species Monoplex corrugatus. The sequence goes on from CM060309.1 coordinate 89,928,176, forward strand.
TTTTCCTAATCTTCCTTATAAGTGATCTACTTGTGTCTGCCTCCGTCAAGACTGTCTCGTTTGTTTTCAATCTCACCCACATTAAATCACGGAAATCGCTGGCCAGCTTTAAGCGAAACCTTCATAAATATTTCCTTACCATAACATGAATAATAATTCTATTTAAAATCCCCTCTTCTACGCATCCATTTACACAAGCCGATATTTCATTGTTAATAGCCACTTCCCCGTTTGTTTATCTTTATTTCACTTCTTTATACATGTCATCATGTTTATCTTTATTTCATTTCTTTATACATGTTATCAAGTTTATCTTTATTTCACTTCTTTATACATGTTACTATGTTCATCTTTATTTCACTTCTTTATACATGTTATCATGTTTATCTTTATTTCATTTCTTTATACGTTATCAAGTTTATCTTTATTTCACTTCTTTGTACATGTTACTATGTTCATCTTTATTTCACTTCTTTATACATGTTATCATGTTTATCTTTATTTCACTTCTTTATACATGTTATCACGTTTATCTTTATTTCACTTCTTTATACATGTTAACATGTTTATCTTTATTTCACTTCTTTGTACATGTTAACATGTTTATCTTTATTTCACTTCTTTGTACATGTTAACATGTTTATCTTTATTTCACTTCTTTATACATGTTATGTTTATCTTTATTTCACTTCTTTGTACATGTTAACATGTTTATCTTTATTTCACTTCTTTGTACATATTATCATGTTTATCTTTATTTCACTTCTTTGTACATGTTAACATGTTTACCTTTATTTCACTTCTTTATACATGTTATGTTTATCTTTATTTCACTTCTTTGTACATGTTACTATGTTCATCTTTATTTCACTTCTTTGTACATGTTAACATGTTTATCTTTATTTCACTTCTTTATACATGTTATCATGTTTATCTTTATTTCACTTCTTTATATATGTTATCACGTTTATACTTTATTTCACTTCTTTATACATGTTAACATGTTTATCTTTATTTCACTTCTTTGTACATGTTAACATGTTTATCTTTATTTCACTTCTTTGTACATGTTATGTTTATCTTTATTTCGCTTCTTTGTACATGTTATCACGTTTATCTTTATTTCACTTCTTTGTACATATTTAACATGTTTATCTTTATTTCACTTCTTTGTACATGTTATGTTTATCTTTATTTCACTTCCTTGTACATGTTAACATGTTTATCTTTATTTCACTTCTTTGTACATGTTAACATGTTTATCTTTATTTCACTTCTTTGTACATGTTACTATGTTCATCTTTATTTCACTTCTTTATACATGTTATCATGTTTATCTTTATTTCACTTCTTTATACATGTTATCACGTTTATCTTTATTTCACTTCTTTATACATGTTAACATGTTTATCTTTATTTCACTTCTTTGTACATGTTAACATGTTTATCTTTATTTCACTTCTTTATACATGTTATGTTTATCTTTATTTCACTTCTTTGTACATGTTAACATGTTTATCTTTATTTCACTTCTTTGTACATGTTACTATGTTCATCTTTATTTCACTTCTTTGTACATGTTAACATGTTTATCTTTATTTCACTTCTTTATACATGTTATCATGTTTATCTTTATTTCATTTCTTTATACGTTATCAAGTTTATCTTTATTTCACTTCTTTGTACATGTTACTATGTTCATCTTTATTTCACTTCTTTATACATGTTATCATATTTATCTTTATTTCACTTCTTTATACATGTTATCACGTTTATCTTTATTTCACTTCTTTATACATGTTAACATGTTTATCTTTATTTCACTTCTTTGTACATGTTAACATGTTTATCTTTATTTCACTTCTTTATACATGTTATGTTTATCTTTATTTCACTTCTTTGTACATGTTAACATGTTTATCTTTATTTCACTTCTTTGTACATATTATCATGTTTATCTTTATTTCACTTCTTTGTACATGTTAACATGTTTATCTTTATTTCACTTCTTTGTACATGTTATGTTTATCTTTATTTCACTTCTTTGTACATGTTATCACGTTTATCTTTATTTCACTTCTTTGTACACGTTAACATGTTTATCTTTATTTCACTTCTTTGTACATGTTAACATGTTTATCTTTATTTCACTTCTTTGTACATGTTATCACGTTTATCTTTATTTCACTTCTTTGTACATGTTACTATGTTCATCTTTATTTCACTTCTTTATACATGTTATCATGTTTATCTTTATTTCACTTCTTTGTACATGTTATCACGTTTATCTTTATTTCACTTCTTTGTACATGTTACTATGTTCATCTTTATTTCACTTCTTTGTACATGTTAACATGTTTATCTTTATTTCACTTCTTTATACATGTTATCATGTTTATCTTTATTTCACTTCTTTATACATGTTATCACGTTTATCTTTATTTCACTTCTTTATACATGTTAACATGTTTATCTTTATTTCACTTCTTTGTACATGTTAACATGTTTATCTTTATTTCACTTCTTTGTACATGTTATGTTTATCTTTATTTCGCTTCTTTGTACATGTTAACATGTTTATCTTTATTTCACTTCTTTGTACATGTTATCATGTTTATCTTTATTTCGCTTCTTTGTACATGTTATCACGTTTATCTTTATTTCACTTCTTTGTACATGTTATCACGTTTATCTTTATTTCACTTCTTTGTACATGTTATTATGTTCATCTTTATTTCACTTCTTTGTACATGTTATGTTTATCTTTATTTCACTTCTTGATACATGTTACTATGTTCATCTTTATTTCACTTCTTTGTACATGTTATCAGCTTGGCGTTCTAAACGACTAAGCTTGCCAAGACTACAGACTGTAAAGTACCAAGACTGACTGCTGAATACAGACTGAGGTACCTTCTAATTCACTCTTTAAACAGTCTTGTTAGGTACCAAACGTGGGCGAGAAAAAAATTGTCATCACAAGTGCACGAAATTTGTCTCGACGGTTTGATTCGTTGCCGTTTATGGGTGGTAGTACTCCACAAAATTCACACCTCTGACGAGAACGTTAATTCTAAAAAGAAATACAGGGGAAATCTGTTAACTGACGACGTTTATGTTACCTGAGTGTGTGTGTGTGTGTGTGTGTGTGTGTGTGTGTGTGTGTGTGTGTGTGTGTGTGTGTGTGTGTGTGTGTGTGTGTGTGTGTGTGTGTGTGTGTGTGTGTGTGTGTGTGTGTGTTATGTGTGTGAAATTTATCAAAAATGAAAATGTATTCATCATCGGGCTGAGAAGCGGGACACGATTCATGGAGTGACGTCTCTCTTCTCTCTCCTCCTCTCTCTCCTCTCTCTCTCTCTCTCTCTCTCTCTCTCTCTCTCTCCTCTTCTCTCTCTCTCTCTCTCTCTCTCGCTCTGTCTGTCTGTCTGTCTGTCTGTCTGAACAACAGTCGAATGACCGGCTTGTTGTCAAAGAACAAAAGTTCTAAACAAAATGCCCAAATTGGGAAACATATGACAAAGAACAAAAAACACCAATGAAGTTATTATTGAATGCAATCTGACACGACTTTGACAATGCAGTCATATACTCTCTGAAAGACCATTTAAATCCACAAAGAAGCATTGTCGTCTGTCGTCACGTTCTGGATTTGCAGGTCTTGTTGATTTTTTGTCAAGTGTAAATAAAATTCACACTTAACAAAGATAATAAGGCAAACTGCCGTCATTTGGACACGAACAAAAAGTATTTGACAGAATGCTCAGACTACCTAAGTTCTGAGGAAGGACACAATTGCAAATTCTACAACCCACCAAAGTCTCATGAATCCAGAGAAATTTTTTTGTTTTGTTTTTGTCTTTTCACTCTGTGGCCTTCACAACGCCATTGAGCCTGACATAATTCTGAAGCACAGCTCAGTCGAGTCTGAGTGTACACAACAGTCTATTAGTAGTAACAGGGTCAACATACTCGTTATGCACAGGATGTAAATGAGAAAATAATGTAATCAGACTTACACTAAGTACATCACCATGTCTACTTGCTGCCGTTTAGGGAGAGTAAATTGATCCCAAATTTACATATCTAGTGTGGGCATAAATTCAAATGAAAAGTTGAAGTCTATTAATCTTCAGCTGAAAATGAGGTCCCATGTATGGGAAGTTTCTCTCTCTCTATCTCTCTCTTTCTCTCTCACTCTCTCTCTCTCTTCTCCCTCCTTCCCCTCTCCTTTTCGAATTCCGTCCCCCCACCTCTCTCTCTCCCCCCTCTCTCTCCCCCCTTTCTCTCCCCCTCTCCTTTTCGAATCACGCCTCCCCTCTCCTCTCTCTCTCTCTCTGTCTCTCTTGCTCTCTCCCCCTCCCCTCTCCTTTTCGAATACGCCCCCTTTCTCTCTCTCAACTACCATGACCGACGCAGAGCACAGAATGGAGTTTTCTTCCAAGTCCTTTTTTCAAAGGTCAACAGAATCGTTAGGCGCAGGATATTAGTGAGAAATGTGTACTCAGAATTGCAAACACTGACAAAGTACGCCCTGGCGTCTCATTTCTTGCCGTCTGAAGAAAGCTGAGTGATAAATGTCGCATGTCCCATGAAAATTTGAATCCAGTAAAATAAATTGTGTAATGCTGACAACTGTATTGTCTGACGTGGGAGGGTAGCTGATGAAAGGACATTATACTGATCAACGGGCTGACAAGCATGCCGTTCGTAGAAGCTCTCTCTCTCTCTCTCTCTCTCTCTCTCTCTCTCTCTCTCCTCTCTCTCTCTCTCTCTCTCTCTCCTCTCTCTCCTACCATATTTTCTGTTGTTTTAATACAAACAGATCAGCAACAGCAAGGGTTCCAGTCAACAAAGGCCATAAATGCCATCACTGTTGTTGTTTGTTTTGTTCTGTTTTGGTTTTTTGCTTTAGGTTTATTGTTTTTTGTGTGTGATGTTAGCTGGCCTATGTGAAAATATCTATACACACTTGGAAAATAACGTTACTTCGTTTCTCCTCACGACAGACATGGATCATGGAAAATGTACAAAACCACTGCTGTTTCACGTCCTGTCTTTACCAATGGAAAATGAAGATCCACTGTCCTCCTTCTCCTCCCCATAAGGTCCCAAATGCCAGAATTTCACAGAGAAGAGAGAGAGAGAGAGAGAGAGAACTTCCCATACACGCACCTCATTTTCAGCCGAAGATTAATAGACTCACAATACAATTAGATACATAAATTTGTGATCAGTTTACTCTCCCAAACGGCGGCAAGTAGACATGGTGATGTACATAGTGTAAGATCCGATTACATTATTTTCTCATTTACTCCTACGCATAACGAGTTTGTTGACCCTTTTAAAGAGAGAAAAATGCCAACATGTTTACACTTTTACCACTTTGGGCGATCAACGTCGACTATAGAGATTCACAACTGTAGACGACTGCGGTCGACACACTGTCAGCCAGCTAGCTGTAGGCAGGTATTTAAATAAAGTGAAATTCGCAGACGAAGAAAAAGGAGCCGTCCATCCATACACGAAACGTTCCCGCCAGTTTTGATTGAAACGGTGGCGCCAGTACAATCAAGGCGTGCATTCTGTGTCGACAGTGAGAGAATTTTGATCGCAATCCTGCAGCTCTGGAATATAATAACGTGTAAAGTAAATAGGAAGCACCGATTTTCTGGAAGAACGATATTTAGCTCAGGGCATCAGCAGGGTGCTTACAACAACCACCTGATCAAGGAAGAGCTTGGTCTTGATGGAGATGTCTTCAAGAAATACGTCCTTATGAGTCAGGCAACCTCTGATCATGTATGGCTGTCTGTCCGCTTTTGAACCAAGTCGATCAGTTTTTCAATGTTTTTTCGCGTTTGGTCAGCGTTACCATGTTGCTTTTTTCGACAGAGGAGTAATTTAGCGCGAAATGAGCCCCCCAACCCTCGAATCCTTCCAAAAAGTCGAATACGAAAATCAAAAGTTTCGGTCCCTCGTGCGAAAGAAAAGCTTTGCAGCGAGGATCGTGTGAAGTTCGTGCGAAATTCGTGTCTATGAATTTGAGTAAAGACAAAAACGCTGACGCGATTTTTTATTCTTTCAGTGCAAACTTAACATACGAATTCCTACTGGCTTTTTCAGGTCTAGGAATTTCAGCTGTAGTGATGGAACTTACCTGGTTGCTCCATTCCGCATGAGGCGTGAGGAAAACTGATGATGAAGTTCCAAAATATTGGCAGTATAGCATCTGGAATTTTGAATCTATTCAATAGAGGTTCATGACTCTAGACAATTCCATATTCCCTCCACCCAAATCTGCCAAATATATCTGGCACACTTCCTGAAACTACGCAAAACCCTACACGCTGGTAAGGTCTTGAAATAAGAAGGGGAAAAGAACTTATTAAAAAAAACAATGCTGACACCAAAACACTAAGCTGACACCAGAAGAATGATGGAAACATGAAGACGGGTTAGCTAACAGGCCAGTTTTTAATGTGTGGGCTGGGATTGAACTCGAGATATCAGATCTTGAGTCCCATGGCTCCATCAAAAGAACCAACTGGCCTGCTCTGAACAGCACAGCACAGCTGCTATTGAACAAAAGAGGGACGGGCAGAAGCAGTACTCCAAACCACACGACCCCTTCCCACACAACGCCTGTGTTAGAACACGTGCCTCCAGGATAGGTTTGTATCCCATGTCAAGACCCACACCAGGCGACAAAGCACCAGTACACCTACTTACCCGTCGGATGGACCAGGGAGTCCATCATCAAAGAGGAAATCTATTGATGAAGACGTTTACATTATCAGACAGGGAGGTGAGATCGATAAATGGATATGTTTGAGCAGGAATAAGACGTCATCTGTAAATAATACACCGTTTGCGAGTGTATAGGGGTAAAAGAAGGGACTGATGGCGGAAGGGAGAGGAGAGGGATAGAGACAGACAGACAGACAGACAGTGTGGGTGGGTGAGTGGGTGCATGCGTGTGTGTGAGTGCGTGGATGTGTGTGTGGGTAGCTAAAACCATAATATTAACAAATATTATCTCAACGTACAGCTAAAAGTCAATACACATCTAAAAGCGTATGTGTCCGAGTTCCCCACCCCCCCCCCCCTTATTTTTCAAATATTGTTAATAGTAGTGAGGTGTCGGCTATTTCTGATGTGCATCTACCGTCTGATGAAATGATCTTTATATTCCATGTTGCAACTTTGATGTTTTTAAATCTGAGTTTAGGGTTCGAAGTAACTTGATGACGGTCTGGTGTCACCTGCGCCGCATGACGGTCCCTACCGGACAAAGCTGCTCCATAGGAGCACCTATTTACGTCGTTGTCTTTGATCTTTTTGTTTCTGTCCATAACCTGGGAAAAATTACGATGTGGTTTCCCGTTGCCTTCCATCGGTTTGTGTACGGTCTCTCCGCTAGCCTTACTCTTCTCCCGAGATGTCCACAAGGCAGTGGAGCTATTCACTCATAGCTTGGGGGTCTGGTTCGTGGGCACCAGGGCGTAGCCACACGCCGGTGGGCCTGCATGCCTCACGTCTGGGGGCCAGACCTCCTCCACATCAGAAATAGCCGGCAGAATCGGCCAAGCCAAAGCAGCATTCAAGAAGATGACAGGCATTCTTACCAACAAATGCCTGTCAATTAACATCAGGAAGAGAGTTCTTGAATGTTATATAGAACCAATACTGTTGTACGGATGCGAGGCGTGGACAGTCAACAAACAAAGCCAGAACAAGATTGAGGCAGCCGAGATGTGGTTTCTAAGAAGAATGTTGAGAGTTCCATGGACAGCAAAGAAAACAAACGAGACAGTCTTGATGGAGGCAGACACAAGTAGATCACTCATAAGGAAGATTAGGAAAGGACAGGCAACATTCATAGGCCATTTTGTGGGGAGGGGGGATTTGGAGCACCTGGTCACAACGGGAGAGCTGGAGGGAAAGAGAGCACCGGGTAGACCCAGGGAGAAAATGCTGGACGGACTTGCAGAGTGGCTGGGGACGGGGAGGGTGGGGGAGATGCTGGGGGCAACGAGAGATAGAGGCAGATGGAAGTCCATGATCGCCAACGCCATGCGGCAGGGCACCTGATTGATGATGATGAGTGAGGTGTCGGTGTGATTGTGGGGGGGGGGGGGGGGGGGGAGCTAGAAGCGTATAATATCAATACATAATACCTCATGTACAGCTGAAAGTCAATATGCAATGCACATCTAAAAACGTCTGTGTCCGATTCTTTTTTCAAAGACTGTTTACAGTAGTTAGTGTTACTACATGCTATTATTTATGTTAATATTACTATGTACCCGCACATGCATACCAGATTCACACATTCAGTATAAGGATAACAGGAGGGAGAGATGGGGGACAGAGGACACTGTAGATGTTGTTTTGTCACATGGCATAAAACCCCACTGCAATGAATGTACTGTACAATTCTGTGTATCGATACAGGAAAATCACTGTGCATTTTGCTTTCTTGATTGCTATCCTATTTAGTAAAAATGTTAAGAAAAAAAAGAAAGAAAAAAGAAAGAAGAAAGAAGAAAGAAAAGAAAAGAAAAAGAGGAAATATTCTTTATCACAAGGGGAGGACGTCATACCGGATTTCTTTTTTCTTTTTTTTTTTTTATCAGGATAAGAATGACATATTGTTCATGGCAGCAAGTCTCTCCCTCTTCATATTTACACGCTTCTCTAACCTCCGAAAGAAGACAGGCTTGAAAATGTCCTGCAAGCATGGTGTGGTAATGGATTCGTCAACCATACACACAGTATTATTT
>CM060309.1:89939458-89984458 GCA_030674185.1 Monoplex corrugatus
TAAGAACAGATCAAAGGGACGCGACATAGGCAAGCGATCATGATAAGGGTGAAAGAATATAAGGTGGAAGGGGGATGAGAAGGAGGGAATTGAGTGCGTAGATGCCCAGGAATAAGAGACTTTTGCTAACCGTCTGTTGGCGACAGCAACACAGAGAGAAACTTCAAAACACTTTATCACTCAAGGACATTAGCATCAGGTCCCACCGGATCTCGCTTACAGCAAGTTCTTGCTATTCCACACATACATATACATGCGAATATAAAATTTGCATTACTAAGCAAAACTCGAAATATAGAAGAAAAAAATTTCATACCAGAACTCCGCACGTACAAACAAAGAAAAAGAGAAGAAAAAAATTCAAATTCCAAACGTACACAGGAAAAGACAGACAGACAGACAGATACACAGACAGAAAGAAACTGACACACTTGACAAGCAGAGGCAGAGCATAGAAATATTGATCTCAAAAATGGGTGAGAGGGAGAGGAGGGAGGGAAATAAAAGAAGAGAGGTTTCTGATTGGGGGGGGGGGGGGGTTGACTTAGAGTGAGGAAAATAACCTTAAGAGTGGAGAGAAGGGCGCAAATACTCTGAAAAACGCAGGCGAAGACCGAACGAACGAAGCAATCACTCCGACCCCCTCAAAAACCAGTTCAAAGAGCACAGCTGCCTTGAGGCCCGATTCCCTTACTCGAATAATGATAGGCTTTCTGACAAAACTCATTAGCTTCCCGAGCGCATTCGGCCTGAAAGTAGCCTTTTCTTTCTTACAACTGACAAAAACCTACGTACGACAGTCAAGCTATGTTGGAAGTCTCCGTCTTCTGCCGTGTGAGCCGATTCAAAAAGATTTGTGTGCAGGCACGTGGGTATATACATATCTCTACTTTTGTTTGTTATTTTCATCTCTTACCTGTTTATTTATCTACATAGTCCTTTATTTTGTATTCATCTATTCACCTACTTACTTCTTATTTACTTATTTACTAGTCCTTTATTTTGTATTTATCCATTCACCTACTTATTTTATTTACTCACTCGCTTGCTTGCTTGCTATCTTGTTTGCTTGCCTGCTTGCTTGCTTACTTGCTTACTCATTCACTTACGTACTTACTCACGAACTTACATATCTATCTATGATTAAGAAAACATTGTCTTCACCTAGCTGATAGACAGCTGAGCATTTGTGCATTGACTGGGGTGGGGGTGGGGGTGTCCTTCTGTCGTGTGAGACGAGTTTATACAGGATAGCTAGCTGTGTCGTGATTCAGACCTTTAATTGTTTATCGATTTACTTTATGTATATGTTGTATATAAGTTGTTGTTTTTTTAAGAATAAGATATACAGACACACATGTCATTTACATGTAACCGAGATCATTCCAGTGATAGGCTGATAAAATACCAGTATACAATATAGACTTAGGTAAAACAGGCTAGGTAGGCCTCAGGACCAGTTCATGGGTTTACGTGCAGGCTTAAGGCTTGCACCATGATCACCATACACATGGCGCCTGTGACGTTAGTGCATATGCAATTCGTTCCGTGGGCGGAGACGTCGTCTTGAGAAAATGAAACTGAAAAAGATCAACGCCACACGCCTACAGTCAAGTTTTGATGTGATGTCAGTTGTGGACATCCTTCTATGTTGTAATGTCTAATCCCCACATCCGTGTAGTATAAGAACATCATGAAGGTCTTTGTGAAAGGAAAACATTTTTTTTAACATTTTCGGAATGTCGACACAAGCAGCAATTCCGATGTAGTTTTCTTTTTAATTTTTCTTTCTTTCTTTCCTTCCTTCCTTCCTTCCGTCCTTCCTCTCTCTCTCTCTCTCTCTCTCTCTCTCTCTCTCTCTCTCTCTCTCTCTCTCTCTCCTCCCTTCTCTTCTTCTCTTCCTTCCTTTCCTTTCTTTCCTTCTTCTTTTCTTTCTTTTCTTTCTTTCCTTCTCTTTTTCGTCTTCCTTTCTTCTTTCCTTCTTTCTTTTTTTCTGTCTGTCTTTCTTTCTTTCTCTCTTCTTTTTTTCTGTCTGTCTTTCTTTCTTTCTCTCTTTCTTTTTTTTTCTGTCTGTCTTTCTTTCTTTCTCTCTTTCTTTTTTTCTGTCTGTCTTTCTCTCTTTCTTTTTTTCTGTCTGTCTTCATTCTTTCTTTCTCTCTTTCTTTTTTTTCTGTCTGTCATTCTTTCTTTCTCTCTTTCTTTTTTTCTGTCTGTCTTTCTTTCTTTCTCTCTTTCTTTTTTTCTGTCTGTCTTTCTTTCTTTCTCTCTTTCTTTTTTTCTGTCTGTCTTTCTTTCTTTCTTTCTCTCTTTCTTTTTTTCTGTCTGTCATTCTTTCTTTCTCTCTTTCTTTTTTTCTGTCTGTCTTTCTTTCTTTCTCTCTTTCTTTTTTTCTGTCTGTCATTCTTTCTTTCTCTCTTTTCTTTTTTTCTGTCTGTCTTCTTTCTTTCTCTCTTTCTTTTTTTCTGTCTGTCATTCTTTCTTTCTCTCTTTCTTTCTTTTTTCAAAGTGTATTTTGTTCAGTCCCACTCCAACATTCGACACCGCCATTCCGGCTTTAGCATTCCTTGTTTCCTTGATAAATATTGATAAATATTGATCCATGCACGGATATCCTTCCTGACTGAAACATCGCTTCTTCTCCATCCATCATTCCCCACACCCACCCCATATGTGTGTGTGTGTGTGTGTGTGTGTGGTGTGTGTGTGTGTGTGTGTACGTGTGCGCGGGCACAGAGGGACAAAGAGAGCGAGAGAGAGAGACAGAGAGAGACAGGGAGCGTGTGCAAGTTTTGCGTGATCAGAGATGAACAGACAGCATACCAAACGTGTCAGTGAGAGCATATGTACATGGGTAAACACGCGCGCATTCATGCGCGAGCATGCGTGCATACATGTCTGTCTGAAATACAGAACGAAAAAAAAAAAATCAAAGAATATCACTACTATCCTTTCCTATTATCCAATCGATAATTAGGAGCAAAGTTCTCAACGCTGCTCAGCTGCCTCTAAAAAAAAGTCTTTATCAAAAGGGAGATCACTGCGTTCGAGATCACTACCCGCAATTGTTTATGTCCGACTTCAACGAAGTTAATAAAAGTTACAAATTCGAGGTCTGTTCCTGTTCTCTTTGAATGCTCTATATAACCACCCCACCCCCCCCCCCCCCCACAGACACGCAACTCTTTTTTTTCCCAAGATCCTGCCAGTACATTGGATTCTGCACAGGCTCAGGGAGCTGCCAGGTAACTGTTGGCAGATTTGGGTGGAGCGCATATGGAATGGTCCGAGTGCCACGAACCCCTGTTGAACAAATACTGAATGTTCGCATGTTACCGTAAAACAGCGGCAACAATTTCCTGACCTGATGTCACAGAATTAAGTTCAGACTGTTCCGATTGAAACTGAAATAAAGTTGTTAGATTACAAAAAGAAAAAAAAATCACTCACTGAAATTATGTCTGTTATTAAGGTAATTGTCATTTTCATTTTGGATCTAGAATTTTTTGTTGTGGTTGTTCTCAATTCTTCCATACTGTCAGGCAACAGCATAACTAACAATAGAATTCTAGACAGACGTCAGAAGAGCTTCTTCTACATTGTTTTGCAACAACAATGACAACTAAACAATTCTTCCCCGACGTCATAAAAAAACTTCTTCCCTATTTTCAGGCAACAACAACAAAAACAACAACAGATCTTTTTTACTATTTACTGACGTCATAAAAGCTTCGTCGTTATTGCTACGCAACAACGATGACAACGACAAAACAAATCTTAAATAACGTCATTAAAGTTACGATAAAGTAAGCTTTGAATAAAATCGAAGGAATCTGCTTGCAATCGACATGTGCTGACTGAATTCGTATATCGGATTTTAGTGTGATATTTCCTATTTTCTGTTACTGTCCTTTGAAATCATGCAACATTTTCAACTGAAGCAACAAAACCTTCCTGAGAGAGGTCACAAAACGGGGATAGGTGTGTGTATACGCGCGCGTGTATAGAAAGATAGATAGATAGACTACACAGACAGACAGACAGACAGACAGACAGATAGATAGATAGATAAATAGATAGATAGATAGATAGATAGATAGATAAGTAGATAGACAGATAGATAGACAGATAGATAGATAGATAGACAGATAGATAGACAGATAGATAGACAGATAGATAGATACTAAGATAGATAAATAGATAGATAGATAGACAGACAGATAGATAGATAGATAGATGGATAGATAGATAGACAGATAGATAGACAGATAGATGTGTGTGTGTGTGTGTGTGTGTGTGTGTGTGTGTGTGTGTGTGTGTGTGTGTGTGTGTGTGTGTGTGATATAGAGAGAGACACAGAGAAACAGAGAGAGAGAAACAGAGACAGAGACAGAGAGAGAGAGTGGAACACGCAGACAGACACAGAGAGAGAGAGAGAGACAGAAACACAGTGACACAGAGAAAGCAGAAAGAACAGAAAAAACAGATTTTAATTACTAGGGTGTGAAACAAGGGGTTCTTCTTGGTGTCTTTTTATTTTTTCATCCAGCCCTCGGTTCCCTAGAAGAGTCTACACTATATGTAAATCGATCGATCGATCGACAGACAGACAGATAGAGATTGACTGATTGATTGATCGATTAATTGATTTGATTGATTGATTGATTGACAGAGACAGATAGATAGATCGACAGACAGACAGAAGAGAGAGAGATGAAAATAAGGAGATACAGATAGATAAACAGACAGACAGAGAGACAGACAGACAGCGACAGATAGATAGACAGATAGATAGATAGTGAGTGAGTGAGTGAGTGAGTGAGTGAGTGAGTGGGTCAGTGAGTGAGTGAGTGAGTGAGAGAAAAAGAGAGAGAGAATAGGTGTGTGTGTGTGTGTGTGTGTGTGTGTGTGTGTGTGTGTGTGTGTGTGTGTGTGTGTGTGTGTGAGTGTGTGTGTGTGTGTGTCTGTGTGTGTGTGTGTGTCTGTGTGTGTGTGTGTGCGTGTCTGTGTGAGGGGGCGTGCGTCCGCGCCTCCTTCTAAGTGTGGTTTTGTGACTCGGTGTGTGCGAGTTGTGTGAATACGTACCAGCATGCGCGTGCATGCACGTACATACATGAGTGTGTGGTTGCTTACGCGCCTTTCGTCTAAAGTGAGGAATAAATGAGACACTTCAACTTCCTCTTCTTATTCTTCTTATTCTTCTTCTCCCTGCATCCCACAGATAATGAAGCACAATCTTCCCAAGGCTGCCCCTGCTGTCTCGTAAAATCTTATCAAAAGACAGACCAACGCGTACAATTATACCGCCCGCTGAAGTTTATGCTTCATTTCGTCAAGGTTAAAAAAATAAAGAACCTGAACTTTGTTCCTGCTGTTCTCACATTATCATCAAACAACAACAAAAAACAACTTCTTGATTGATGTCACAAACGCTCGTCAAACTTTGATTAATTAAATCTGGAAGAAGTAGATTTAATCAGATTACATGGGTAGTTGATTACAAGGATAATTAACTGGCTGAAATTAGATCTTATTTTATGATGTCGCTATTGAACAAAAAGAAGAAAAAGATTCAGACATTGAATTTTGTTGTTAGGTCTGTCTTTACTCTGCGCGAATGTGTGTGTGCGCGAATGTGTGTGTGCGCGCGCTCGTGTGCGAGCGTGCTTGCATGCATGCGTGCGTATGTGTGTCTGTGTATGCGTGAGAGCGTGTGTGTGTGTGTGTATGTGTGTGTGTGTGTGGTGTGTGTGTGTGTGTGCGCGTGTGCGTGTGCGTGTGTGTGTGTGTGTGTGTGTGTGTGTGTGTGTGTGTGTGTGTGTGTGTGAGTGAGTGTGTGCGTGTATGTGTCTGTTCGTGTGTGTGTGTGTGTGTGTGTGTGTTCGTGCGTCTGTGTTTCTGAATTATTGTGTTTTATTTTTCCCTTCTCTTTGTTCGTTCGTTTGCTAGTTTTGTTTGTTTGGGTTTGGTTTGTTTTGGTTTGTTTTGTTGTTCTGCTTTGTTTTTTCTGTTCTTGGAGACCGTTCGTTCGTTCGTTCGTTCGTTCGTTTGTTTGTGTTTGTGTTTGTGTCCTTTTCAGTTTGTTTGTTTGTTCCCTTCTTTTTGATTTTCTCCGATACTGTGAAGCGCGCGACAAAATATCTTTTTGCCCCGACTGACGTCAAGAAGAAACGAGAAATGATTATACATTTCTTCAATTTCAAAGAATCTGATTACACGTAACAAATTCATGAGCGAATTCAATATGTTTGAATTACCCGTTGTTGAAGATAAAATATCGTGATTTCTAATGCTGTTTCTGATTGGTTGGTTGGTTGGTTGGTTGGTTGGTTGGTTGGTTGGTTGGTTGGTTTGCTTTGCTTGTTTGTGTTTGTTTTTGTTTGTTTGTTAGTTTTTTAGGGCGTATTCGCGCTTGTAAACCAATCCTCTTCAAGGCCGTGGACTCAAGATCTGATATCTTGAGTTCAAACCCAGCTCACGACATAAAAACTGGCATGTTCGCTGCCCATCTTAATGATCAAATTATTCTGGTGATGTCGGTTTAGCGCTTCATATGTCCTGTCCCCCTCCATTCCATTTCAAAACGTTGCCAGTGCAGAGGGTTTTGCGCAGGCTCAAGGAATCTGCCAGATAACAGACGGCAGATCTGGATGGAGCGCGTGTGGAATTAACCGAGTGCGATGAAGGCCTCTTGAATAAACTCTACATTCCACAATTCCAAACACCCCCCCCCCCTCCATTACATGTAATAAAATGTTACCAGTCGCCAAAGGCGAGGTGGTTAGCGCAACGGAATAACGACTGAGAGGTTGTAGGTTCGAATCCTATCAGTCCTCTTTGAAAACGAACAAAAACCAAATACAAAAACTTGGAGAAAAAGACTTGACACTTCCCTGCTGCTTCAACCTTACATTCACGCTTCACAAAGGCCAGCTGACTGAAAAATTTGTGTCTGTCTTGTCTAGTTATATTAAATACGCGTTTTGTGTGTGTGTGTTTTGTTTTGTTTTGTTTTGTTTTTTTCCGTTGTTGATTTTGTTTTGTTTTGTTTTGATTTTTTTTTTTTTTTTTTTTTTTTGGTTCCTGTTTGCTCGAACGCGGGCAGTCGCACTTGTTTTTGGAGTCCTCTTTACGCATTATTAAGCGTGCTATGGGATCGCTGGGAATACTGCGACTACACAGTCGCGTCTTTTCCACCACACGAATTCAGGATGTTGCTAAAATTTCCTGTACAACCCCGCAGGTAACTGTAAATCTCGGGCCTCGTTGCCATCAAGATACACAAGCACTGTGACTGGAACCATGGGGTAGGAAGCCACTGGTTACAATGAACACGTGCTGACTGAATTCATATCGGATTTCATTGCGATGAAATACTGTATACTACATATCCTACTGTTTGTCGCTGTTCCTTGAAACTGTTTAGTATTTTGAGCAGACGCAACAAAACTTCCTGACGGAGGTCACGAACGTGTATGTGAGTGAGTGAGGGAGAGAGAGAGAGAGAGAGAGAGAGAGAGAGAGTAGAGAGAGAGAGATGAGAGAGACAGACAGACACAGACAGACAGACACAGCAGAGACAGACAGAAGAGACACAGACTAAGAGAGAGAGATGAGGTCACAAAAGTGTGTATGAGAGAGACAGAGAAAGAGACGACAGACAGAGATATGAGGTCACAAAAGTGTATGTGAGAGAGATAGAGATGAGGTCACAAAAGTGTGTGAATGTGTGTGTGTGTGAGAGAGAGAGAGAGCAAGAGAGAGATAGGGGAGGGAGACAGAGAGAGAGATAGGGGAGGGAGAGAGAGAGAGACGAAGAGAGAGAGAAACACAGAGAGAGAAAGTTCATCTGCACATGTTTTGTCATTTGCTGGGCCACTTTTGACATCGCATTATTTCACAGAGAGGCAGACAGAGACAGACAGAGAAACAAAGAAAGAAAGAGAGAGAGAGTGAGAGAGAGAGAGAGAGAGAAAGACTGAGATTTTGAATGTGTGTGTGTGTGTGTGTGTGTGTGTGTGTATTTGTGTGTGTGTAGTCGTGTATGTGTGTGTGTGTGTGTGTGCGCGAGCGCGTGCGAGCGAACGCGTGTGTGTTACCAGGGTCGGTTGGGCACAATTGTAAACGCCGACCTTCTATCAAACCCTCCAGGACCACTAGCCTATTGCTTCTAAAACGAGTCGTCGAATGAGAGAGAGAGACTTACTGACCCTGGACCCTGCCGCAGTGAAATGGCCTACTGCCCTCGCTCCCCGTAACGACACACAGGCACGCAACTCACCGCCACTGCCCAAGCGTATTCTTTTCTGACCGACTCCAAAGTGGGCGGTTTGCGTCGACGAGAAAGAGGCTGAGGGGAGAAGGAGGGAGGGACAGAGACAGAAAGTGGGGAGAGAGACAGAGAGAGAGTGAGAGAGAGAAAGAAAGAAAGAGAGAGAGAGAGAGAGGAGAGAGAGAGAAGCGGAGACAATAAGTTTTATTGACGAATAAAAGATACAGAATCGGCCTCAAGTGTTTCCCAAAGCGATCGCTCGACGCCAACTCAGTGCATCTTTTCATCACTACGGCAGAATAAGACATTGTATTCTCAAAAAAAGAAAAGAAAGAAAAAATAATAAAGATTCTCTCTCTCTCTCTCTCTCTCTCTCTCTCTCTCTCTCTCTCTCTCTCTCTCTCTCTCTCTTCTCTTCTCTGCTGTGGCTTGTCTAGTCTTATAATTATTTTCTCTCTCTCTCTCTCTCTCTCTCTCCTCTCTCTCTCTCTCTCTCTCTCTTCTCTCTCTCTCTCTCTCTCTCTCTTCTTTCTCTCTCCTCTCTTTTCTTCTCTTCTGCTTTTTCTTATCCAGAATAGTATTATACACACACACTCCTCTCTCTCTCTCTCTCTCTCTCTCTCTCTCTCTCTCTCTCTCTCTCTCCCCCCTCCTCCCTGTCCCTCTATTCTCTTCTCTTCTCTCCTCTTCTCTCCACTCTTCCATTCTGCCCTGCCTAATATAGTCTTTAATTTTTGTTGTCCTCTCCCCCCCCCCCCCCCCCCCCCCCGCCCATTAAGCTTGTTCATCGTGTTTCAGGGGAATTACTGAACGAAATTACAAACGTTCACAGACAGCAACAAAAACCCACCACCTCAATACACACTTTAGAGCCTTGCGTCACAGCTATAACTAACTGATCGGGGTGTGACAGTGGGCGCCGGGCTTTTTATTCAAATAGGCCATAGCCTGTTACGAAGCGGTGTGAACAATACGTAAATTTATAGGAACAGAAGAAATTCATAACTTCTAGTACAGAAACAGGAATGTCAAGAAATTTCGCGAGGTTTCTATATAAGTCTCTCAAAAGAGACTTGGAGAGATAGCATCACAAGCACACTTTATGTTATGCTCTTAATCCGTCCACATTAATGTATAATTACGAGTAGATGAAATTACAACATTATACATTAATGCAGACGGGTACATAATTAAACATAAGGAGAGATACGTTAACAGCATTTCATGGGGCATTTCATTTGGTCGATTTTTATCCACTGGACGAGGCGGCAGGGAAGTTTTTAGTCCTCTTCTTATTATCCGTTGTTTGGTGTTTTTGTGGTCTGTTTGTGACCGTGCATTCGCGCTTGACAAAGGCCGGTTGCGCTTGTCTTGTCTTGTTGTGTTGAATACGCGTTCACTTTGGTTTGCTTGTTCTTCTGGTTCCAGCATAACATACATTAATACAGACGGATTAACAACGTAACAAATTATATTTCTGAGATTTGTGAGGCAATGTCTCTACGAAATTATTCTCTTTTTTTTTTCCCCCTGGAGAAAAAAACAGATGGCTGTGAGAGTAACTGAGAGAGAGAGAGAGATGGAGAGGAGGGGTGAGAGAGAAAGAGGGGGAAGGAAAAAGGGGAAGGGGAGAGAGAAAGGTAGATCGCGCCAGTAATTGTTATTCTGTGGCAAACGCGCCACAGCGCTCTCGGGTGAATTTGAATATGGAGACGCTTTCTTTAGAAAAATGATACTAAAAAAAATTTCATTTAGTAAAATTATATTAAAATAATTAGACTTGTGTAGAAAAATGACACTACAATAATAATACATTTAGAAAAACTGTACTAAAATAATTATGTTTCTTTAGAAAAATGATAGTAAGATAATTTATTTGGAAATGATACTAAAATAATTATGTTTATTTTAGAAAAGTGATACTTAAATAATCATGTATATTTAGAAAAATGATACTGAAACAATAATGTTTCTTTAGAAAAATGATACTGAAATATTTATGCAAAGACCCACAAAGACTCCCCTTGTATCCCCTTCCCCCTCACTCCCCCTCCCTCATCAAGTACAACACACACACACACACACACACACACAACACACACACACACACACACACACGCACGCACGCACGCACGCACGCACGCACGCGCACGCCCATACAAAACACACACACACAGTTGGATTCGAGGATCAAAAGGACTTTAATGACTTTGGCCAACAACCCCTATCACAATATCAGGAAAAGGTTAGATGGAAGGTAGGGGGAACTGAAGATTAAGTGCTCATTACAGGCTGTGTGTGTGTGTGTGTGGAGAGAGAGAGAGAGAGAGAGAGAGAGGAGAGAGGACAGAGACAGACAGACAGGACAGACAGAGCCAGACAGACAGAGGCAGAAAAAGAAAGCAGACAGGGAGTGAGGATGGGAACAGAAAGAGAGAAAGACAGACAAAAGAGAGAGGCAGGAAAAGAGCTACAGAACCAGAGACAGACAGACAGACAGAGGAACTGAAAAAGAGGCAGAGACAGTTCTACCATGTTGCTTTCCCAATTCGTCATTTTTTAACTAATTAATTTCTTTTTTGACTTTTTACAATTAGACACACACACACACACACACACACACACACATACACACACACACACACACACACACACACACACACACACACACACACACACACACACACACACACCACACACACACAGTACAAAATCACACAGAGATTCATTACATGCACGCACTAATATCGTCGAGATATTACTATGCAGATGGACAGAGTTTTACAAGTGCATTACATGCATTCCTCAATGCGTTATTGTTTTCAGTTGTTCTTTCTGACCATTTTACGATTTCACATTTCCCCGTGTATAAACAGTATCCCCAATGGCTGGAAATTATGTACTAGAAAAGAAATTTCCTCTTTTCTGTCACTCTATTTCTTTCTTCCTCCTTTGCTTTCTGTCATTTCTTCCTATCAGTTTCTGCCTTAATGGTCCATTCACCTGTATGTTTTCAATTAAGTCTTACGTACTTTTTCATAGGACTGATAATTGGGTACATGTATAAAGTGAATTTTTGGCTCTAGTGAGATGAGATATGCGGAAGCAATTTCAAGTAATTTAGGCCCGGTTTTATATATGTTTTGGTGTCCTTAGGTATGCTTAAGTTTGTATCCAGGTGTGTTTTTAAAATCCCCTGTGCAATAAATTGGACGGGGAGGTCAACGTCAGGGGCATGTCCTTAGATTATGTGCGCAAATGCATTGATATGTGTACTTATGATATGTGTACTTAATTTTGTTTTCTTTTCTTTTTCTTCCTGTTAAAGTTTTGCAAATTTTGAAACGGTTGTAACCCTGTTGATATGGCTCTACGCAGTCGGCCGGGCTTTAAACAACAATAACGATTTCAAACTGTCTGTCCCCAACAGGTGTGCGTGGTGATGTACCGCAACGACACGTCCTCACCGGACAGGGACTGTGTGGACGCCTCCACGACCTCCTGGCACATCCCCGTCTCCATCGGCAGCAGCATCGGGGCCGTGCTGGCCCTCTCCATCATCGTCCTCATCGTCCTCCTCTCCCGCTGCCCCTCCCTCATCCGCCACCAGCGGGCCTCCGCCTCCGAGTCGTCGCGCTACGACTCCATGACCTCCTCCCGTTACCCGGACGAGCACAACGACATGAGCGACACCACCACGCAGTGCCAGGACCACGACGACGACGTCTTCACCGAGCACAGCGAGCACCACCCGCTGGAGTGCGGCCGCCACTGCCTCCACTACTACCCTCCTTACCCGGACCGCATGTGCAACGGGAAGAAGAACCACGCTTTCGTCGGCGTCGGCGCCGGGGCAGGGGCCGGGGCCGGGGCAGGGGCGGGGGCAGCGGCTGCCGGCGCTGGGGTCGGGCACCACCAGCATCCGCATCACGCCAAACGCCCGCACTCGGTCGGGACGTGCGCCCGCAGCGACTCTCTGGAGAGGTCCCGCAACAACCCCTACCACCACCGCCACCATCACCACCACCACCACAATCACCACCACTGCCGCCGCGGCCACCTGATGCAGCTGCACACCACGCACCAATCCATTCAGTCCGAGCCGGCCGCCCCTCCCAGCCAGCTCCCGGAGCCCCGGTCGCCTCACGTCAGCATTTCCGATCTGCCCCCCTCCGTGCACTGCGCCCGACCAGGAGGCCCCCGTGTCCAACCTGGTAGGCGCGGCGGGAGTTGTGGCTGGAGGAGGAGCGCGGGCCAAAACGCATCTGAACGACACACCCCACACATTCCACATGAGTATCGATTCGGACGTATAACAGCGAGCCTGACGATCAACCACCTCTCCTGTGATGCTGCTGTTGCTGTTCCATAGCCGCGTTCAACACCCTTGGGATTTCCTTTCAACCAAAAGGGGGAGCCACGTCGCCTCATCCCAATCACCTCCACCATCACAGCTAACATCACCTCACATTCATCATCATCATCATCACCACCACTAACATCGACAACAATAACCACACAAGTAATGAAGAGTACTTCCATGGCATATCTTCTGCAAGCATGCTGGTTCTTGTAATACTGACGAATGCAGAGCACAAAACTACTGAATACCAATTTGGAGGGGGGGGGGGGGGGGGCAGGACCAGATTGAGACATTATAAGGGGAAAAAAATCATTGATGTCATCATGGACGATAACATCTATATTTTCATGTATTCTGGTGAATCCCAAAATAAGACGAATGATACTCTATGCTTCACTTTCACATGTCTTTATGAATAAGCAGAGAAGACACACAAAAAACTAATTTCCTGTCGTATCACACATAAAAGTTATTCAATCGTTCATGCTTTACAAAACCATTCAGGCTGACGGGACGACCAAACATCAAAGCATGTGCTCCATCTTGGCACCAGAAATAACAGGCTAAAGAAAAACATCTCAAAGTGATGACCTCTGTATACTGAAGCTGATTCTTAACCCCATCCCCACCTCAACCCCACATCCCTTTTTTCCCCATGTCCCAGTCGTTTCCCTTTTCGCAGTGTTCATCTTCCGTGTTTATAAAGTGATAATGTAACTTCACAATGGTTTACTTCCAGCTGTTACTAACTACACACCTGTACAACAACAAAAAGTAACGATCCTGTTTGTATATACAGTGAACTTATCAAATGCACTGCATCATCATGCCTCTGCCTCTTCTGTACAGTTTCTAAATGCCAAAAACGACTGATACATACGACATAGTGCGTCAATGACTGTTGATGAGCCAGTAATACGGTATATAATACGACAACCTGGAGAGGTTAACGTGTTGAATTACTTGGATTAACGCATTGTGCAGTTGTCAACCTGCCCATTCACTCACCACTGACCTTTAACTTCAGGCCAAAACGACCAGCACGTGTGATGACGACCGACCGATGGTTGGTTGTGACAGAATTGGTGGATGCTGCCTAAACCCTACCATCAAAGATATTACAAAACTAGGCCATAAGCAGCGAACACAGTGTAGTGAATCCATCATTGTCTTGCTCTTTTCAAACTTCAAACTCCCACACTTGTGCTTTTCCCATAACAAGAAGAACAATAATGAGGGGACAAAGATGACTTCTCTCCACCCACGTTTTGAGTTGTGGAAAGCGTCATATGAATATTCTCTCCGCGCGCGCGCGCGCGCGTGTGTGTTGTGTGTGTGTTGTGTGTGTGTGTGTGTGTGTGTGAGTGTGTGTTGTGTGTAACTCTGTGTGTGTGTGTGGCGCGCGCGCGCGCGCGCGGTGTGTGTGTGTGTGTGTGTGTGTGTGAATGTGTGTGCGCGAGTGTGTGTGTGTGTGTGGTGTGTGTGTGTGTGTGTGTGTGAATATGTGTGTGCGTGCGCGCGCGCGCGCGCGCGCGTTCGTGATGTTCGTGATGCAGCAGCTATGAAGTTCAGCCCTATTCCAATTCATTCTTTCGATGACACTGGAATAAAAATCCAACCGTATTCTGACATATACCCGCTTTTTGTGATGCTGCAGCAGTTCATAGCAGTGTTCCATTTATTCCTTTGACGACACTGAAATGGGATTGCACTGAGTTTTCGTATCTTGACATTATGTTTTCCATGATGGTAAAACGGACTTCAAATGTGTACTGGTTGTCTTTGGATGGTGCCAGAAGAATTTAACTTTGGTCTGCTCGATGTCTTAACAACGCTGGAATAACTATTGTCTTCAAGTTGAAAATTTCACTGATCCTTACACAGAACTTAAATGTGTTCTGGCTGGTTCTTCAGACAATGCTAGAATGTAAGGAAATTAACTGTGTTCTGATTCAAACTTCTGATGGTGCTGACATGAAACTTGAATGTGTTCTGCCTGGTTCTTCAGACAATGCCAGAATGTCAGGAACTTAACTCTGTTTTGAGTCAAACTTCTGACGATGCTAACATGGAACTTAAACGTGGTTCTGCCTGGTTCTTCAGACAATGCTAGAATGTAAGGAACTTAACTGCGGCATTCTGATTCAAACTTTTGACGATGCTAACATGGAACTTACATGTGTTCTGGCTGGTTCTTTGGACAATGCTAGAATGTAAGGAACTTAACTCTGTTTTGAGTCAAACTTCTGATGATGCTGTTTTGAGTCAAACTTCTGATGATGCTAACATGGAACTTACATGTGTTCTGGTTTCTTCTTCAGAAATGCTAAAATGGAAAGAAAGGAAGTTAACTGCGTTCTGACTCAAACGCTTGATGATGTTAACACGGTATATATAAAAGTGTGTACTGGTTTGTTGTTCAACGCTAGAATGTAAGGAACTTAACTGTGTTCTGAGTCCAACTTTTGATGATGCTACAAGTAAACTCTCTTCAAGGCCAAACTTTTCTCCATGCTAACATGGAATTCAAATGTGTTCTCGTTTGTTCATCAGACAATGTCAGAATGGACGGAACTTAAGTACCTTCTGGTTTAAATTTCTGATGATGCTACAACCAAATACCTTTTTTTCTCTCCTGTCATTCCTTTGCTGATGACGAATTCAAGTGTGCTTCAGTTTGTTGTCTCTTTTGAGGACGCTGGAATGACAACGCCAGACAGGCGAAAACCGCTTATTTCAAACAGGCCATTGGTACTGTTGTTGGTGTCAATGGTTGCTTTTGTTAATACAAATGGTACCATATTCCGGACTGCAGAATCATTCTGAAATGACTAAGAGAGGGTGGGGTGGGGGATTTTGTTATTGTTTGTTGTTACTGTTTGTTGTTTTGCTGTCTTATTTCCTAACCCATGTTGAAGGTAAAAAAAAAAGATATGGGACAAAATTCACCATGCTATGATAATGATGCATGACGATGGGATGACAATCACCATGCTATGGAGTTCCACTCTGGACTGAGACTGCGGGACAAGGCTGTACTCTACGCCTACTCTCATACTACCCCCTGCCGTCAACCAGGCCCGAGAAATACAGACACCTGCGGTGTTGGACATGAGATTCAAACAGTATCTTCAATGGTGTATCCTTGAAGTGGATGAGACTAGACTGTACGGTCCCACTCTTCTCAATGATCCCGTAGCACGCTCAACTCTGGGTAAAAGCCGGTTGGGGGCTCAAAAAAAAAAAAAAAAGAAATCCATAATGACTCTGACAGGACTGAATTGATTGGAACCCACAACCTTCCAGTATGTAGTCCGTTGTGTTAACCAAGTACATTATGGCGACGTCTGTTGTTGGTTTTTTGTTTTTTTGTTTTGTTTTTTTTTTAAGCAATTGTTACGGTTGAATACAAATGATCGTTACTGAGACTGTAAATGATGTAGGGTTCTTGCCACGACATATGATCCTGTTTTATAAAGCGTACGCTTTCATTCAAGAGTCGGAGTTGTCGTCCATTATGGGACAGACGACAGCATTATATGCCCATATCAGTGTCTGTCTGTCTGTTTGTCTGTCTATGGTGTGTGTGTGTGTGTGTGTGTGTGTGTGTGTGTGTGTGTGTGTGTGTGTGTGTGTGTGTGTGTGTGTGTGTGTGTGTGTGTGTGTGTGTGTGTGTGTGTGGGCGCGCGCGCGTGAGTGAGAGGATCTCAAAAGTGAGAACACATTTATTTGCCGTAAGAACCAAAGGATATGGCTACAAGAAACAGAGATCGACTGTAACAAGTTGACAAAAAAGTCACTGATTTCAACTGTTCTCCATTTCATACTTCACTTTGTCATCGTCATCATCCTCATCTTCCTCCTCCTCCTCATCATCATCATCATTCATCATTCTTCATTATCATCATCATCATCATCATCATCATCGATAGGAACGTAAAATATATGAGCGACTATGAATCTTTCAGTTTCGCAAAACGCAGATAATCATGCAAGTGTATGTGTGTTTAATACACTTTTTTGTTGTTGTTTTTTGGTCCCGCTTTTTTCTCCGGTCCATATATGCACATCGTTCACACACAGACACACAGACACACACACACACACACACACACACACACACACACACACACACACACAGCACACACACGCACACACACATACACACACACACATACACACACACACACACTGTGCCGGCGGTATATAGCCGCACTGTCTGCCTACTCTGGGTTGGGTGGGCGTGCATGCTGGAAGTTTTCATGCTTCCACTGGCCAGCACCGACATAAATTACAGGATCTCTAACGAGCAAGTTTTGATATTCTGCAAGTGTATATACACGAAGGGGGTTTAGTCATTGGCAGGTCTACACACATGTTGACCTGGGAGATCTAACATATTTCCTCTCTTCATCCATCAAGCGGTGATATCTAAAGGGGGGGGGGGGGGGGGGGGGCTTACGACAGTTTCAGTTTCAATTTCTTAAGATGACGTCTCCACGCTCTGAATGAATTCCATACGCACTAACGTCACAGTGCCATGTGATGGAGAAGATCCAGAATGATCACGGCACACGCCTTAAGCCTGCACATAAACCCACGAGCTGGCCAGGCCCTGAGGTCCTATCTAGATAGTTCCATAACCCTGAGGGTGGCAGAGACCTCAACTTTTCCCGGGGCCAGAACCACGAGGGCGTCGCCCATCCCCTCTCCCTCGCTTCCAACTGCAACACTATCAATAATTTGTAATTCAGTTGTAACAGGCCCAGGCCTATGGAAACAAAGCAACAGACACTCAGCCAACATGAGCCTCGTCCAGGATAAAGTAATAGCCTACAAATAACACCACAAATCATTTTTCATTCGTTTGTTGCAGGCTATGAGCCCTAAGTAATATTACAAATCATTTTTGATTCGATTGTTGCAGGCCAGAAACACAGCAACATGCAGTCATCCAAAGGCAAGATGCAAGTTGAAATATTGACAATCACCACTGATACAATATTCGATGTATACCTGCAGGCTGAAATATTGACAATCACCACTGATGCAATATTCAATGTTTGAATTATCAATGGATTTTTACCAACACAGCCACAATGGAACTGAAACTATCTTATTGTCTCACTGTAAAACATTCGTAAATGTATCAGACAAGCTTTGTGTTCCAGCTTTCGCAGAGTTTTATTATGATTTTTATAAGTGTTTAACCCTTTGACTCCCGCACCCTATCCACCAGCGTCCTGCATTGTCAACCATGCTAGCAAAGCAAAAACTTAACCTTTTGACTCTCTCACCCTATCCACCGGCTTCCTGCAGGAAGCTGGTGGATAGCGTGAGAGAGTCAAAGGGTTACGCTTTTGCAGTTGATGGATAGGGTGCCAGAGTCAAAGGGTTAAAGCCCAGCCGGCTGCTCAGAGCCATATGAAGGTTATAATCACACACACACACACACACACACACACACACACACACACACACACACACACACACACACACACACACACACGCACACACACACACACATACACACACACACACATACACACACACACACACACACAAACGCACGCACGCACGCGCGCGCACACACACACACACACGCATGCATGCGCATGCGCACACGCACACACACACACGCGCGCACACACACACGCACACACGCAAACGCGCACGCGCACACGCACGCACGTCTAAATACATCGATGACCCGGAAAAAAGACGATCTGGAAACGAAACTTAAGTACACATATCACAGAATTCACACAAACAAGTTAAGGTGGCACCGCTAGTGCATTTTGGGCCATTTGTGTTTCTCAGGAACTATACAATGGATTGTTATGAAATTTTGCACAGTACATAAACATGTTAATAAGAGAACCTGTGTAAAATTTCAAGACTCTAGCTTCAGTAACAGCTTCAGAAAAAAAAAAGGTTGTTTTTACTGGCCGAATTCTACTTACTATTTTAGCCTTCATTTCACTGGAAGACAAAAGCAATTTCTAACAGCTGGAATACTTTTCTAATAAAGTACTAGGTCCAAACCACACAACAGAGTACATTTTGAATTGTATAATGCCTGAGATAGGTCATATCATATGGTCATATTTTGGGGAATTTATATTACTGCCGCTAGCCCATACAAAAAAATTCACAGCACAAAGTAGAGCAGATACCCATTTTCTGATGCCATCATTGTATTTAGCAGCCCCTTTTCCATATACCAGCCAATTTTCAAGTCTATAGCTTTACAACAAGTGTCCCAAAACACGAGGCTAAAATGTTAGGGTGGCGAAAACTGTTGTTTTGAGAAAATGGCTTTCAAAAATTCATAGTCCTTGTACATGCACACAAGTCTGTAAAAAGTACATAATGAACAAACTGACAGTGTAGGAAATGTCTTGGTAATGCTACAAAAATAAAAGGAACACAAAAACAATACAACTGTGTGTCTAGAACTGCCCTGCCCCATAGACCACCCCCTCCCTTTCTTCTCTCTCTTGACGCTCTCGCCGACTGATTGTTTCCACCACTTTTCTTTTCTTTTTTTCTTTCTCTGATGACTTCCTGGTGGCATGCTGGACCCTCTGGATATCTGCCTGTTCCATATAGTCAGTAGTGAAGGTGCTGGCAGTCAGTTCCAACTCCACCATCACATCCACAAGAGCGGACGAGATGGAGCCACAGTCACTGCAGATCACCTCCAGGGTGCAGGCTGACCCACTCCGTAAACCAGCACCTCCCTCCATAACATGTAGAGACTGAAAGCAAAAGAACAGATACACAATATACTTGCATATAATATACTTTGTTTGCCATGTTATTATAACTGTGTGTGTGTGTGTGTGTTGTTTGTTTGGGTGTTTCCTTTTTTTTTTTAGTGAATCCAGGGAAAATAAAGTTCAAATCATGAACAGTCATGAACTGATACACAGCTGAAAGAGCAGCATGTTCACACACACACATACACACACTAATTGGTGTAAGAAATGCAGACTCAACATAGAAAGAAGATAGGCAGATGAAATTATAATGCCAGTTCACTTCTTCACACAGTACTGACATGCACATGATAAAAAAAAAGCAAAAAACAACAACAAAAACATTGAAAAAACATGTGAAATAACAATGCCAGCTCAATTTCTTACTCAGTGACACACACACACATTCACTCACACACAGTCATTCACACACTCAATCAAACACACACTCACACTCTCAATCACTACACACACTCATACACACATGAATAAGTTTACTCACCGGCTTTTTACAATCTGGGCACAGGCAGCGTGCAAAGAGAGATTGCAGACACATCAGGTTGATGATCATGTTCATTCCTTGCACAGGTGCTTGTTGAGCTCCATATGGGCCAGGGTCATCAGATTTGGCCACGTCAGTCATTTCACTGCTCAGATCACTGTCAGAGTCTGACTCTAATTTCCTTTCTCGAGCCAGAAACTCGCGAATCTTTTGCTCCGAAGCTACAGTGTGTGGCTCGTCATCGGTTTGTTTTGAAGTCGAAGGCTGTGGCTCGCTTGCTGTTACTGGTGCTGTTGCAGCAGTCGAAACTTTCTTTCCCCTTCTTTTCCGTGCCCCAAACTTATGCAGGGTAGCGAACTTTCTCCCTTTGTGGCCCTTAGGCATCTTTTATCAAAACTGGTACAAGATAATGAATGAAAAAGTACAAAAAATGTGTTGAATCGATTGAAATGCGAACGAAGACGCTTTGAACGGAAGTGGCTGTCGCTAAGCCATTCGGCCAATCAGAATTTGAGAAAAGGCTATGATGTCATTTTTGGCCAATGAGCTTTCGCGTTTGTGTGAGGAGCCCTATCTTCGGCAATCGACAGTTGCTCTACTTTTCAGCTTCGTGTGTTTCCGTGACTGGTATTTACGAAACACCGAATATGTAAAGGTGAAGGCCGTTCCTTGCCCTACATTTTGAGTGGTCGTCTGCTAGTATTGACGAGGTGAAAGACAGCGAAATTGAGTTCGAAAGTTAGCGTTTTTTACAACTTTTGACAAATTTTACAAAATTTTACATCATTTTCACGCACACCCACTCAACAAAACATCAAAATAAAAATATCTATAAGTATATTTTATTCAAATAACACATATAGGCAGTTTGTAGACACTTTATAAAGTCTAAATCAGCCAAGACCCCAAATCATGATTTTTAATGATTTTTCACTAGCAGTGCCACGTTAAGGATATGAACATACACTTTAAACGTAGACGGGAATCTACGTATGCATCCATTTCCGACCATTTCATGAACATATATTTATCATCAATTTTCTAACTTCTTGCAACTTTTGTTACAAAGTAGTTTGTACCGCGTGACATTCTGTCCTCTCCCTCCCCTTCCTTTCCCCATCTCGCTGCCTACTCCCCACACCAACCCCCATCTGTGTGTTGTGTGTGTGTGTGTGTGTGTGTGTGTGTGTGTATATGTTGTGTGTGTGTGTGTGTGTGTGTGTGTGTGTGTGTGTTGTGTGTGTGTTGTGTGTGTGTGTGTATCTGTGTGTGTGTGTTGTGTGTGTGTTGTGTCTGTGTGTGTGTGTTGTGTGTGTGTGTGTGTGTGTGTGTGTGTGTGTGTGTGTGTGTGTGTTGTGTGTTGTGTGTGTGTGTGTGTGTGTGTGTGTGTGTGTTGTGTTGTGTTGTGTTGTGTTGTGTTGTGTGTGTGTGTGTGTGTTGTGTGTTGTGTGTGTGTGTGTTGTGTGTGTGTGTGTGTGTGTGTGTGTGTGTGTGTGTGTGTGTGTGTGACGCACAGAAGTACATATGTAGCGTGTATGTACATGTAAGTGATGTTGTGTGTCTGCATATATGCGTTGTGTGCGTGCGTGTATTGTGTGACAGTGTGCGAGCTGCACGCGCACGCGCGTGTACTGTGTGTATGAAACTGCAGTGTAAGGAATGTGCACCGACAAGAGCGTTCTAATATCTCTATCATCATCATCATCATCATCATCGTCGTCGTCGTCATCATATCGCCGCCACCAACAACACCAACACAACCATCATCATCATCCCCACCATCACCATCACTATCACCATCATCATCATCACCACCATCATCATCCACCATCATCATTATTATCAATGTCGTCTTCTGTCTCAGGAAATGTAAATGTGTGCACATGTCGTGAGTGCTGTAACGTACGAAAACAAAGACCTTTGCACTCGTTGCCTCCCTGTGTGTAAATCTCCTGATCAAAATAAAAAAAATAAAATAAATAAAAAGTACAGGATGCGTGTACAGCTGGTCTTGTGTGTGTGTGTGTGTGTGTGTGTGTGTGTGTGTGTGCGTGCGTGCGTGCGTGCGTGTGTGTGTATGTATGCGTGTATGCGTATATGTGTGCATGCCTGAGTGCGCGCACGCGGTGTGTGCGTGTGTGTGTGTGTGTCAGTGCGTGCGTGCGTGTGTGTATGCATATATGTGTGCATGCTTGAGCGCGCGCGCGCGGTGTGTGTGTGTGCGTGTGTGTGTGTGTGTGTGTGTGTGTGTGTGTGTGTGTGTGTGTGTGTGTGTGTGTGTGTGTGTGTGTGTGGTCTGCATTATCAGGCACCCTGTGTGAATTATGGTGATGTGTGTTATATATGTGTGTGTGCAGGTGCACGTGTGTGTGTGTTTGTGTGTGTGTATGTGTGTGTCCGTGTCTGTGAGTGTGAGCAGACATGTGCATTTCTGCGTACTAAGTGTGTAGTTAGCCCGTGTGTGCGTGCGCGCGTGCGGGTGTGCGTGTGTGTGCGTAGGTGAGTGTGCGCGTGTGTGTGCGTATGTGTGTGCGCGTGTGTGTGTGTGCGTGTGCGTGGGCGTGGGTGTGGGTGTGTGTGTGTGGGAGTGCGAGAGGGAGTGCTTAACGAGTTCAGCGTCTTTTCCAGAGAATTTCAATGTCTTCAAAGGAAACGCATAAAAATTTCCCGCATTTTAGTCGTGTCGCTTGTCTTCCTGCGCTCTTCTTTTTACCTTGATCCCCATCGTGTTCCTCAAATTGTCCACATTCTCTCTCTCTCTCTCTCTCTCTCTCTCTCTCTCTCTCTCTCTCTCTCTCTCTCTCTCTCTCTCTCTCTCCCTCCCTTTCTCTCTCTCCCCATCCCTCTCTCTGTCTCTTTTTCTCTCTCGCTCTCTCTCTCTCCCCATCCCCCCTCTCTCTCTTTTTCTCTCTCGCTCTCTCCCTCCCCATCCTTCTCTCTCTCTCTTTCTCTCTCTCTCCCTCCCTCTCTTTCTCTCTCCCCCATCCCTCTCTCCGTCTCTTTTTCTCTCTCGCTCTCTCTCTACCCATCCCTCTCTCTCTCTTTCTCTCTCCCCATCCCTCTCTCTGTCTTTTTCTCTCGCTCTCTCTCCCCCTCCCTCCCTCTCTCTCTTTCTCTCCCCATCCCTCTCTCTGTCTCTTTTTTTCTCTCGCTCTCTCTCTCCCCCTCCCTCCCTCCCTCTCTTTCTCTCTCTCCCCATCCCTCTCTCTGTTTTCTCTCGCTCGTCCCCTCCTCCTCCTTTTTCTCTCCCATCCCTCTCTCTGTCTTTCTCCTCGCTCTCCCCCTCCCTCCCTCCCTCTCTTTCTCTCTCTCCCCATCCCTCTCTCTGTCTCTTTCTTCTCCTCTCCTCATCCCCTCCTCTCCTCCCCTCTTCTCTCTCCTCCCTCTCTCTCTCTTTTTCTCTCTCCTCTCCTCTCCCCACCCTCTCTCTCTCTCTCTCGTCTCCCTCCTTCCTCTCTATCCCTGACTTCCCCTCTCTCTTCCTCGCTGTTTTATTTAGCCTCATCACACCCATTACCCGTCATCCAACCACAAGGCTTGTTTTTCTTTTTTTTCTTTTTTTTCCCTTGTAATGGAGACTTATACAGAGTAACATCCCGGAAAGCTAGTTTCTGGGTGCATTGCATTTTACAGAAAACATGCAATATTAAAAAAAAAAATGTACATAAGTCAACACTAAATCAGTCATATCACAGCAAGCCCGGGCAACATGACACGGGGCAAGAAAAGAGACGAACTGTGAAAAAGTTCATCGCGACAAGAAATACGTGCAGACGCAACGCGTAATGAGAGAGAGAGAGAGAGAGAGAGAGAGAGAGAGAGAGAGAGAGAGAGAGAGAGTGAGAGAGAGAGAGAGAGAGAGGAATAATGAGTAAGTGTACACTCCGTCTGTTAGGCGTATGACCAAAACATCCAAAAGAATCATGGCAAATGCCGTAAGACCGACACACAGAACCTACCCGGGCAACAGGCTCGCCATTTCCATTTCATTAAACACATTTTAGGAAAAATCTAAAGCCAACACATTTCCCAGATTTGGTTAGGATCTATCCTTAGAGAACAAAATTTCCAGGGCAGCCCCGAGTCCTTTTAGTTCTTTCTTTTCTTTCTGTCTTTTCTTTCTTTTTTTTTCATATCTGCATTTCTTTTATACTGTTCTTAAAAACAACAAAAACAGGAGAGTGGTGGTGGGGGGGGGGGGGAGAAAAATAAGAGTAGCAAGAAGAACGAGATAGGGTAAAAAGAATGAAACTGCAGAAAAGTGAAAGACTGAAGAGAAAAATAAAAGGAAAAGATTTTAAATTCTAAGCAGGAGAAACAAATACAAAAGAAAAGTAAGGAGAAGGACAACACAGAATGAATGAAAGCGAGCAAGCAAGCTAAAAAAAAAATTGTTTACAAAGAAATGAAGTAAAACAATTTCAAATTGAAAACAGGGTAAAAAAAAATCAAAGAAAAGAAATATAAGATAGTTGGTGCCGGGAAAATCGGATATAAACTTCAAAACTCTATATTACTCAAGAGGAAAATATAAAAGAGAAGACAATATAAAAGGGACGACATACAGACAAAGCCATTAGTATTACTGCCAATCCTCTTATGAAGTAGAATGGAGACGCAACCGGGAAAGTGGGGTAGGTCGTGGACTTTGCGACATAAAGTGTAAAAAAAAAATGTATGTCGCTAAGGCCACAGGTAGGTGTTACGGCTATAAATAACATGGTTACGTAGAACACAAGGGATTCTAGCTTTGTGAAACGCAACTGAGAGATTCTAGTTACGCAAAGTACTCGTGACGAATTCCGGTTATGCAAAATACAACTGAGGGATTCTGGTTATACAAAACAAATGTCGAGGGATTCTCGTTATGCAAAAACAAGTGAGGGATTCTGATTATGCAAAACACAAGTTAGGGATTCTGTTTATGCAAAATACAAGTGAAGGATTCTGCTTATGCAAAACACAATGAGGGATTTTGGTTATGCAAAACACAAATAAAAGGAATCTGTTATGTTAAACACATGTAAGGAATTTATTTATGAGAAACAAAGAATATCGGTTATACAAAACAAAGTAATGAATTCTGGTTATGCCGAACACAAGTGAGGGATTCTGTTTAAGCGAAACACGAGTGAGGGGATTCTGGTTACGCAAAACACAAGTGAAATATTCTAGTTATGCAAAAACACAAGGGATTTGGTTATGCAAAACACAAGTAAAGGATTCTGTTTATGCGAAACACAAGTGAGGGGATTCTGGTTACGCAAAACACAAGTGAAATATTCTAGTTACGCAAAAACACAAAGGATTTGGTTATGCAAAACACAAATGCAGGATTATGATAACACAAATCACAAGTACGAGATTCTGTTGTGTTAAAAATATGGAAGGGATCACACTTACGTGAAACAAATATTGAAATAATTCTGGTTATGCAAAACAGAAATGATGGATTCTGGTTATGCAAAACAAATGCATGTTCTGGTTATGCAAAACACAAGTGATGAAAGAATTCTGGTTATGAAAAACACAAGTGATGAATTCTGTTATGTGGAACACATAAAGAATTATGGTTACACTAAACACACATGAAGAGACTCAGCTTATGTAAAACACAAGTTGAAGGGTTCTGGCTCGGCAAAACACAACTGAGGGATTCTAGATAGGAAAACCACAAGTGAAGAATTCTGGTTCGTGAAACAAAAGTGAGGGATTCCGGTTATGCAAAACACGGGAAAAGAATTGTGGTTAACCAAACCACAAGGGAGCAATTCTGGTCATGCCAAACACATGTCTGGAATTCTGGTTATGTGAAGCACAAATAAAGATTTTGGTTACTCAAAACATAAAAGAAAAATTCTGGTTATGCGAAACAAAAGCGCATGTTTTTGTTAAGCAAAACACAAGTAAAGAATTCTAGTTATGCAAAACGCAAATGAGGAATTCTGGATATGTGTAAGACACATAAGGGGTTCTGGTTATGTTAAACACAAGTGAGAGATTCTGATTAGGCCAAGCTCAAGAAACTCTGGTTATGTACAACGGAAGTGATGAATTCCAGTTATGTGAAACACAAATAAAGAATTTTGGTTACGTGAAAAACGTGTGAGGAATTTTGCTACACAAAACACAAGTTAAAAGTCCGGTTTATGTGAAGCACAAGTAAGAGATTCTGGTTATGCAAAACACACGTGAAGAATATTCGTTACATGAAACATAAGTATAGAAATATGGTTACGTGAAACACAACTAAACGATTTTAGTTATGCGAAACTCCAGTGAGGGATTGTGGTTATGTGAAACTCACGTGAAGAATTGTGGTTATGCGAAATCAATGAGGGATTCGGTTATGTCAAACACAAGGAAACGACCCTGGCTATGTGAAAAACATGTAAAGATATTCTGGTCATGTAAACCAAGTAAAGGATTCTGGTTACCCAAAACGCAAGAAAGGGATTCTGGTCATGTGAAACACAAAGGATTCTGGCTGGTTATGGTTATTGTTGTTTAAAGCCCAGCCAACTGCACAGAGCCACATCAGGGCTATTACCGTTTCAAAACAACATACACAATACTTCAATAGGCAAAAAAAAAAAAAAAAAAGAAAAAGAAAAGAAAATTAAGTACACGTATCAATGCATTAAAGGCAACCTACAACTATGCCAAAACTACCGTACCATCAGCCTGATCAGCCATCCAAGTAAGGTCATGCTAAAAATCCTTCTGAGTAGACTGAAGCCACAAGCTGAGGAGATAATAAAAGAAGAGCAGGCAGGTTTCAGACCAGGAAGAAGTACCACAGAGCAAATTTTCAACCTCAGATTGCTCTGTGAGAAATACCTGCAACACCAACAAGGCCTTTACCACGTCTTCGTGGACTTCAAGAAGGCATTCGACAGAGTTTGGCACGCAGCCTTGTGGGCAACCATGAGGCTGTACAACATCAATGCCAACCTGATCAGAACCATAGAATGCCTCTACGAAAAGGCGACCAGTGCAGTCTACCATGACAACAACATAGGCGAATGGTTCCGAACCACAGTTGGAGTACGCCAAGGATGCCTGCTCTCCCCCACTCTCTTCAACATCTTCTTAGAGAGAATAATGGCTGACGCACTTGAAGACCACGAGGGAACAGTCAGCATCGGAGGTAGAACAATCACAAACTTGCGTTTTGCCGACGACATTGACGGACTAGCTGGGCAAGAGCAAGAGCTAGTCAGCTTGATAAAACATCTTGATGAGGCCTCCACATCATATGGCATGCAGATCAGTGCAGAGAAAACCCAGTTGATGACAAATAATACCAATGGCATCAGCACTGACATTACCATAGACAACAAGAAACTTGAGACCGTCCATAGATTTAAATATCTGGGACCTATAGTATCAGATGAAGGATCAAAGCCCGAGGTACTTTCCAGGATTGCACAGACCACAGCTGCAATGACCAAGCTAAAAGTCATCTGGAACGACAAGAATATCGCAATCGGCTCCAAGATCAGACTGATGCGTTCCCTGGTCATGTCAATATTTTTGTATGCATGCGAAACATGGACCATAACAGCAGACATTGAAAGAAGGATACAGGCAATGGAGATGAGATGCTTCCGCAAACTCCTTGGTATCTCGTACATAGATCATATAACCAATAAAGAAGTGAAAACCCGAATCGAAAACGCCATCGGGCCGTATGAAGACCTCCTGACCTCAGTGAAAAGACGCAAACTGAGGTGGTACGGGCACGTCACACGATCATCTGGACTGGCCAAGACCGTCTTGCAGGGAACAGTTCAGGGAGGGAGACGAAGAGGCAGACAGAGAAAAAGATGGGAAGACAATATCAAAGAGTGGACTGGCCTTGAATGGAATATCATTCTGCGGAAAGCTGAGGACCGTGAGGAGTGGAGGAAGTTGGTTGCAAAATCTTCAATGGTGCCCCAACGGTCAACCAGACTACGGGACTGATGATGATGATGATGATCAATGCATTCAATGCACTCTCTCTCTCTCTCTCCTCTCTCTCTCTCTCTCTCTCTCTCTCTCTCTCTCTCTCTCTCTCTCTCTCTCTCTCTCTTTCGCTCGCTCGCAATACCAACAACTGTTCTTGAAAATTCAATACCGTATTTCGTTCATCCTGAAGAATAAACAATGTATCATATCATACCTACAACAATTTGAATAATACAATAGACCTTGTTTTTCTTAATCTGGTTTAATTATCCGATTTACAATATATAATTACAGTATATCAAACACACACACACAACACAAAATACATAGGAAAAAGAAACAGAGAGAGAGAGAGAGTGAGTGAGTGTGGTGTGTGTGTGTGTGTGTGTGTGTGTGTGTGTGTGTGTGTGTGTGTGTGTGTGTGTGTGTGTGTGTGTGTGTGTGAGAGAGAGAGATTTGTCCATGTGTGCACACACGCAAGCGTGCATGTATAGGCACTTGCATACAGGGTAGGTTCGTCGATGTGTCTTCTTGTGTGTGTGTGTGTGTGTGTGTGTGTGTGCGTGCGTGCGTGCGTGCGTGCGTGCGTGCGTGCGTGCGTGCGTGCGTGCGTGTGTGTGTGTGTGTGTGTGTGTGTGTGTAAAAGAGACAGAGAGAGACAAACATGGACACAGAGACGAAAGAGAAAGAAGACAGAGAGCGAGAAAAGAGAGAGAGTCCACTGTACATACAGGGAAGAGAGAGAAGAGGAAGAGAGAGAGAGAGAGAGAGAGAGAGAGAGAGAGAGAGAAAGAGAAAGAGAGAGAGCATGGGTGCAGGACGTGCGTACCTACGCCTTGCGTGCACGCGCAAGCGCACGTTGTACAAAGACAAAAACTGACCAACTTGTAAAAACCACCACGGCAACACAATTACATTACAAGTCTACTTCTCACTGGGCGACTCCGTCTTGACAATCGTTAACTTCAATTAAAAGGGCAAACTGCCTGACGGCGTTTTCAATCCCACATTCACAACTAATTTTTTTTTTTTTTTCAGTGACACCGCACTTCTTTTAAAATCAGAGACTCGAAGATTTCACAACATTTCTAACCCGTTCTATTAAATTACGTTACACACAGTTTTACTTTCTTTCTCGGCAAGCGGTTTTGATTTTCCTAACTTCATTACGGATCAAACAGCGTGACAAGGTTTGCAACTGCATATCCCGATTTAAATCTTTTATCATCGTCCATCTCAGCTATTACAAGCTCTTCTTCAATATTTTCCACCCCACTCACCCATCCAGCACACAGAGACACTGACAGAAAGAGGGAGATAAGCACTAGAGACACACACACACACACATATTGAGACAGAGAAACAGACAGACAGAGACAGAGAGAGAAACAGAGAGAGAGAGACACACACACACACACACACACAGTAGTTTCATATTATTTACACTTGAACAGGTTTTCTCCTTTGCTTGCTCTTGCTTGCTTGCTTGCTTGCTTGTGTTTTGTTGTTGCTGTTGGTGTTGTTGTTGTTGTTGCTGTTGTTTGTGTGTTTGGTTGGTTTTTGTTTCTTCATTTGTAAGCGTTCCCATTTTCCAATCCACTCACCCATCCAGCACACACAGACAATGTCAGAGAGACGGAAACACTTGAGACAGACAGACAGACAGACAGACAGAAACAGAGACAGTAGATTCATATTTGTACACTTGAACAGGTTTTCTCCCTTGCTTGCTTGCTTTTTGTGTTGTTGTTGTTGTTGTTTGTTGTTGTTGTTGTTGTTGTTGTTGTTTGTGTGGCTGGTTTTTGCTTGTTCATTTGTAAGCGTTCCGATTTCCCAATCCACTCATCCATCCAGCACACAGAGAGACTGCAAGAGAGATGGAGAGAAACACTTGAGACACACAGACACACACACACACAGACAGACAGACAGACAGACAGAAACAGAGAGACAGTAGTTTTATAGTTGTACATGTACACTTGAACAGGTTTTCTCCTTAGCTTGCTTGCTTGTTTGCTTGCTTGCTTGCCTGCCTGCCTGCTTGCTTGCTTGCTTGTTTGTTTGCTTGCTTGCTTGCTTGTTTGTTTGTACTTTGTTGTTGTTATTGTTGTCGTGCGTTTGGTTCTTTTTTGTTTGTTCACTTGTAACCGTTCCGATTGTTCTCGGATGCGTGTATACACGTTGTTTTGCCCACACTGTGCAGGCGGTATGTTACTGCACAGTCTGCATAATCAGTCATCGGTGGGCGTGCATGCTGGGCGTTTTCAGGTTTCCATAAGCCATCGGACACAGACACGACTTACAGGATCTTTAACGTGCATAACTGATTTTCTCTGTGCGTATGTATACATTAAGGGGGTTTAGGCACTAACACGTCTGCGCATATGTTGTCCTGGGAGATCGGGAAAATCTTCACCTTTGACCCACCAGGCGGGGAGAAGCCTAGGCAGGATCAAACCCAGAACCTTTCGATTGGAAGTTTCGAGTCTTACCCACCCTGACTATCGCGCCCATCAAGCTCTTGAGTTTAAAAGAAGAAAAGGAAGAAAGAGGACAAGGAGGTCGGAAAGAGCATTACACAATCTGGCAAAAACAAACAAACCAAACTAAGCAGATCAGATGATGCTAAAGACTGACAGAGAGACAGACAGAGGGACAGACAGACAGACCATTTTCTATAGGGTACACTTGTTTTGTTCTTCCTTGTTCCTTGTTTAACAGACCAGAGGAAGGAACGGAGCGAACAAAGCAAAACAAACTTACAAACATCAAACAAAATTAGCTACTTCGATTTCAGAAACTGAGAGGAGAGAGAGAGAGAGAGAGAGAAAGAGCAATAAGCTGTTTCAAATTTGAACTGAGAGAGACACACACACACACACACACACACACACACACACACACACACACACACACACACACACACACACACAGGGAGAGAGAGAGAGAGAGACAAAGAGAAACAGTGAGAGAGAGACAGAGCGCTAAGCTGTTTCAAATTTAGACTGAGAGAGAGAAGGGGGGGGGGGAGAGTGAGAAACAAACAGACAGACAGGCAGGCAGACAGACAGAGATGACATTACGTGAAGAAGAGGAAAAGACAGACAGACAGAAAGACAGAAAGACACAGTTTTCCACCTTAACTGGTATATCTATCCCGGTTCCCCGTTTGCCGTTGTTTAAAAAAAGAAGAAAGGAGGGGGGACGGGAGGCACAGAGAAAGGTTACACTGAGGAACAAAACAAAAAAGGTCAAACAAAACATGTACATCAGATTAAAAACAATTCACAGAGAAAGACGATGAGACAGTAAAAAAAAATATTTTTTTTGAAAAGCTGCATCGACTTCAAAAATTAAAAGACAGAGACACAGAGAGAGAGACAAGAGAGAGACAGACAGACAGACAGACAGAGAGAGAGAGAAGACAGGCAGGCAGGCAGGCAGGCAAGCAGACAGGCAGGCAGACAGGCAGGCAGGCAGACAGGCAGGCAGACAGAGAGAAACAGAGACGGAGAGCCAGAGACAAAGAGACAGAGAGAGACAGATAGAGACAGAGAGACACACACACCCAGAGAGAGACAGACAGACAGACAAAGAGAGAGGGCAGAGAGAGACAGAGACAGAGAGAGACAGAAATGCCAGCAAGATTTTCCACCCAATACGCCTTAACTGCGCTCTTGGGTTTAACAGAAGGGGAAAGAGGAGACAGGACAGGGCAGCAGCTTTAAGGAACACCACAACAAGCAAACAAACTAAGCAGATCAGATTCACTTTTTTTTTTTTCAATTTCATGCCTCAAAATTCTGCTTGGCGCCACGTTTCCTGATATCATATTTTAATCAGATCCCAACTTCCCTTTCTGCACTCATTCCTTTGCGCAAGAAACATCAACTGCACTTTCTTATCATTCACATTCACACGTTTTCTTCTTCTTTTGACGGTCAGGTCAGACCATAATGGGTGCGGTAGTCGAATGGGTAATCTTGAAACTTCCATTCTGAAGGTCCTAGGTTCAATCCGTCTGGACACCTTCAAGTTCAAGTTCATACTGCTTATAGCCCAGCCGACTACTAGAACCATATCAGGGCTAACACCAGCCTAGACACCTTAACATGGTGGGTAAAGAGTAATATAATACCGTCTAATATCACTTATATAAAGACGTTAAATTAAAGAACGAACGGTAAAGAGTAGAGATTTTTTCACCGATCTCCTATGTTCAAGATGCGTGCAGACTTGCCAGTGCCTAAACCTCTTTCGTGTGTATACGCACGCAGAATATCAAACACGCATGTTAAAGATCCTGAACATCACGTCAGTGGCCGGCTTATGAAAACATGAACACATACAGCATGCAAGCTCCTCGAAGACGTAGACTGTACGACTACACAGCGGTATGTTGTCAGCTCACCTAACGGTTCTCTTTCTGCGCTCCACTACAAAGAAAAATTTACATCTGCCAATGAATGTGACCACAACGGGCAAGCACCATTCTAAATTGATGTAAATGAACATGTAGACATTTTCGTTACACTGCGTGATACCATACTTTTACAGGGAGTCTGCGAGTCTGTTAATTCTGGCTTTCAGCCCTCTATATTTTCTTTTGGGGCTACCTCACCGTTATCTCTAGGCCAAAAGACCTACCCTATACGTGCTGGAGGTTAGGGCTTTATACAACCTTCATCTGCCCGAAGCTCCTATCACAGGACATACTGGGTATCTTCTAGCTGTGGCCTTTCCAAGCAGCACCCCATCCCATCCGACAGAAAGCACTGCCAGCTGGTCCATGATTGCTTATTCATCCAGACAAGTCTGGCTTATGCTGCAGCTATCCTGCACACCTAGAGGCTATCCGCCATCCGCAACCTGCAACCACTGGGTTGGGGATGATTGCCCTACTAAGTTGGAGGTAGCCTTTCCCAGCACAGAAGAAAAAAAAAACCACTGGTGCTGTGTGGCCTTGTTTCCTAGTTATCAGTGGTTTCTTAGTAATACCACAACAGCCACACTGCTTACATCTATATATCACCCCTGCCCCCCTTACCATCAATCTACAATGCTTAAATCTATATATATACCCACGTGCACTCACTTATTCTTGAAACAAGATGAATAATTCGTATTCCTATTCTTATTGTTGCTTAAAGCCCAGCCGACTGCGTAGAGCCACACCATGGCTATAACCGCCTCAATACACATACATACTTCAACACGTTAAAAAAAAAGGGCCAGAAAATTAGGAACACAAATCAACGCATTCGTGCATATAATCTAAGGAGATGCCCCTGGCACTGACCACTTCGTCCAATTTACCACACAAGGCATTTAAAAAACATACCTGAATACAAATTCAAACATAACTAAGGACACTAAAACATATCTAAAATGGACCTAAATTACCTAAAATTACTTCCGCATATCTCATTTCCCTAGACCCAAAAATACATTTA
This sequence comes from Monoplex corrugatus, assembly GCA_030674185.1. Lineage (NCBI taxonomy): Eukaryota > Metazoa > Mollusca > Gastropoda > Littorinimorpha > Ranellidae > Monoplex > Monoplex corrugatus. The sequence continues at coordinate 89,972,760 of CM060309.1, forward strand.
ATATATGTACCCAGTTATCAATCCTAAGAGAAAGAATTTAAGATTTCATTGAACACATACAGGTGAATGGACCAGCAAGGCAGAAAATGATAGGACGAAATGACAGAAAGCAAAGGAACAAGGCAGAAACAAAGAGACTGACAGAAAAGAGGAAATCTCAGCACAGAAGTTCCAGAAGGTGGGGATACTATTCATACTGAAAGAGCCCCCGGCATCCCCACGAGGGGGGGGGGGGGGGCAGGTTGGGGGGTTGGAGATAAGTCCATGCCTGTTGATCTCCATGACGACTGGATTCGTGGCAGCCTGCTTCCTCCAGACTGTGACCCGGCTTTCACTGCCGTCATCGTCACCTGAGTGACTTCTTTTGTTTTGTGAACACGGGCACTCAAGGAGTGAATCTATTATGTTTGTACACAAGAACACTGAATGAACTGCTATGATGTTATGATATGTCAATCGCTTAAATTAAGATTTTGTGTTCGATTTATTGTTAAGAATAGGTACTGGCATCATTAGTTTGATATGGGAACTTTCGTTTGGGACATGTGCTGTAATATGTGAATAAAAGCATTACATGTGCGGCTCCGACTCAGTTAGTTCTGTCTTAAATCCACAATGTGGTTGGGAAGTAAATCTGCACATGCTACAGATCCCAACATTTAGTGTACAGACAGACAGACAGATAGAGAGAGAGATAGATAAGCAGACAGATAGATAGATATACAGACAGACAGACTGACTGACAGACAGACGGACGGACGGATGGACAGATAGACAGACGAACGGACGGACGGATAGACAGTCAGATAGATAGACAGACAGACAGATAGATAGATAGACAGACAGATAGACAGATGGATAGATAGATGGATAGATAAATAGACAGGCATACAGACATATAGATACATACATACATTGATACATAGATAGATAGACAGACAGATTGACAAACAGACAGATTGATAGACAGGCAGACAGACAGACAGAGATAGATAGATCATAGATAGATAGATAGATAGATAGAAAGACAGATAGATAGGATACATGGATGAGATGGATGATCGATGGATGGATAAATGGATGGATGGGATGGATGCATGGATGAATGGATGGATGGACAGAGAGAGGGGGAGGGAGAGGGAGACTACACAGTATGGTATCTTGTCATGGTCTTCACAGGAAGCTGACAGTCTACCACCAAACAATATTACATCTAAACACACACATACACACGCACACGCACACACACACACACACACACACACACACACACACACACACACACACACACACACACACCACCGAGTACCCAACGAACACCTCGTTGTGTTCCGTCTGCCGCATCGCTTATGTTGGTGCAGACGTTAAACTCCAAACACCACACACACACACCACACACACACACACACACACACACACACACACACACACACACACACACACACACACCACACACACACACACACACACACACACACACACACACACACACACACACACACACACACACACCACACACACACACACACACTCACACACACACACACACACACACACACCAAACACAGGCCCCAAAAAACAAGAACCTTGTCATCTAGTCCCAAGTTCCCAGCAAGCCCTCTCTCTATGTGTATTTTCATACAGACGTTTCCCGCTGTCAGGAAAATTACACAGGATGAGATCCTGTCAAGGGCTCCACAGGAATCTGACATTGTCACTGTCTGCCACCAGACAATGAAGAGCTGGGTGCTGACTATACCGCTAACAAAGAGAGACAGACAGACAGACGGACAGACAGGAAAAGAAGATGAGGGAGAAAAGAGAGAAGGAGAAAGAGAGAGGGAGGGAGGGAGAAAAAGACAGAAGGAGAAAGAGAAAGAGAGAGGGAGGGAGGGAGACAAAGACAGAAGGAGAAAGACAGACAGAAAATAGAAAGACAGACAGACAGACTGAAAATAGAAAGACAGACAGACTGAAAATAGAAAGACAGACAGACAGAGAGGAAAAGAAGAAGAGTTGGAAAAGACAGACACAGAGAGAGAGAGAGAGAGAGAGAGAGAGAGAGAGAGAGAGAGAGAGAGAGAGAGAGAGAAAGGAAGCATGCGTGTGTATGTGTTCGTATGAAAATTCTTGAGTGCATATGTGTGTGTACGCGTGGGTGTACACGTTTGCCTCTCTGTCTTGGTGTGCATGCTTGCATACTGTAATGCCAATTTGATAAACAGGAATGTTTTCTTCCAACGCATAATTTGAATTTCGCCATTACCTAAATCTGGAAAAGGTTTTACAGCATACACACACACATACACACACACGCACGCACGCGTACACACACACACACACACACACACACACACACACACACACACACACACACACACACACACACACATACACACATTGTTATTGTTACTGTTATTGTTGTTTAAAGCCCAGCCGACTGCGTACAGCCATATCAGGGCTATAACCGTTTCAAAATATACACATTATTTCAACAGGAAAAGAGTAAAAGAAAATTAAGTACACGTATCAATGCATTCACGCACATAATCCTAGGAGACACCCCCGGCACTGACCATTCCGTACAATTTATCACAAAGGGAATTTAAAAACATACCTGAATACAAATTAAAACATAACTAAAGACACAGACCTAAATTACCTGAAATTCCTTCCGCATATCTCATTTCCCTAGACCCAAAAATGCACTTAATACATGTATCTAATTATCAATCCTAAGAGAAAGTACGTAAGACTTTATTGAACACACACAGGTGCATGGACCGGCAAGGCAGAAAATGATAGGAAGAAATGACAGAGAGCAAAGGAACAAAGCATAAACAAAGAGAGTGACAGAAAAAGGGAAATCTCCAGCACAGAATTTCCACAAGGTATCGATAGAGCGCATATGGAACTGTGCTCCAGTGAGATGAATACCTCTTGAACAAACTCCAACCTTCCTGGGGTAGATTCAGAACAAAATCTAAATTATTTCATTAATATTACTTCTTAAGGGATTTAAAAAAAAAACTGGAAAACAGAACTCGGTCATGGGAGAAAGAAAAACACGTGAACATTGAAGAAATCGATCACGAGAAAGAGATACACACATGATTATTGATTCTTCATTGCCACGTAATACTACAGAGTCTAGCATGACACCTGACACTTACGCAAGCTGAGGTCGACAAGACAAGTTAGGTCGAGGATGAGTTGGGTCAAGGAGACAGCTATAAAACTAGGTCATAATCTTGCAGCCAAAGGAAACTATTACTAACAAGTGTTAGTCTTAACCCTTTGATTCCCGCACCCTATCCAACAACTGCAAAAACTTAACCCTTTGACTTCCTGCAGAAAGCTGGTAGATAGGGTGAGGGTATCAAAGGGTTACGTTTTTGCTTTGTTAGCATGGTTGGCAATGCAGGATGCTTGTGGACAAGGTGCGGGAGTCAAAGGGTTACGTTTTTGCTTTGCTAGCATGGTTGGCAATGCAGGATGCTAGTGGACAGGGTGCTGGAGTCAAAGGGTTGATGGATATGATTCTGGCTAAAGTATGTTAAACTGACTGAAACTATTGTAAAAGATTATACAAGTGGTTTGTATCATTCATTTTAAGGAAGGAGTATATGGCTGAGCAGTAAGTCAAACCATAAAATTAATATACATTAAACCACAAAATCATGTTACGCTACTGGCAAAGTTATAGTGATTTAAACCAAACAAAATGCAGCTCTTGTTTTCAGTTTTCAAATTACACACACCAATCAAAGTTTAAACCATAAACACTTCTGATCAAAATAAAACTGAAATCATATAGCTATTTAGTCCATATTTAAACCATTGAGCTAATACATTAGACGAACACTGTCAATCAGTCAATCATAAAATGATTTTGTCAAAGTTAAAAACCATCGATGAAAGTGAATTTGTCAAAGTGAAAACCATCGGTCATTCATAAAGTGAATTTGTCAAAGTTTAAACCATCAGAGAATCATAAAGTGAATTTAACGTCGTCAATCAACCATAAAGTGAATTTGTCAAAAGTTAAAACCATCAGCCAATCATAAAGTTAATTTGTCAAAGTTAAAACTATCAGCCAACCATACAGTGATTTTGTCAAAGTTACAACCAAAAAGTAAATCAATAAATGAACACCCATTCATTATCGCCTGTGCGAACATTGCGCAACTCATGGAATTGGACTCACAGCTTAAGTGCAAGGCCAGAAACCAACCACCTAAACACCTCACTGAAAAAAAAAATTCGGTTGACATGTATGCCGGTTGGCTGCTACAGTGTTCCACTTACAGGTCACCAATCATGGCTACAGCGCTCTTCTCACAGGTCACCAATCATGGCTACAGTACTCTGTTCACAGGTTGCCAATCATGGATACAGTACTCTGCTTACAGGTCGCCAATCATGGCTACAGTACTCTGTTTACAGGTCGCCAATCATGGCTACAGTACTCTGCTTACAGGTCACAATCATGGCTACAGTACTCTGCTTACAGGTTGCCAATCATGACCACAGTACTCTGCTTACAGGTCGCCCAATCTTGGCTACAGTACTCTGCTTACAGGTCCCAATCATGGCTACAGACTCTTCTACAGGTCAGCCAATCATGGCTACAGTACTCTGCTTACAGTGCAGTCGCTACAGTACCTTTACAGGTCGCATCATGGGCTACAGTACCCTACTTACAGGTTGCCAATCATGGCTACAGTACTCTGTTTACAGGTCGCCAATCATGGCTACAGTACTCTGCTTACAGGTCACCAATCATGGCTACAGTACTCTGCTTACAGGTCGCCAGTCATGGTACAGTACTCTGCTTACAGGTCGCCAGTCATGGCTACAGTACTTTGTTACAGGTCGCCAATCATGGCTACAGTACTCTGCTTACACACAAGTCGACAATCATGTAGGTACTTGCTACAAATACAAGTCGCATCATGGCTCATTACACGCTACAGTCCAATCATGGCTACATAGCTACTCTGCTTACAGGTGCCAATCATGGCTACAGTACTCTGCTTACAGGTCACCAATCATGGCTACAGTAGGCCTACTCTGCTTACAGGTCGCCAATCATGGCTACAGTACTCTGCTTACAGTCACCAATCATGGCTACAGTAGCTACTCTGTTACAGGTTGCCAATCATGGCTACAGTACTCTGCTTACAGGTCACCAATCATGGCTACAGTAGCCTACTCTGCTTACTGGTCGCCAATCATGGCTACAGTACTCTGCTTACAGGTCACCAATCATGGCTACAGTAGCTACTCTGCTTACAGGTCACCAATCATGGCTACAGTACTCTGTTTACAGGTCGCCAATCATGGCTACAGTACTCTGCTTACAAACACAAGTCGCCAATCATAACTAAAGTACTCTGCTTACAGGTTGCCAATCATGGCTACAGTACTCTGCTCACAGGTCGCCAATCATGGCTACAGTATTCTGTTTACAGGTTGCCAATCATGGCTACAGTACTCTGCTTACAGGTCACCAATCATGGCTACAGTACTCTGTTTACAGGTCGCAATCATGGCTACAGTACTCTGTTTACAGGTCCCAATCATGGCTACAGTACTCTGCTTACAAACACAAGTCGCCAATCATGGCTACAGTACTCTGCTTACAAATACAAGTCGCCAATCATGGCTACAGTACTCTGCTTACAAACACAAGTCGCCAATCATGGCTACAGTACTCTGCTTACAAATACAGGTCGCCAATCATGGCTACAGTACTCTGCTTACAAATACAGGTCGCCAATCATGGCTACAGTACTCTGCTTACAAATACAAGTCGCCAATCATGGCTACAGTACTCTGCTTACAAATACAAGTCGCCAATCATGGCTACAGTACTCTGCTTACAAATACAAGTCGCCAATCATGGCTACAGTACTCTGCTTACAAATACAGGTCGCCAATCATCGCTACAGTACTCTGCTTACAAATACAGGTCGCCAATCATGGCTACAGTACTCTGCTTACAAATACAGGTCGCCAATCATGGCTACAGTACTCTGCTTACAAATACAAGTCGCCAATCATGGCTACAGTACTCTGCTTACAAATACAAGTCGCCAATCATAACTACAGTACTCTGCTTACAAATACAAGTCGCCAATCATGGCTACAGTACTCTGCTTACAAATACAAGTCGCCAATCATGGCTACAGTACTCTGTACAAATACAGGTCGCCAATCATGGCTACAGTACTCTGCTTACAAATACAAGTCGCCAATCATGGCTACAGTACTCTGCTTACAAATACGGTCGCCAATCATGGCTACAGTACTCTGCTTACAAATACCGGTCGCCAATCATGGCTACAGTACTCTGCTTACAAATACAAGTCGACATTGCTTAAGGGTCACCAATCGTGGTTATAGTATTCTGCTTACAGGTCGCCAATCATGGCTACAGTACTCTGCTTACAGGTTGCCAATCATGGCTACAGTAGGCCTACTCTGCTTACAGGTCGCCAATCATGGCTACAGTACTCTGCTTACAGGTTGCCAATCATGGCTACAGTAGGCTACTCTGCTTACAGGTCGCCAATCATGGCTACAGTAGGCCTACTCTGCTTACAGGTTGCCAATCATGGCTACAGTACTCTGCTTACAACACAAGTCGCCAATCATGGCTACAGTACCCTGCTTACAGGTTGCCAATCATGGCTACAGTACTCTGTTTACAGGTCGCCAGTCATGGCTACAGTACTCTGCTTACAGGTCGCCAATCATGGCTACACGTACTCTGCTTACAGGTCGCCAATCATGGCAACGGTACTCTGCTTACAGGTCGCCAATCATGGCTACAGTAGGCCTACTCTGCTTACAGGTGCCAATCATGGCAACGGTACTCTGCTTACAGGTCACCAATCATGGCTACAGTAGCTCTGCTTACAGGTATCTGGCACATCTGCTACAGTAGGCTCTACTCTGCTTACAGGTCACCAATCATGGCATAGGGACTCTGCTTACAGGTGCCAATCATGGCTCAGTAGGCCTACTCTGCTTACAGGTCACCAATCATGGCAACGGTACTCTGCTTACAGGTCGCCAATCATGGCTACAGTAGGCCTACTCTGCTTACAGGTCACCAATCATGGCAACGGTACTCTGCTTTAAGGTCATCAATCACTGGCTACAGTACTCTGCTTACAGATTACCAATCATGGCTACAGTACTCTCCTTTTAGGTCGCTAATCATGGCTATAATACTGTGTTATAATTCACCAATCGGCAGCTACAGTTGTGAAAAAGTTTTTAATAATTAAGACCCTTCACCCACTATGCGAAAGCTCAAACCACACAAGAAATCAAACTTAATTAAGCAGTCACCAGTCAAAATTTACGGCACACAATCAAAATAGAAAAAAAAATAATAGTAAAATGAAAAACACGACTTGAACTCCAATTTTCAAACATAAAGCAAATATTTCAGTAGATCGAAGTTAAATCAAAGTTTATCAAAGTCACAGCCAGTCAGTCAATCTATCAAGGTTAAAACTATAGCGTTACATTTACCTAAATCAAAGTTCTTCAAAGCCAATCAGTCAATCGATCAAAGTTCACACCGCAAAGTTAATCAACCCTATCAATATGCGCTAGTCAAAGCTAAGTGCAAAGTTTAAGCCATAAGCTGATAAAGACAGTCACTTCAAAAAAAGTCAAAGAAACCATGATGTTAATGAACGAAAGTCAAACAGTTAAGCTGAAACTAGGCCTATAAAAATCATTGAACATTAAAACTACCCAAACATGGGTAAACCACAAAATCAATCATTCAACCATCATACAACCAAAGTTTAAAGTATGCAGCCAATCGGTTAAATCTAAAACCAATCAAATATCACACGTTTAACAACACAGTCAGACTACCAGACGATCAATAATTTTGAAGTTTAAACCGTGAAGTCATTAAAAACAGTTTAAACTTTACATCCATACGTTAAGTATGATCCATAAAGCCAGCAAACAAAACAAAAACAAATAGAAAAAAAAAAGCACAAAATTGTTAGATCTGAAGTCAATTCACCTAAATTGATCAAAATCAAAACAATCAATCCATGGAATTAACCCCAAGAACGATCCGTTAAAGTTCAAACAGTGGAATCGTCAATCAGTCAAACCGCCTGTGTGTATCACTCTACAACAGATGACATGGCAATGACAGATCAATCAGCTGCTATGGGAACAAGCACTATTTGACGTCACAACCTGACACTGCCTGCTAGCGTATGCCAAGACTGATATTTAAAAAAAAAAAAAAAAAAAAAAAAACCGGCTCGCTGAGCTGCAGCATGTTATTATGATTTTTATGACACACGGTAGTAGAAGAGAGAAAGACAGCCAGTGAACTCACCCGCCAAACGCAGTATGCTAAAAATACCCAATACAATCCTACTCAATGGTTGCACACAACTTCTCACGACTCAAAGCTGAGAGGGTAGGGGTGGGGATGAGTGAGGAACAGGGTTAGGAAGTGAGAGACAGGGGGAGGAGCGGATTCCAGAAAAAGAATTCCATTTTCAGCCTCAATTCCTGTTCTAGTTTACTCACAAACATGCTATGACACTCAGAAGACTGCATCTACACTACACCACACATGCCAAATGATGGGTCCTAACTTTTGAAATGGGAATTTGTTCAACTGGGATTCACTGCATTTGGACAGTTCCACATGCACGCCATCTAATTCAGCAAGCAATTATCTGGCGGACTCCTTGAGCCTGCGCTAAACTATGCGATGGCAAGATCCTGAAGTGGGGAGGGGCAAGTGACTAGGACTTATGGAACACTAAGCTGACAAACAACCACAATGATTAATGTAATCAGGTTGGCAGCGAACTGGCCAGTTTTTGTACAGCAGGCTTGGATTGAACTCAAACTGAGTCAAAGACATCAAATCTTGAGTCCACCGCTCTGCTGATTGTGGCAGCTAGCGCACTAAAAGAAGCCCTTAATAATAACGAATGCCATAAGCTGAGCCTATAAACTCCATGGTTATTATACGTTAATGATATTTTGAAGAACTTACATTCTGCTGAGGTTTTCAAATACCAGCATAGTGGTAAAGATTCACGGTAGGTACAGCTTCCCAAAGCAGTGGAACTTTTATTGCAACATCATTAATGATATTACTGACAGACAATATATGCATCATCATAAAAGCCTTACAGGCTTGGTCGAGTTAAAATAAAAACCAGTGCACAGACATAATGTTTCAAAGTGAAATGTGTCAAAATACTCAAAACTGCACAGAATACAATCTGGAAGTGGAAGCAAACAGAAAAACACCTGATGATAGTTTATGATATTCACAAGCATTTCATTCTGTTCAGTTCCAGTTTTCTCATGATGAAATCACAACACTTGGAAGATTCCATATGTGCTTGAACCATAGATGCAACAAGGTGGAAGACAGATTTTCGAAATAACCATGATAAGTTACATGAAGTATATGTAAATGCTATGCATATACTTGCAGGGTCTTGAGGCTCTTAACTCATTGTTTGCTATTTTTTCTAATCTCCCTTTTATAAAAAAAAAATTTAAAAAAGGGAGATTATTTCATAAAACCTGTATGGATACATTTCAAATGCTATGCATGTACTTGTGGGGTCTTGAGGCTCTTAATGCATTGTTTGTTTGCTTTTTTTCTTCTTCTAATCTCCCTTTTTATAAAAAAAAAAAAAGAAAAAAAAAGGAGATTGTTTCATAGCACCTGGATGGATCATTTCTTACTCTGTGTATGCATCTGTCACAAAATTGTGTCAGCAACATTTTCTCAGTCTTGGGACGGATCTTTACCAAATTTTTGTTAACTCTGTAGAACGTCAAGAAGTCCAAAACAAATAAGACTGGAGGACAGTTGTCAAGGTCAGAACCACACTGACCAAGAAAACGTCTAACATCAATGCTTTTTGAAGAAAGTGTGGGAAGAGTACTTTCTCAGCAATTTCTGACCACCTTTAAAATGTTTTCAATGTTGTGTCAGTTTACCACTGTCCTTAAGAACAGACTGGGGATTTCTGTAATTTCTGTAAAAAATGGGTGATTGTTAGAATGACTTGACTGCTGTAACAAGAAAATAGTGTAGTACTCACACTGCACTCTACACTTACTTCACCCTGTCAATAAAACTAAATTTTGCTGAAATACATTTTCCCATCCAGAAGCAGTTCCAGTTCATGCAAGACCTGACCATTCTCAATGATTTGATTTTATCAGTGACGATGTGGCAGTCCTTGAGCCTGCACAAAGCCATATCCACTGACAAGGCACTCAGGGAAGTATCTAACACTACTACTGACATGACGTAATCACGGTAATGTCATTTCCACATGTCAGTCCACTGGAATTGATTTTCATAGTGTACTGATGCTCCAACACCATCATATGGCTTTATTCCCTTTAACCCTTTGACTCCTGCACCCTGTCAACCAGCATCCTGCATTGCGAAACATGCTAGCAAAGCTAAAACTTAACCTTTTGATTCCCTCACCCTATCCACCAGCTGTCTGCTGAAAACTGGTGGATAGGGTGAGGAAATAAAAACATTAATTTTTTTTGCAGTTTGCGGACAGGGTGCGGGAGTCAAAAGATTAATTCTATCAAGTACAAACCATTAATTCTGTTAAGTACAGACCATATGCACATACTTAGTCAGATGAAAACATGTACTACAAAATAATGCAGACCTACTCACCCAGCAGCATACCAGAGCCCCTAACTAACTCAATTACAAATGTTTTTGACTATTTAGATGCAATGCAATCCATATTCAAGCACAAACCCCCTAAATCCAACCTTATATTACTTCCTCGTTGACTATTTTAAAAAATTTTCCAAATTATGACAATATAATGAAAACAGATAAACAAATAAATCATTTTCTACACCTAATGATTTTTCCATATCAGATTTTCATGTATTTGTGCGTATAAATGAATCCAACTGCAGAAAATACCTTTTTGGCTACTGGAAAGGCAAGGCGGAATGGGGGACTGGGAGTGGCTGCAGGATTATGAGAAGTAGTTAACCTTTGCACATTATGCTGCATTTTCCCTTTTTTCAGTAAGAATTATGAAACAATTGCATCATGATAATAGTGTATAAATTAGTCCCTTCAGGAAATTTTATGTATTTCATTTCAATTATTCATTTTTGGTGATTTTATTAATTTCGATGTCAGAATAATAGGTGTTTTTTTTTATTGTATGTCTATGTTTTTTGTTTGTCTTGATCAGAGACTAATTAATCTTCAGCCAGAAGCTGACTCCATAACTGAAGTCACTGGAAATTTGGTGCACTCAGAGCATCACATGTTAGCTGCTTGGCACAAGGGAAGTAACCATGTTCTACTGTCCTGAGCAAGTTTGTAGTGATTGCCCTGACATTAGTGACAAGTAGGCTGGTTATGTCTTTTCCTTTACCCTCTTTGAAAGCTTGATTTAGTTAATTGTATTTAATTGTATTATTTCACCTTATCTGTTTATTTCTTTCTATTCTTTTCTTTTCTTTTAAGTAGTTTGTATGTCAGTGAAAAGTAGAATTTTCCACAATTTTTTGCCAGGAACCACCACCTTTTTCCTGCTTTTTTTTTATAATTTTTTTTTTACAAGCATCAATACATGCTTCACACTGGGCTATGTTTCACTGTCTCTCCTGAAAGG
>CM060309.1:89986958-89994458 GCA_030674185.1 Monoplex corrugatus
ACATTCATCAAAATCAGCAAGTAATGGCATGCTCAATAAGTTCTACCCATTTTCACAGTATGATCGTGGCAATTTTCCTTTTTTTTCAAAACAAATTTCTTCAATGTCCTCCAGTAGTCACAAACAATGACTTCACAGTGGGTCCATTTCAATTCCAAGTACCACAGTCATCCCAGTGATTAATGCGTTTTATCACCCTGGGCTCTCCGTTTGCCGTTGTCTTCATTTTTGACTACAAAAAAACATTCTCTTTCAGATTAACTGGAACTTGGTCCAGTGATTGGCACTTGTTAACTGTCAAAAATGTGAGTACACAGTGAACATGCAGAAATTTACCGTCTAAAACAGCACCCCAACGAGTGGGTTTCGTGGGTTTCGGTCGTGTTTCGTGACTTTCGGTAAAGATTAGGAAAAAACGGCACTCCTTAGTCCTTACTGGCCTGGCTTAGTAAGAGTAAAGAGATGTGCAAAAAAATGAGAATGGCTAAGCAAGTTTGACTCTGTGGATAGCACAACACCTTTGGGCTTTCCGTCCTACTAGTGCTTTCGGTGACGTGTACGTCAAGATCAGGAAAATAACCACTTCCTGAAGGCATGTACTCCACACAGCTAGTTTCACTTCAGCAGCAATTCACGTTAACTCGTCTGCTAGTCTAGTTTCATTTTTCATTTCAGTTCAAGTACCCAACCAACAGTTCGCCATATAAGCTTTGTTATTTCAACAGAAAAAGTCAGCATGATATCGAACACTGCATCTGTGAGAATATGTGCTGTACTTACACAGAAAAACTTGCCATTTTATCGGATTTGTTTACTGTTCACATTCGTCAAACTCTTTCTTCCGACTGACGCAATTCGATTGAGAGTAGTTTCCCTTGTTTCTCTTTTACGTGATGATCACACTTCATGCTTGCATGATTACAAACTTAGCAACGAACAGCATTCGTGCGACATGGTATTCCTAACGTTTCGCATTAACACTAACAAGTTTCGAATCGTACTGAGTGACCGTGTACATGATGGCAAAATGTGATACCAGTTGTTTTTTTGTTTGTTTTGTTTTTTCTATCATAGTTGCATGACCGATGGGCATGTGACAGATATTTTAATAAATAATTCATTATCTAATTTTTATGTCCTACAGATGGACGCCCGTTTTCGTCATGGCGGTACAAAAATAAAGCAATCATAGTGATTAAAAAAAATCAATGAATCTCTCTCTCTCTCTCTCTCTTTTTTTCTCTCTCTCTCTCTCTCACTCACTCACTATACATACATGGACGCACGCAGGCGTGCGTACACTCATGCAGCATAGACAAGCATTTAAACAATTATATTATGCACATACACACGCTCACACACATTTTCACACAAGAACACTCACGTACACACACACTCAGAGAGAGAGAAAGTTGAAAATGACGAGTCTTCAGCCGAGAGCAGATTTGAAGGGATTTTTGCTCCATACTACCGGACCTTAATAAGCGACCAAAAGAGTTTAGTTCCAAGTGAAACCTGGAACACAAACTCCTCTGGACTCAGAAGTAGACGAAAGCTTTCTGAGTGAAGAGTGAATGTTAAGAATGTTAGAGTGATGATCCTGAGGACCTGTTGTATTCCAGACGGACACGCATGCATAGCATGATGAAGAATGTTTATATATAAATGATTCTAGATTGAACAGGAAGTCAATGCAATGAGTTGAAAAGATGAGAAATATACTCACAAAGAAAATTTGAAAGCTAGATCAGCAGTATTCTTTTGAACCTTCTAAAACCTGTGACAAAGATATTTTGCAAGGCCCAACAACTGAAGTTTATTGCTATAGTCAAGATAAATCAAATGAAAAAACAAGTAGAGTGGGCCGACCTTGGTGGCATCACTAGTGGCAGGAAAAGTGATTGAAAATAGCACTAATTTTCCCTAATTCTAGATTTGCCTACCAGTCCCCTTGTTCCAGCCAATACGGCGATGATTTCAGCATCAAAGCCGAATTTCCTCAAGTTCCTGGCCAAACTGACATATTTTCAGTCTTGTAGACATTGGCTTCCTGCTCCATGCTGTTTTCTTACGGCATAGTGACATGAACGAGAGTGGAGTATTTACAAATCTGGTCTCATGCCACCTTTGTTGATGATTTCTAGGTATGATTCCCCCCTCTCCCTCCTCCCGCCCCCCTCTATTCCAGAGGATCTGCTCATGCACAGTCATCTACTCCGTACAGCAGACTTTGCTTCCATGCTTCAGATGTCACAGCTGTTTTAGACTACAGTTACTGCCTCCTGCCGTGTAGAAGATTGGCAAAATGTCTGGTGGTGTGCTTTTTCCCCTGGCAGTACTAATCGACTGTACGATCTCTTTAAGCAGTTGACTGTGTCTTCATGTGTACCTTCCTTTAGCCAACCTAGTGTACATGAGCTCAAGATACATTTCATCGTTTCTTTGCCCTGAGAGAGCAGGCAGTCAAGGTCATCTGATTTCCCCCATTTCATATATTTGCATTTCGAAGTAGGAGGTTATATACAGATCTGAGGATGAAACTGCTCCTGAGAGGGGCTGTATACAACATGACATTCCAGCTGAGACTTCTTTTGAGTGCACTTTCTCACGTTGTTAATTGCTCCAGTTGGTTTTGCTAGTCTGCCATCTGGATTCTTCTGGCAACTTCATCTTCTTAATCTATTGTATCATCTTGTATCTCTTGTATCTTTCTATTCTTTCTCAGACCCCGAGGCAGTCCTTCATTGCATCCACTGCCTCACAGACTGATTTTCCATTTTCTGTAATTCTTCAGATTCTCTCCTTAGTCATCAAGCACGCTTACAAACCTCACCTTTCCCATCTTTCCGACAAGGAGTAGCTTCAACATTGCCTGATGATAATAGAGCACACTGTCAATCAGGTCAGGGAAGGCACTGAGCCATTTTGTTAAATATTTGTTGATTTTTGCCTCCATCGATTCCATTATGCTAATGCTGATACCATACATCTGTAGGGGCCAGAGGAACGTAGGAATCAGCATGAACTGCAGTCACCAGACTGTATTTGACACGGATACTAAACAGATCTATTACTTGCAGGCTTTCTTGTGCCATTTGCGTGCTTTTCTCGCTCCTTTCTCCAGGGAAGGCTTTTGACTGGTTCTTCTTTCACTGATGTGTTGGAATGGCTTTTATGGCTTCGATAAACTTACTGTTTCGGCTGCTTTTTCGTTCTGCTAACAGCGAGAGGCTCCGTGATTTATTTGGCTTTAAAATCATCCTGGATGAGACGACTAACTCGTCTAACTGCTTCTGTTGCTTACTTTATGTGTTTGTTTGTTTGTTTGTTTGTTTGTTTGCTTGTCTGTCTGTCTGTTTTTGATAGACTGTTGTGCCTTTGTTTGTTTGTTTATTTGTTTGCCTGTCTGTCTGCTTTTGATAGACTGTTGTGTCATCTATAAACGGCATTTGGTATCCGTTTCCGAGGTCAGCTGGTCCTGAGCTGCTCGCTGCTACCTTCAATATGACCTCGATTTCTAACACGAACAGTACTGAAGAAATTGCACAGTCCATTGCTCTGCCAGCTTCCAGACTGATCCAGTATGTCGTGTATTCCTTTGCAGGGAACCGCACTGAGAAGCCATAAAAGCATTTCTTCAGTATTTCTGGGACGTTCTCTGGAACATGATCGACAGCCAGTTGCATCATCTTGTGCTGGACTGATCCATACGAATTTGCTAGATTGAAAGACACCGCATCGAGGGTCTTTCTCCTTTCTTTAGCTGTTTGGATTGCTTCCAAACTCATGGTGGCATGTTGTACACTACCAGACACTTTGTGGATGTTTCCTTTTGGGACTGACACATCCAAGTACTTATTTTCTATAGGTATTTAGTCAACTTTGCTGCTGTGACAGAGAACATTTTGCCCTCATCATTCAGAAGTAATATTGGCCTGAACAGGGTGATGTCTTTCAAATTTCGTTGTTTTAGAATGCACCACTTCATCAGCTATTTTCAAGTTCCTCCATGCTGATCTTATTTTCAGTTTGTGGAGTTGTTCAACGGTATTCATACCTCATGATATTCAAGTGCAACAGATAGGGCTTATGTCACATGCAGACTTAAAGCTTATACAACGATCATTCTGGATCTTCTCCATCTCATGGCATAAGTGGGATCGGTGCACATGAAGACATTATCTTGAGAAACTGATACTGACATTAAAAGTCAGACATTTCTTATACAGCAGATAGTCTATTCCCTTAGGCTCAGGTGATCGTTTGGCTTTGCTTTATCCAATGTTGATGGCTTGTTATTGAATATTTTCCCAGGACTTGCAGGTGGCATCAGACCGTGGATTTCAAGTAGTGTCACGAAATACGTTTTCCTGATATGCTGTTCCACGGCTTTTTTTGTCCACTGTTGTGGAATTTGGCTGCTCAAATAGTTTCCGGCGAACTCGAATGAATCTCTGAAAAAGCAAACTTGGTCTTCTTCTTTTCGCTCCTTCTCCTCTTTCAAACTGCTCCTTTTACTTTGCTGAGGGTGCTCTGTTTCGCGTCCAGGTCTTTTCATTCTCCGACCCCTGCTTATCCACAGACAGTCGACATTATTTCCTGAGATTCCTTTCTTTTCTTCAGGGATTCTCAGTTTCTCTTTGACATCTGGATTTTTGAGGAAGTGTTTGGTTGCTTTAATCCGTATGCGCCCTTAAAGGTTGCATCTACGATATCTCCGAAAATGGCTTGTTTGTGTTCCAGGGTCCTCTTTCCTGTCGGTGTATTTGTGGACTATTCTTCACTTAGCCTCTAGCTTTGTTGCACGCCATGACTTGTGGGTGGCAAGTTTTCTGACGCTTAGCATCAAGTGCCTGGACTGTATAAATTCCTCGTCTGAATCATAACGCGTCATGTTCGTTCTTTGATTTAACGTCTTATCACTATAAGTGATATTAGACGGGGGAGGGGGGAGGGGAAGGAATAAATATAACAAAATGTAGAACAATAGTTAAGCGGGTTGGATTGGGGCAGAGGGGAGATAGAGTAAAAAGACATAAATAGGTGGGAGAACAGGAAAATGGAACGAAAACTTAACTCTAACAATTAACTTCAACTATATGAAGGGAAATTGTAACACTAATACACAATCCTCATAAAGTTAAAGTAATGCGTTAACAGGACTGTGAACTAATGATTCTGAAATTTTAACTAATAAAGATTGATCTGATGTAACTTTTTGGAAATGAGTTTCAGAATACTTTTCTTGAGTAAACATTTTTGGTAAAAAGGAACGTAGCATTTTGCAGTAGAATAAGCAGTGAAACAGTGTGAACTGTTCGCCGCAAATACACTTGACATTTTTACAATATTTTGTTTTCAACGCGTTTAGCTGAATACGAAAACGAACAGCAACAATCGATCTCAAATGATACATGGAACGCGTCATGTCTTGGCGCTATGGTTTGATTTCTGGCGCTATTGTTGAATCATTCGTCAGCCTTCACACAGACCCTTTTCGTCCTGCCGATCTTCATGCCGTCCTTTGACCGTAATAACTGATCACTATTATGTTATGCACACTAATGCACAACTTGAAGCTTGTACCAGTGCCCTAACTCAGTCCTACTTGTTGCACTTGCGTTCGAGCAATGTCACACACGCTCGCGCGCACGCGCGCGCGCGCACACACATACACACACCACACACACACACGTATACACTCACTCACACACAGAGTCACACACACATAGTCAAACGCACACACACACACACACACACACACACACACACACACACATACACACACACACACACACACACACACACACACACACACACACACACACACACACACACACAACACACACACACGTACGCGCGCGCGGAGACACACAAACACGCACACACAAGTTGAAGAGTTTACTTTTGCAACTTACACCCATTATCACAGAATCTATTTGTTGTAATGGTCTTGTAGAATTTGTTTGGATTTAGTCTGCTTTCTAACATTTTTTTTTTCATGCGCAAGAAAGAAAGGAAGGAAATGATACGAGTAGAAATTCACAACTATACATAATGTTTTTTTTTATGTTTTTTTTTTTTATTGACTAGTACAATTATTTGCATGATTTTGAATCAGTTCTAACTTCCTGCGGCTGCCTGAAAAAGGAATGGTTTGTGGGGGTGAAACACTGTAGGCCTACTCTTTTTTTTTTTTTGTAGACAGGCCTGCCTAACTTTGGCAAGATAACAGGGGATAAAAATTAAGCTTTACTTTAGTCAAAAAGCGTTATTGTCGTAGAAACAAAGTGGCAGCCATGCTGAATAGGCACATAATTTTGTAAACAAACATTCACGATGTTTTTTTTTTTTCATTTTTCTTTCATTCTTTTATAAATTTTACATTAGTGTTTACATTTAGTGCAGAGCCATTCTTTGTTTTTGATGTTGTTTTTTGTTTTTGTTTTTTGCCCAAGACTTAAGAAAGGCAAGAAGGCTAATTGACCCTCAAAGGGAAGGACCTAGGAAATGAATCTACCTATCTCTCCAGTATATTATACCAAAGCAGCCGGGTGAATGTCCTATTCTTTAATATTTTCAATTGCCGCTGGATCTGTACGTGCGTAGGCTAGAAGGCACATGGATCCAACTCGTTTTTCCTACCCACCCAAAGACCAAGACATTTATTTATATTTTCCAGTCAAACTGAGGAAAATATTTACAAATATGATGCCAGTTTTAATCTTTGCTTTTCATGCTTTTCTTTTTCTTTTTTCTTTCTCTCTTTTCTTTTAAGATCTGTTTTAACGGAAAACAACCACAATTCAAAGTTCAAAGGGAAGCAAGCGTTGTCAAGATATAGCCATGTGTTATAAAAGAATTGCATCCCTTCGAAAGAAATACGAAACTTTCACCTTCGATCGAGTTCAAGGCGACTTTGCTTGCGAGGCAAGTAAAAACGAGAGGAAATTATGGCGGAGGGGAGGCAACAACACAAAGGACGTGTTACATTTTCCTGTTATTTGGATCAACTATGGTGTTGATCAGTCGTGTTTTACAAAGTGATCGACAATGGGTTGGCATTTGGGAGTAACCTTTGTTCTCTTGCTGCTGTTTGGATCGCAAGAAGCAGGCAGATACGGTAAGTTTACAACCGAGTCGGCTACCTTTTGATGTTTAGTTAATAATAGTTGCTACTGGCTCGTTTAGTTGCAGACGAAACACAAGAGCTATACAGTGGAGACTGTGATCACTATCATCTCATATTCGTCTGCCGCGTGTGTTGCAAAACGTCGAGCAATTGATACCGAGTTACTGTCTTATATGAAGATGTATCTGTCGCGAATGATTTTGCAGAACACTTTTGATTTTATGTTTTCATTTGAAAAGGAGTGTGACTCATCCGCTGTGTGAGCCGGCTGATGAAGACCTTGTTATTGATTTTTGCGCAAGCAGCCTGTGGGAATCTGTACCGTACCGTGACAAATGACGGGGACAGTTGTAATTTAGTGGATGGGA
>CM060309.1:89999458-90026958 GCA_030674185.1 Monoplex corrugatus
ACCAGCTTCCTTCAGGAAGCTGGTGGATAGGGTGAGTGTGAAACGGTTAAGTTTTTGCTTTGCTATCGTGGCTGACTCCGCAGGATGTTGGAGGATAGGATGAGATAGTCAAAGGATTAACAGGTGTGTTGGACAGCCCAAATGAGCAGTATGGGGATAAGACACAGGAATGATGTAATCAGGGCTTAAAATGTTCCGCGTCTGGGCGGAATTCCGTGATTTCGGTTTGTCAAAAAAACCCAACAAAGAAAACAAACAAACAAACAAACAAACAAACAAACAAACAAACAAAACAAAAAAGAAAAACAATGAAAGGAGCAAGGATCCGTGATCAGCTTGCAAGCATTCATACTTTCATAGCAACGGTGCGCAAGTTATGGCCCCTGATTTCCCTCCGGACCCCCCTAGTTTCTGTGGTTTTTTCCTCCTCCTGTTTTAAGCCCTGTGTAATAGAAAAAAAAGCACACATGCTCACATAGATAATATTAATAATGGTTGCATATGCATGAACACACACACAATAACACAGTAGCACAGGCATGGACAGACGAACGGACAGACGGATGGATGGACGGACGGACAGACAGACAGACAGACAGACAGACAGACACACAGACACACAGAAACACATTTGCATGCATGCTTACTCATATAGTACACACATGCCATACAGTACACAGACTCTTACACATGTATCAGTTTTTAATATATTTGTACTATATCATATGTGCTTGAACATACATACATGTGTGTGTGAATAAATTGTGTTTGTGTTGGCATGCAGAGTAGCAGCGAAAGTTCGCCACTCTAGTCTTTGTCTGTTCTGGGCCATTCTCTGTGTACGTAATATTTGAGTATTTCAGAGCTTTGAGTTTTTCTCATTCTTCTATGGATTGCAAGGTGTTCTTGGGTTTTCCTGAGTGTCCAGTGAAGGACAGGTCCGGGTAATGTTGTCTTGCTTCCTTCAGATGGTGTGCCCAATCCATCTCCGTCAGTTCTTCATGATGATTGTGTCCATGCTCTGTTGATTATATATCAAGTTGTTGGTTGGAGATGTTATTGGGCCCAGACATTTGCAGGTTTCTTCAGTTTCCTTATGTGGAAGCTTGAGAGCTTGCTTAAGTATCATCCTCCAGCATCCTGGTCCATAAAGTAGGATAAGGAGGACTCTACTTTCTTGACTTGATGTTGATGCTGTACTAGGAGGCATCAGCACACATTGTTCAGCATTTCCTGTGTATGGTGTCAGTAGCCTTGTTGGAATCCATGTAGATGTAGAGCTCTGGGGCTGTCTTTGCCATTCTGTGAGTTTGTGTGCTGCTGGATAGTAATGTGCAGAATGACCCATATTATAATAATAATAATAAATCACATTTATATGCGCTATTCTCCCACACATAGGTAAGGACTCACTGTGCTTTACATTAATTAGTTCATACACACACAATTTCAATGGAATTAATGTGAAATGCGTTTCATTTCCTCCTGCAATTCGTCTCAAGGGACATGTAAAATCCGTTTATGCTGGGCTCCTGTAGGCCGACAAACGCACTCCTATCTGGTCAACACACCCTCCTCCTGTGTCAAAACCTGTTTGTTCTTTCTTTAGAATTGTTTGTCTGCTTGTCTCAGATTCACTGAATGATGATTTTTGTAAGGATTTTTGACTGGAATTGGCAGATGAGTGATTCTGTGCCAGTTATTGCACTTAGTGAGGGCATTTTTTTTCTGTGAAATCCTCATGATGGTGTCTTTTGGCCAGTCAACTGGTATCTTCTACCTCTCTCATATGGCTGTCAGTCTTCATTCTAGTACAGTCTCCTGCATTTCTTTTCCAGCAGTCTTTTCAGTTAGTGCCCTCTTCCTCAATCTTTTGCCACAGATGACATAATTTTGTAGATTGTTGTGTTCTTGGGTTGTGTTTTTGGGGTTGCTGTTTGTGTGCCTGTACATGTGTGTGACTGTAAGTATGCAGAATATGTGTGAGGGTGTGTGTGTGTATGTGCATACATGTGGGCTGAGTGTACGTGTGTGCATGTGTGTGTGTGTGTGTGTGTGTGTGTGTGTGTGTGTGTGTATGTCAGATTGTAAAGTGCTTTGTGCTTAATGAAAGGCACTGTATTAGTGTATATCTAGTTATTATCATCATCATTATTATTGTTATCATTATCATCATCATCATTATTATTATTGTTATTAATAGTACTATTACCAGCACCGCACTGTGACTATGACATCAAGGATACAACCATTACGGTACCTACCACAATACCTACTGCTCACTCACTATTCTTTCATTCAATAGTATCACTGTCAGTGTTAATTCTGTGTGGTCTTTTTTTTACTCTGGTTCAGTGAGTATGTTTGCATTAATGTTAGCAGCTGAGCTAGTTATGTTGGTACAACTGGTGATGTAAGGTTATGACTTCAGGCTAGAGTTCACCCGGTGCCATACCAGAATTAGTTCCACCTCAGCTGCTAAACCAGCCGAGCGCTAAAACCAAGGGGAGGTCGGCTCTTGTAATACTGTTGTGGTTCTTATGTAACAAGGCAGAGCTCTACCTTTCCTCTTTCTTCTTCTGCTCCTTGGTGGTGGCTCTTTCATGGCTTAGGATGTGTCTGTCTGTCTTCACTCGCAAATAGACTTGTTTGTTTTCCTCCCACTTGGCAACTTTCTGAGGCATTTGAGCCGGGCAAAGGCCTTGTGATGTCTTGCTCGCAGCCCCTACGTATCATTCTCTTACCTACAGGGTCTTTACCCAGCGAGCGGAGTGTAAGCAAACAAGTCTTTTCTGTAGGGCTCTCTCTGTATCAGCAGACAGAGGGAGACGAGAGACAGAGAGGGATAAGAGAGAGAATAGAGAGTGGACTGAAGAGAGAGAGAGAGAGAGAGAGAGAGAGAGAGAGAGAGAGAGAGAGAGAGAGAGAGAGAGAGAGAGAGAGAGAGAGAGAGGAGAGAGAGAGAGAGGAGAGAGAGAGAGAGAGAGTGGACGGAAAGCTCTATTTAGCCGCCAGCTTAGCTCACATCTGTTGCAAATCAAGGATTCTGATAGAGTGCACTGTCCCCCTGCTGTTTGAGAAGTTGAGGGAAGGGGTTTCCTTTGATCCATATTGATGGCTTTTATGGTTGAGGAGAGGTGAGAGGGGTGGGTGGGTTGACGAGGGCATTAAGCACTGTTTTTATTATCCATGTATCCCTCAGGGCTGCCTCGCCACATTTCCAATTTAAAAGAAAAATTATAGAAACTTAAGATAATTTTGTTTTGAAGAGATGGTGGTGTTGTGATGTTGTTGTTGCCTTGTTTAGTGGGAAAATAGGTTTCAGCATTGTAGAAGTTTATTGATTTTTGTCCTGATCAATCAACAAATAGTTTGAATATAACACAATTTGTATATGTGCAAACATGTATGTGAATGAAATAAGTTGGCAAAGAATTCTCAGCTCTAACAGTTTATATTGAAGTCTGGGCAGCTAATGAGTCTTATGATGTTCATAGCTTAGAAAAGATAGTGGATACTTGGGATGCTAAAGTCAGCATTACAGAATTTATATTTAAAAGTGACAGATCAGAATTGCATGCTGATTTTTGTCCTTTGTCATCAATAAATGCATGTTTATGAAATTTCCTGGTGTTCTTTGTGCATTTTGATTAGTTTATTGCATAGCACAATGTCTGCCATCAACATCAGAAACACAGCAGCAGCTGAATTAGCTGACATGATTGGGAACACAGACATAACACAAAGACATAATTTACAAACAGAATTCTTTAACTAGTTTAAGGGTTATATTCGGTCAGCTAGTACTAGTAGTAGCAAAATCATCTAGAATGAACCATTTTCTGCTAAGATTAGTTTAAGTTTTATTCGAGCAGTAATTGATGCACTTTTAAAATTCTGTTTTTCCAAACCAAGAATTCATCCCAGTGTCCACTTGGAAAAACAAAACAAAACAAAGCAAAAAAAAAAAAAGCAAATACAGACCCCCCCCCCAAGCACTTTTGGCAGTCTATAAAATTTTCAAATTTCTATGTTATAAATCTATTGATTTTTCTGGGCAACCATGGGAACATACTCTGTTAAATTTTGAATTGCACTCTGACCAGTTTTGAAGCTGAATGGAAGAATTCTGAGTGAATAATTGATTTGACATTCGTGAGGTGCAATTCGGTGCCCTTTCTGAGCACTGATCATAAGTTGAAGACATCAAAACACAGTGGTGTAACCTGACTTGGGTCACTGTAACAGTAGAGTGTCAGTATTCTCAGAATGTAAGAATTAGTGGGCAAGAATTTTTTGGCTGTTGATAACAATAACATATTAAGATATTTGATTTTGAGTGTGATTTATTGATGCGTTATCTCAGTATAATCAGCTGAGACATTTTTCTGTCCATCCGTACAATTAATTTTCACCTGTCGTTCATTATTTCTCTTAACATCTATGCACATATGTACTTTTAGATGAATTTCACCTTGCATTATACAGATGATGCATTTTTCAAATAGAATAAAATGAAAAGGATAGGCCAGAATGAGAATGGCTTTACCATCATGTTTGATTTTAAGTTCTAGAGCCGTTTGGTAGTTGCTTGTGTGCTTAGATATTTTAAATATATGTATGTTATTCTCTTTCTTCCCTCATTTCTTAGCGGACCTCAACAGTTCAGTAGGTTGAACGTCGGATTCACATGCTAATGGTTGTGGGTTTGAATCTAGGGGTATGCTATAATAAAACGCCTTCTGACTGTCCCATCTTAACATCATTGTTGTACTGGTAGTGTCAGTATAGGATTAGATAAGTCCCCCCCCCCCTCTTCTTCCCTGTCAGCCATATCACCTGAGGTGGATGCCCACCTCAAAACTGAACCAGATCAATCAAACCTCTATTCTTGGCAGTCTAACATTTTGGAACAAAGCTTCTGAATTCCATGCTACTTAGGTATCGTTAAAAGAAAAAAAAAAAAGACATGAGCATATATGGAGTAATGGACACACATGCATTCAGTGTGTGGATGCATTCATGCATGCACACAGGCATGGAGATATGCTTTTATTTATACATGCCATGCACGCATATGCACATGCGTTCACACGTGCACGCACACACAATCATGCATGCTCATGTCATGGGCTTTTTGTCACTCTTTGTCCCTCCCCCTTCCCCTGCCCACTTTCCTCTATTTTTCCTCTCTCTCTCTCTCTCTCTCTCTCTCTCTGTGAACCATTAGTGTTGACACAGGCTTACTAGTACATTATGCCAAGAATATAGTCTGGAGTTTGTTAAAGAATGCATTGCACTTGGTTACTTCCACATGCACTCCACTCAATAATGCCAGCAATTATCTGACAGACTCACTGAGCCTGCACAAAACCCTATGCACTTGCAAAGTCTTGAAATCGGGAGGAGGGAAGAGAGAGAGAGAGAGGTCTATGAAACACTGAAGTGACTCCACTGGAATTATGAAAACATTAACCCTTTAACTTCTGCACCTATCCAACAACTTCAAAAACTTAACCCTTTCATTTCCTTTGAAAGAGAAGGGGGGGGGGAGAGGGAGAGAGAGAGAGAGATTGTTTCTTCCTGCAGGAAGCTGGTGGATGGGGTGAGGGAATGAAAGGATTATGTTTTTGTTTTGGTAGAATGGTTTGCACTGTAGGATGGACAGGGTGTGGAGTCAATAGGTTAAGGTGGGCAGCAAACAGCCCACCATTTAAATTTAATGTTAAGAAATCGAGACTTAACTTTCCACATTGATCAAGAATGTAGACAAGTGCTTTTAAAATCCATTGTGTCAAGGAACACAGGAGCATGACATCCTGTTCATTACTCTCTTTGTCTAGTGTCAAACTTGGTCCATTATGTCAGAAAGCTCAGGAGGATGAAAGAAGCTACTTCATACTCTCTTGTCCAGTGTTAAAAGACGGAGAACAGTTCATATATATCTCAAGAATACTTAAAAGATGAAGAACAGTTAATCTCAAGAAAACTCTATCAATATTTTAATAATCAAATGTGTGTGTTAACCCTTTCACTCCTGCTCCCTGTCCACCATCATCCTGCATTGTCAACCATGCTGGCAAAGCAAGAACTTAGCCCTTTGATTCCCTCACCCTGTCCAACAGCTTCCTGCATGAAGCTGGTGTATAGGATGAGGGAGTCAAAGGGTTAAGTTTTTGCAGTTGGTGGACAGAGTGTGGGAGTCAAAGGGTTAATGTCTTCAGTTATTGAAGACAGTGTAGTACAATTTGCTATCAGAACATTTTTGTTTCTGTGATAATGATTCTCAGATTTTGACAATGGAAGTGTCTGTATGTATATAATATAACAGTTTCACACTGATGGAAAATTCTTTAACATACAGAGACTCCTACTGGTGTTAGTACATTTTTTGTTTACTTAGCTTCAGACTAATGTCACCAATGTGACTGAATCAGTGAATGAGTTGCTATGAAAAAGAAAATACGGGCACAAAGCATTTGAAACACGCAGTCTTGTTTATTTGTTGCTGGCTGGCTACCATTATCAGTGGATGAATACATGTGCAGATTTCATGTTTTTGTTATTCCCTGTGAAGAGCCATGGCCTTTAAATGAATAATGATCTGAGTGCCTGGGTGTGTCTCCATCTTTTGCCTCCTCACCTTTGCTGTCAGTTTGGGATGTAACCTCCAATAACTCATCCTCTCTGTGGATTATAGGCTTTGTCTGTCTCCTCTGTCTGTCTTTCCATCTCTCTCTTTCTCTCCCTCCCTTCCTATCCCCCTCTCTCTCCTGTGGTTCACCATCCTCCATTCTCTCTTCCTCCACCCCGCCTCTCTCTTTCTGAGTTTCTCCCTCTCTCTCTCTTTTTCTTTTTCCTACGCACCGCTAACACACAAAACGTGTGTAACTTAATTTTCCCTTTCTATTTCAGTCTCCAATTTTTCCTTTTTGTGTAAAAAGAGGGAGATTGTTTCTTATTGACTTGAGAGGTGTGTGTTTCTTATTGACTTGAGGGGTGTGTGTGTGTGTGTGTGTGTGTGTGTGTGTGTGTGTGTGTGTGTGTGTGTGTGTGTGTGTGTGTGTGTGTGTGTGTGTGTGTGTGTGGTGTGTGTGTGTGTGATGGAGAGAGAGAGAGAGAGAGAGAGAGAGAGAGAGAGAGAGAGAGGAGAGAGAGAGAGAGAGACTGTGTGTGTGAGAAAAAAGTATTACTGGGACGATATTTTGTTTTTAAGAGTGGATCTTTACCAAATTTTGTTAAAAGTTGTGAATCATTTAAGTGCAAGTTTGGAAAGTTAAGTCCTAAATTAAAGTCAAAGTTGTACAGGC
Source organism: Monoplex corrugatus (assembly GCA_030674185.1). Lineage (NCBI taxonomy): Eukaryota > Metazoa > Mollusca > Gastropoda > Littorinimorpha > Ranellidae > Monoplex > Monoplex corrugatus. The sequence goes on from CM060309.1 coordinate 90,006,769, forward strand.
CAAAACATGCGTAAAATCAGCTCATTTGAAGAAGGTTTGTAAACAATCTTCCTCAAGAACTTCTGAAAATATTTGAAATCGGTTTTCACTGTTATTGTGACAGGCTGCCATTGTCGTCACAGTGTTGTGCCTTGAGAAGTAAACAGTTCTGTTTTTTATATGATAATTTTTGTATTAATAGGGAGATTTCTAGAATGATTTGACCATTTTGTTTGAGAAGTAAACAGTTGTTTTTTATATATAATAATTTTTGTATTAATAGGGAGATTGCTAGAATGATTTGACCATTTTGTTTGAGAAGTAAACAGTTCTGTTTTTTATACGATAATTTTTGTATTAATAGGGAGATTGCTAGAATGAATTGACCATCTTGTTTGAGAAGTAAACAGTTCTGTTTTTTATATGATAATTTTTGTATTAATAGGGAGATTGCTAGAATGAATTGACCATTTTGTTTGAGAAGTAAACAGTTCTGTTTTTTATATGATAATTTTTGTATTAATAGGGAGATTGCTAGAATGAATTGACCATCTTGTTTGAGAAGTAAACATTTCTGTTTTTTATATAATAATTTTTGTAAACAGTTCTGTTTTTTGTATAATAATTTTTGTATAAATAGGGAGATTGCTAGAATGATTTGACCATCTTCTTTCTTATGGTTCCTCCCAAACAGTGACTAGTTGTAACAAAACAAAAATGTTCCTTGAACAGAAATCGATACTGCTCTTGGGAGGCTATGGAGATGTTGATTCTACACAGAACGTTACAAAGAGCGCAACTGTTTTCCCATGTTCTTCCCCCCATCCCCTTTGACATAAATCCCTTTTTCCGTTCACCTGAGACCCCTCCCCCCCCCCCTCATCTTCCTCCTTGGCCTTTGTGGCTTCCAACTTTGTGGGTAATGTGCCAGGGAAGCCAGAAATTCTGGCAGGGAGGTGAACCCAGCAGGTGACAAAAAATTTCAAAGAGCTAGCAGCGGAGATCTTGGTGCCAGATGTGGTGTTTATTTTGTACAAATTGTTTCTCTCTAGTCCGATCAGAGAGAATTGGAAGATTAGTACAGTTTTACAGGATGTATGCATCATCTTTGTTTTGGTAGTGTGCACATAAGTGAAAATATATATATGAACTGATTCAAATTTTGTCCATAGTTTGTTTTCTCTGAAATTGGACATAATTCTTTCATTTAATTGTAATATTTTTTTTTTTACCAGTCCTTCATAATATTTGTAAAATTGGTGTGTGTGTGTGTGTGTGTGTGTGTGTTGTGTGTGTGTGTGTGTGGTGTGTGTGTGTGGTGTGTGTGTTGTGTGTGTGTGGTGTGTGTGTGTGTGTGCGTGGTCGTGTGTGGTGGTGCGTGTGTGGTGCGTGTGTGTGTGTGTGCGTGTGTGTGTGTGTGTTGTGTGTGTGTGTGTGTGTGTGTGTGTGTGTTGTGTGTGTGTGTGTGGTGTGTGTGTGTGTGGTGTGTGTGTGTGTGTGTGTGTGTGTGTGTGTTTTGTGTGTGTGTGTGTGTGTGTGTGTGTGTTGTGTGTGTGTGTGTGTGTGTGAATCAGTACAATTTTTATGTTAACCTCACAGTAAATGGTATTTCAGACACTTTTGTACAACTTTTATATCCACCACAGAATTAATGGTCTGTGGTGACTCTGTGTGTGTGTGTGTGTGTGTGGTGTGTGTGTGTGTGTGTGTGTGTGTGTGTGTGTGTGCAAATTTTATGTTAACCTCACAGTAAATGGTCTGTGTGTATGTGTGTGTATGTGTGTGTTGTGTGTGTGTGTGTGTGTGTGTGTGTGTGTGTGTGTGTGTGTGTGTGTGTGTGTGTGTGTGTGTGTGTGTGTATGTGACTGTATGACTGTGTTTGTGTGACTGTATGTGTGACTGTGTGTATGCGTGTGCGTTACTGTGTGTGTGTGTGTGTATGTAAGAGAGAGAGATAAGAGAGAGAGAGAGAGAGGATCAAATATGAATGTGCTGATGTACAATTTTATGCTTTAAAGTTTAACTAGTTTAAGTGTTTCAGTTAAACTACTTTCACTGTTTTCTTTCTTTTTTTTTCTTTTTTCTTTTTTTCGGTATTACTACATGTTTATGTTTTATAATTTATGAGTATAAAGAAAGATATTTGAACCTCTTTTCTAAAAGTTTGCAATATTCATAGTCATATTAATGAGTCTTAATAGTTAATTAATATCTATATTTAATTTTTTAAACTCAAAACTTACGGGATCTTTGTATTGTGAATTTCATTGATCTTATGATGCCATATTATATAATTCCCTTTGTGCTGTTTCAATGTTCAACATTTTGGTTGTGGTTTTGTGTTGTGTGTAATTGTAAATTTGTTTTTACTTAATATGAACTTATTTTTAAAAGTTCATGTTTCATTTTTGTAAGTATTTTTTTTAGAGTTCTTGCTCCAGTTTTGTTTTTTGTTTTTGATATTGCAAATGTGAACTTTTGACCCTGCGTGCTCTTTTCCCTGACTACTGGTGTGATAATGGTAATACAGACATGTTGGCTGCCGAATCTTGGTAAGACTAGGGGAGTCTGTTTCTTCAGTCTGTGGCCTAGTCCTGTACTGCTGTGGGGATCAGCAGGCACTGGCACAAGGTGGCTGTAGCTTCAGTAACTCATCCTCAGCTCGTGAACATATCACCACATGCTGTGGTTTACCGTTTTAAAACCTCCGAAAACCATAGGCGTCTGATGGAGTTGTCTTTGTTCTGGTTAGTTTAGGGTTTTTTGGCCCCCCTTTTTCCAGCACCTAGGTGTGCAGGCTTATGGCTCATATCATGGTTATTAATATTAGTGATCTTTTTCCTTCATACAGCAGTTGTGTGAGTATAGCTCTGATGTGGCTCTATGCAGTTGGCTGGGCTTTAGTTTAAACAACAATAACAATGTGGAACTTGTGAGCACAGGGACATCATGTACAGAAAACTGTTATTATATAGTGTTAAGCATGCTGAATAGTAAGAGTAATACTAGTAGAAAAGGTAGGCATATGGGCAAGTTTTGAGTGAAAAGTGTCTGATCGATCACCTTGGTGTTGTGGGTTCAAATCCAGATTAAAAAAAACAAACAAGTGATGACAGCAGAGGGCATCCAGGAGTCAAATCCTGGTTGTGGCCAGCCTGCCTTAACCCTTTGACTCCTGCTCCCTGCCCACCAGCATCCTGCATTGTCAACTATACTAGCAAAGCAAAAACTTAACCCTTTGACTCTCTCACCCTATCCACCAGCTTCCTGCAGGAATTTGGTGGATAGGGTGAGGGAGTCAAAGGGCTAATTTTTTGCAGTTGATGGATAGGTTGCAGGAGTCAAAGGACTAAGGTGGAAGTTGAAGGAGTTATGGGCTGAAACACTTGCAGGAATGTTCTGAGCTTACCACTTTTTATGCTTTGTGGCTGCGTCTATGCTAGCTGAATGGGTAGTGCAAACTGTGTTGGGTTTGAGAAATTCTACATGGGAGATAACTCCGTGACTCTTAAGAGTTATGTTACTTAGTTGATATTTAAAATTCTCACTGCTTCCCTCTTATTTCCTTTGGTACTTGCATGAGGGCTTTCTCTTCCTGTCTGCTGTTCAGCTCTCCCCACAGTCTCTTGCTAAGTACTGTCTGATGTAGTTTTGCATGATTGAATTGTTTAACGTGCCTTAGGGAGTTACTGGAGCTATTCATTGGGGCTATTTCAAGAGGGATTCACTGCGCTCAGACAACTCCGTATGCACTCCACCCGAATCTGCCAGCAGTTACCTGACAGATTTCCTGAGCCTATACAAAATCTTATGTGCTGGCAAGGTCTTGAAACAGGTAAAGGGGAGAATGGACCTATCAAACACTAAGCTGACACCACCAGAATGGTGGAAACATTAAGATGGACAGCAAACAGGTCAGTTTTGAATGTTGCGGGCCGGGATTGAACTCAACATATCAGATCTTGAGTCCATGGCTTTACCGCCTTAGGGAAGCATAGGGGAGTTAGTAACTTAAGACTGATAGTTTTGTATGACTGAATTATTTACTGTTCTTGGGATTGGTAGAAGTATGGGTGGACAAGAACTAAAGGAGGAAGAGAGTTTGTTATTCAGACATAGTGTGGTACACTGTAAACCATGACATGGATGGGAGGTGGGCATAGGAAGTAGTTTTTCAGACCTACCACATCTATGATCTGATACAGTAATAATAATTCTGTGTATTAGCATACATTTGTTCATTTAAAAAGATGTTTTTATTGGGAATCGGTGATCCATTTTTGCTTATGACTGCACTATTGTTAGCTCTTGACTCGATCAATCCTTTCATGTGATTTTTTTATTTTGCTTATGACAATAATATGGCTGTCTGATTGTAAGCTCTTGACTCGATCAATCTTTTGTGTTTTTTTTATGGTTTGTGTTATTATAAGCTGTCGACTCAATCAATCCTTTCGTCTCCAGCAGCTGGCATAACACGACAGTAATACAGACATGTATGTTGTTAGCTAAGCCCTGCTTGGACTAGGAGTCTGTAAACTTCTTCAGTCTGTGGCCCGTTGCTTTGTGGATCAGTCCAGCAGATACTGGCACAAAATGGCTGCAGCTTCAGTAATTCACCCTGGCTTGTGCATCCATCACTGTATTTTACATGCAAGATGGCAGTAGCATCAGTAATTCACCCAGGCTTGTGCACCATCACCGTATTTTACATGCTGTACACTGTAGTTTATGGTTTCAAAACCTCGGGGAAACCGTACATTCCTGGCATGTATGTATGGTTTTTGTATTATAATTTATATAGAGTAGTGGTGGGAACAGTAGGTATGTGTGGGTGGGTAGAAGGTAGCACTAAAAGTAACACCTCACGTCCTCACCTCACCTCTCTCCTTCGCTGGGATTGGCGGTAGGAGCCACGCTCAACATCACAAGTCGTCTCGGATCACAGGACTGAAACAATCAGTGGGCGACTTCCTGGATACACAAGACCACAGATATCAGCGATGTTGTTGAAGTAGGAGGTGTGCGGTCGTCCATTCTTCTCCTTGCCTTAACCCTTTGACTTCTGCACCCTATCCACCAACTGCAGAAACTTAACCCTTTGAATCCTGCACCCTATCCACCAGCTTCCTGCAGAAAGCTGGTCATAGGATGAGGGATTCAAAGGGTTAATTTTTTGCTTTGATAGCAGGGTTGATAATTCGGGATGCTAGTAGACAGGTCACAGGAGTCAAACTCAAAGGGTTAACTTTCCTCAGCAGGAAAAGCTAAAAGTAAAGGCTGTCTTATAGTTATAACCCTAAGATCATAGGGAAGTGAGGTGATTTACTTCATCAAGAGACTTTTGATTAATTTGTTGGGGCCAGCATTATAAAGGCGGTGCCCTCTCTTTCGCTTGCTGCTTTATCTTTTCCAGTTCTCTGAACAAGGTCATTCACACCTGGGTGCACTGGAGGCCATACCCACAGAATTTTTCTTGCGTCAGATTTGCACCTGTGCAAGCCTGTACAGTCACATTCGAATTGTTTATGGAAAGTGGCAGCGTTAAACTAACAAGGCTTCAGAGGTGTGGTTGGTGGACTAGAATGCAGGAGTGCCAGACATAGTTTTGTATGACTGAATGGTCAGTCCTTGGGAAGGGTGAAAAGTTTTGTATGACTGAATGGTCACTCCTTGGGAAGGGTGGGAGCAAGGGCGGATAGGAATTTTTGTAGAAGAAAGTTTCTTAAAAAGTACTGGTTATATAATTACCTGAAACACTGTGACAGAGTGGTCATGATGGTGGGAGGTGAATGTTGGAATGAAAAAAATGTTGTGTATGTACTGTACTATATTTAGTTGTGGACGTAGGAAGAAAAATGTTTGACACATTTTTCATGTTTTTTTTTCTTTTTTTCTGTTTTCAGTATTTCTTGTACAGTGTTTTTATGTATTCATTTTAATAATCAGTGGTTTTCTTTCTTTTCTTCTTCTTCTTTTTTCTCTTTCTGTTTTTTTCCCCCTTTTCTTTTTTTTTTCTTTTCTATTAATTATCTTCAATTCATGTGAACCTTCTCCTTTAGCAATAATGATAACAATGTAATGCAGACATGTTGGCAGCTGTTAAATCCTGCTAGACCTTGGATGCTGTTTCTTCAAATTAAGCATAATGTTTCACTGTGTATGTGTGTGTGTATGTGTGCGTGTCTGTGTGCGTACATGTGGTTGTGAGTGTGTGTGTGTGTGTGTGTGTGTGTGTGTGTGTGTGTGTGTGTGTGTGTGTGTGTGTGTGTGTATGTGTTTGTGCATGCATGTGTGTGCGTGCGTGCTTCTGTGTGTGTGTGTGTGTGTGTGTGTGTGTGTGTGTGTGTGTGTGTGTGTGTGTGTGTGTGTGTGTGTGTGTGTGTGTGTGTGTGTGTGTGTGTGTGTGTGGCACACGTGTGTGTGTGTGGCACATGTGTGTGTGCGCACGCATGCATATGCTCCCTTCCTGTAGGCTTTTAGTCTCCTTTCAAAATACAGTTTGAAAGAAGATCCAAGGAGATAACCAAGTGATGAAAAAATAATGGAATAAAATGAATTAGAAGTAGAACTCAGAACAAAAGAAAGAAAACAAAGCTTAGAAAGAAAGAAAGGAAAGAAAGAAAGAAAGAAAGAAAACAAAGAAAGATTAATTAAACACACAGCAGGAAAATCCCTAAAGAAAGTCTCATATGAAGATAAAATTCTTGTTAGAAGAAGAAGCAATGAATGAAATAAATGAATAAAAATAAAACTTGTAGTGTAAGTGAGCAAGCCAGTGTTATGTATGGCATTGTAAGAGCAAATGGATGGTGTAGAGTTGATGAAACAGGCTGCAGGCAAGTGCCTGTGTTGCAGCATCCACTGTGCATTTGGGGGTAACTCCAGTGCTCTTTCATCTGCACCAACTTCCTTCCTTCCTTATCTTCTTTTTTTTGTCCAGTTTTTTTCCTCCCTCTTAAGCTGGGGTTAAGAGATGTATGTGTGTATGTGTGTTTGTGTGTGCGTGTGTGTGTGTATGTGTGTGTGTGTGTGTGTGTGTGTGTGTGTGTGTGTGTGTGTGTGTGTGTGTGTGTGTGTGTGTGTGTGTGTGTGTGTGTGTTTGTGTTTAGTGTGTGTGTGTGTGTGTGTGTGTGTGTGTGTGTGTGTGTGTGTGTGTGTGTGTGTGTGTGTGTGTGTGTGTGGAGAGAGAGAGAGAGAGAGAGAGAGAGAGAGAGAGAGAGAGAGAGAGAGAGAGAGAGAGAGAGAGAGAGAGAGAGAGAGAGAGAGAAATCTTTATTTTCAAGGGTTACACTAACACTTGTAACAGGCAATTTCAGGAAGCATACTTTTTTTTTTTATCAAAACCTATCATCCCCACACCTCCCCCCCCCCCCCCCATCACTACCACCTGCAGCTATCTCATTTCTGAGAGAGAGAGAGAGAGAGAGAGAGAGAGGAGAGAGAGAGAGAGAGAGAGAGAGAGGTGGTTGAGGAGAGGGTGAATAAGAAAGATGGCAACCACCTTCTGCAATCTGGGTTCTTAGAGAGGGTGTGGGAGAGGCGGGATGTGGTTGGGGAAGGGGATGGGTGGAAAGATGTGTCTGTTGAGCCTTTTCAAGATTTTGCTGATGTTAACTTGAAGGACCTTCCTTTAAAATAAGCAGTTCTGGCTTCTTCAGGCTAGAAGAACCGATTTGTTGAACAAGCAGATTTCTTTGATCTCTGGTAAAATATGTGCATGGGGGAAGAGAATTTCTTCACATATTACAGTGTGGTAAACTGTTTTTAGAGTATTGTTATGGAAAATCATATCTTGTAGTTCTAATTTAGTTTCAGAGTGTTTTTGTTCAATGGGGCAGTGTTGTTTTAGAACACAAATAAACATTTTTATTTTTATTTTTATTCGTCTTTGGCTAATTCTTGAAAGCAGAGATATTTTGAAACTGTTACTGTATTAAAAGCACTGAGCATGAAATAATTTTTAGTGTGAAGTATTATTGTTAATAATGTATAATTTTAAGAGTAAAGCATTACTGTTAATAATATTCTTAAAATTGTTAATTAAAAGCAGCAAGTGAGAATGAATTGCTAATTATGGAAATAGTGTTACTCATATACTCTCAGTTCTTGAAGTAGCGAAGGATGCTAATGGCCTCTCATTACATTTTTACAGTATTTCTCATTACACTTTTGCAGTATGAGTATTGAATGATAATAATAATGAAATGGCATGTTTTTTTTAAAGTGCCTTAACCCCATTAATTTCTCCCCAGGGGCTCTTTCGGTATAAATAGTAACCCTACCTTCTGGAATTTCTGTGCTAGAAATCATGTCTTTTCTGTCACTCTCTCTGTTTCTGCCTTGTTCCTTTGCTTTGTGTCATTTCTTCCTATCATTTTCTGCCTTGCTGGTCCATTCACCTGTATGTGTTTGATAAAGTCTTACATACTTAGGATTGATAATTGGGCACATAATATTATAAGTACATTTTTGGCTCTAGGGAAATGAGATATGCGGAAGTTATTTTAGGTAATTCAGGCCTGTTTTCGTACATGTTTTAGTGTCCTTGGTTGTGTTTAAATTTGTATTCAGGTGTGTTTTTTAAATCCCCTGTGTGATAAATTGGGTAGAGTGGTCAACATCAGGGGCATCTTCTTAGATTATGTGCGCAAACGTGTTGATATGTATACTTAATTTTCTTTTCTTTCTTTTTTGGTTTTTCCAGTTGAAGTATTGTGTATATATATATATTTTGAAACAGGTTATAGCCCTGATTTGGCTGTGTGCAGTCAGCTGGGCTTTAAACAACAATAACAAACCAAACCAAACCAAACCAAACCAAACCAAACCAAACCAAACCAAACCAAACCAAAAAAGAACAAAACAATAACAACAGCAACAATTTCAATAACAATAACAGTAACAAGAACCCGATTAATTTTGGCTGCCCAAGACATCTCCAGACTCACAGAAACTAAGATCACCTTCTAAGCAGGACATGAAGGGTGACAGACTCTGGGACAGTATTTGTTCACAATGCTGTGAGAATGGGATTGGGGATGCCTTTTCAGACTGAGACTGCATGACAAGGCTTACTCTGAGCTTACAGTCAGAATATGTCCTGCTGTCATGACAGCCAGCAGAGAATCTGCAGAATTGGTTTGGAAATTTAAGACCCTTGTTGATACATGTATACATCTGTTAAGTGGATGAGATTCATTTACATCTGGTCCCATTCTTCCCAAGGAGTCCTTTGGCATTGCATACTGGAGTGGGTCTGTGTTGAAAAATCCCATGATATATTTTGGGATTGATGGGGGTTCAAATCCCGGCCTCCCAGTCAGTATGTAGCCCGTTTCACTAAACATTTTGTGTCGTTGATTGATTGGTTCAGTTTTTACGCCGACACCCACCTCAGGTGATACGGCTGACGGGGATAACCATCCCAGGGAGGTGGGGGAAGGGGAACTTATCTAATCCTGTACTGACACCACCAGAACAACAATGACTTTAAGATGGGACAGTGAGAAGGCCAGTTTTAATGTAGCACAACCCGGGATTCGAACCTACAGCCATCAGCATGTGAATCCGAGGCTCAAACCAACTGAGCCACTGAGGCCCGCTCGTCGTTGACTGACAGTGCATGTTGCTTTTTTCTTTTTCAGGGAGGGACCTCCACGACCTGGTGCAGGACTATGACTACAACCGCGTGCTGCTGGAGAACATCCCTTCCCCCCACTACGTGGTCATCCCCACCCAGCTGCGCAACAAGATCACCTACCCCCTGTCCACCAGAGAACATCACCTCAGGCATCATGTAAGTGTTTTTATGTCCTCTGGGTTTGTCTGTTGGGTTGGTAGGGGGAAGAACATACGGATTTGGAGATTGCTCAAGAGGAATTCATCGCACTCAGACAGTTCCATATGCGCTCCACCCAAATCTGCCAGCAATTATCTGGCAGACTCCTTGAGCCTGCGCAAAATCCTAGATCAGCGTCTTGAACTGAGGAGGGGATTAGGGAGGGGGGGGGGGGGGACCTTTGAAACACTAAGCTGACACCACCAGAATGATAGAAACATTAAGATGGGCAGTGAACTGGCCAATGTTTAATGTTGCTCGCTGGGACCGAACTCAAGATATCAGATCCTGAGGGACAGGAAGGAGTATCCACTCTGGACTTCCTCTGAGGCCTGGTTCAGGTGAAGGTAGAGCTTCTGCCTTTCAAGTGTTTTCTTCTTCGCCTTTTCCTCTCGCTATATGCAGAGTTAATTTATTTTCAGATATATCAGACGACACTTAGTCTTGTGTACATGTCGTCATCAGTGTTTCGAGGCAACATAGATGAGTCAGACACCTCCCTTTCAGTCTGATTGCACGGGTTTGAGTCTGACTCAGATCAGTCAGACATCTCCCTTTCAGTCTGATTGCACGGGTTTGAATCAGACTGAGGGAGAAAGTAATTCTGTGAAGTCTTCAGTCTGTTCTGCAGTGAATGGACACCGGATGCTTGTATTAGTTGGGGAAGGTAAAGCAGCAAGAAAGAGGAGATGGGCACCACCCTCATAATGAAACATAATGAAAATTATGGTCATGGCTTTTCTTTTTTACGGAGAAAAGTGAGGTGTCTGCTACCTCACTGCCTTACAACAAAGGCACTGCCCTCATAATATTGTCCCTGAAAACAAGTATGGTCTCTACCACCTCACTCCCTACGTTGGCTACAACCTCTGGGATATAGGAGAAGTCTTTGTCTTTGTTTTGAGTTGTCTGCTGGGAGGGGGAAGAGAGAGAGAGAGGAGGAGCGTGAAAAATGAGAGGGACGGTAGGGTGGAAAGAAATTTTATATCCACCTGGGACCTCTTTTGAGGAATCATGTAAATGTCTTTTCCAATCTCCCATTTTAATAAAGAAAAATGAATATGGAAATTGTTCCAGAATATTGACTGGAAGAGAGAGAGAGAGAGAGAGAGAGAGAGAGAGAGAGAGAGAGAGAGAGAGAGAGAGAGAGAGAGAGAGAGAGAGAGAGAGACAATGACAATGACAATGATGCTTTATTTTTCAACGGTAAAAGCTATTGGCTAGAAGCCATTTTTCAAACTTGCCGTTGATATTCTATACACATGACATTTGTTTACAGTAACAAGTACAGCTTAAGGAAAATACATGTTGAATACTAAAATTAAGATAAATGAAATCAAGAAACGTACACAGTCACCACTTAGAGATAGGTAGATAGATAGATAGATAGATAGATAGATAGATAAGATAGATAGATAGATAGATAGATAGAAGAAGAGAGAGAGAGAGAGAGAGAGAGAGAGAGAGAGAGAGAGAGAGAGAGAGAGAGGTAGATAGTATAGATAGATAGATAGACAGATGAGCAGGTAGATAAGTAAAGAAAGAAAGAAAGATAATGTTGATAGTGATAATAATAAAAATAAGACGAAGAAGAGGAAGAAGAAGAAGGAAGAGGAGGAGGAGGAGGAGGAGAGGAAAACACAGTAAACAAAATAGTAATAAGATAAAACAAAATAAAATGAAATAGAGGGAGAAGAAACATTACATGTGACAAATTTATAGAAGATAAATCAAGCGTCAAATAGACTAATGTTCTTACAATTAAATCAAAGAAGATGAAATCAATTTTCTGATTACACACAAAAAATATTAAAACTGCTACAAACAACAATTACCACTACTACCACTACTACTACTACTACTACTACTACTACTACTACTACTACTACTACTAAACCCAAAGATAATAAATGGAGGTAGAAAAAAGAGCAGTTCAGAAGGATGATTAGAGGGGGGGAAAAAAAAAAAAGGGGGGGGGGGGAGTAGCAAACATTGGGTCGATTGAAGGCATAAACACATAAAATTCTACAGGAGACAGAAAATCAACAGATGATATGAAGTCAAATAGACAAATGTATAGATAGATAAATAAAGTAAATTTTACTTTCGACAATAGGAAATTACAGTAATGATAAACGCATATGTATAATAGAAATATCATACATGTGTAAACAAATCAATAATTCATGTAATAAGACATAAATAAATCAAGAATAGTAACCATAATCAAGCGCCGTTTTTCTTGATAGGAGAAGAGAGATACAAGCATGATATGGATAACAGTTGGAGAAAAGTGACAAATACAGACAGCAGATAAGAGCCAACCAAACAAACAGACAATATGGCTCACAGATAAGATGGGCAAGCAAGCAAAGCAAAAAACAAACAAACAAACAAAATGAACAAAGGCAATGAGAAATAAAGAAGAAGCAAGACAGAATCAAACACGTCATAGAGTCATCAACAAATCATCGCATATAATACAGAAATAAATACTGGTTGGCTGTTTGAACTGTTAAAATATCAATAATGTTAAAGAGAAAAAAGAAAAAAAAAAAAAAAAAAAAAAAAAGAACACGAATTATCATTGAGAGAGAGAGAGAGAGAGAGAAAGTGAGAGACAGAGAGAAAGTGAGAGACAGAGAGAAAGAGAGAGAGAGTATGTGTGTATACAAGTGTGTGTGTAAAAGTATTTGTGTATGTGTCTGTGTTAGAAAAATGTGTGAAGATGACTCTGCTGTTTATAGGTAGATCTTCATCAAATTTTGTTCAAAACTGTTGCATGTTGAGGAGCCACAAAAGCATAAGTTTTGAATGAAAAATCCAAGGTCAAGGTCAAATGGACCAAAAATACCTAAAATCAGCATTTACGTTTTTTCAAGGAAGGTGTTTGAAGAGCACTATCTTGGGAACTTTCACCTGTTACATAAAACAAGTTTTCACAGGGGTGGTAGTGTACTACTGTCCTTGATACACATCAAGTTTTATTTCAATTTAAGCTTCTTCGGGGTCACAGGACCTTGAGAAATACAAAATCCGTATTTTCTGTGATCATATAAAAGGGACTTTGGCTTGAGATCCCTCATGAGGGTGCACAAATAAAATGCTAGGTTGGATTTTATCAACCATGATAGTCGACCATATATAAAAATGAGTGTTGGAATGGCGTGATAATCTTACTATATTTCCCCACCTTCTGTTTTCCTGTTGTTTGTTAAAAGGGATGGAAGTCCAGGATGGATGGATCATAAGGGAGGAAGGACAAAATAACTTCAATAAGAAAGGAGACAGAGAGGGGTTTGGGGTGGAATAGTGGTAAAGGGGTTCATCTGACTCCGATTCTGACATATCATATCGTTTTGGTTTGTTTTGCCATGAGGGAGGGAGGGTCTGTAGGCAGATACATCATCTTTTTTGTGCTATCTGTAGGAGGCAGGGATGAAGGGTAGACAGATGATTTGGGAGAGAAAGAGAGGAAGAGGAATATGTGTGTGTGTGCGTGTGTGTGTGTGCGTGTGCGTTGTGTGTGTGTGTGTGTGTGTGTGCGCGTGCGTGCGCGTGCATGCATGTGTGCATGTTTGCACGCTCATACGTATTGCAGGCATGTGATGTGTTGCTGTGTGCTTGGTTGTCCCTCTCCCAAAACCTGTTTTCTTTGTCTGTGAACGTTTGTTTTGAGGGTGGAAGGGAAGGGAGCAGGGGGCAGAAAGATGGGGAAAAAGAGAGACAGGGAAGTATAGGATTAACCCTTTGACTCCGGCACCCTATCTACCAACTGCAAAAACTTAACCTTTGATTCCCTCGCCCTATCCACCAGCTTCCTACAAGAAGCTGATGGATAGGGCGAGGGAATCAAAGGGTTAAGTTTTTGTTTTGCTTGTATGGTTGACAATGCAGGATGCTGGTGGACAGGGTGCGGGAGTCAAAGGGTTAAATGTGTGTGTGTATATTTGTGTGTGGTGTGCTAGAAGTGGTTTTATTTGGACATAAACTTGGGGGTGGGGTGGGGTTACTTTTTTTTTTTTTTAATCAAAGTGTGCATTAATTAAAAAAAACTGTCAAACACAAAGGTGATTTCATTGCTCTGTGAATTGGTCATTGTTTGATTGATAGAATTGTCAGTTGTTTTCCAGTTTTTTTTCCACTGTTTTGTTTTGTTTTTTGCAATAGGGTACCCATGAGCACATGAAACAGGTGGTGATTCAGCTGAGACTGAATGAGAAAAAAATCAGGATCAAGTTGGAACGTAATGAGTAAGTAATATTATTCTCTGTGTGTACATATGTGTGTGTGTGTGTGTGTGTGTGTGTGTGTGTGTGTGTGTGTGTGTTGTGTGTGTGTGTGTGTGTTGTGCATGTGCTTTGTGTGTGTGTGTGTGTGTGTGTGTGTGTGTGTGTATGTGTGTGTGTCTGTGTGATGCATGTGCTTTGTGTGTGTGTGTGTGTGTGTGTGTGTGCGTGCGTGCTTGCATGCGTGTGTGCATGCGTGTGTGTGTGTGTTTTACCATGGGCCATGTTTCAAGTAAATGTGTAGAATGCATGGTTATTGTTTGTGATATATTGTTTTTATTTATTCACATATTTTGAGTGTTTCTGGCCAAAATGCTGTACCTGCCTTTTCTGTTCCTTATAAAGTTACACCATTCTGACACGTAAACTGTGAATTGATTTGTCAGTAGTGTTTTGAAATCTGTCTTGTCTGTATTACAATATAAATTATAATGCCTTATTAGCTGTGATGAAAATTAATATTGAATCATACATGTTTAGCTATCATGAATATACTGAAACTATGCATATATCCTCAGTCTGTATTATTATACAGTGCCTTCCTGACCCTTCCTACCATCTCTGCCCCCTTCCTCTTTCCATTTATCACATTCCAGTATTTGTTGTATCATCAGTAACTTGGCTTGACAGGCACAACATTTAAAAAAGAAATTCACCACCCTTCCCAATTCCAGCTTTTCTTTTAGCATTTATTGTTCTCTCTCATCCCGTCAAATTGACCAAAACAAAACAAAAGAAAAGAAAAGAATTTTTTTCCTGTTTGATCCATAAATTATGGTTGTTTTGTTTTCAGTGCCTTGTTATCATCTGGTATCATGGTCAAGCACTTCACAGAGACCAACCAGCAGGTCATTCAGAAGGTAAGCTGGTCAGTTCTGAATGTTGATTGAACACATCGTGGACACTATTCTGAGTGCTGGCAGAAAATTATCTGACATGATCCTTTGAGCTGTTTTTACATTGTACACCAGATTGGATGGCTTTGGCTTCTGTCCGATGCAATAGAAACATTAGTTTGAAAAAAAAAATTATAGAGTATTCAACAATCAATTTATTGTCAGATGAAGTACTGTTCTTTGGAAAGAGTGATATAATGCCTTTTGGATAGTCGTTTGTCTCTCTATTTATATTTAAAGTTGTATAATGTGTGTATGTAATCAGCAGGAAACAAAATCTCCATTTTTCATTTTCAAAGATGTACAGAAGGGGTAAGGTATTCAAATGGAAACAAGTTTAAATACCCATGTTCATTTTCAAAGGTGTGCTGTGCTGTGGGTATGTAATCAAAGGGAAACAACTTCGTAAATCATTCATTATTTCTTTCAGTGTCTATTCACATAAGCACTTTTAGATGATCATAATTAAGCTTGATAGAGTGTTAGATGTGCCCCATTAAAAAGTCTACTTTGTAAGTTGTGACACATTAACTCTTTGACTCCCATACCCTGTCGACCAGCATCCTGCATTGTCAACCTTGATAGCAAAGCAAAATCTTAACGCTTTGATTCCCTCACCTGTCCACCAGCTTCCTGCAGGACACTGGTGGATAGGGTGAGGGATTCAAAGGGTTAAGTTTGTGCATTTGGTGAATAGGGTGTGGAAGTTGAAGGGTTAAAAAAAATTGCTGCTTTCCCTCTTTTGGTGGTCAGCACCACCTACCTGCATTTTTCTGGTATGAAAAAAAAAGTTATAGTTGTGACTTTGTTGAATGTAACTTGTGACCCAAGAAAAGTTTCATCCCACCAGGACAGTTCCATATGTGCTTCATCCAAGTCAGCCAGCAGTATGTTACCTGGCAGACACCTTGATCCTGTGCAGAACCCTTTTTATGATGGCAGGGTCTTGAAATGGGGGAGAGGAGGAGGGGCCTATGAAGCACTTGACACTGCCAGAATGCTTGGAGCATTAATTAATATGGGGCAGCGAACAAGCCAGCTTTTTGTGGTGTGGGGTGGGAAAGAACTCGAGACTTGAGATACACTTGAGTCCACGGCTCTATCAAAAAAGCCAGCCATAAACTGAGGCCCGCTTAACCCTTTTAGACCCGCACCCTATCCACCAGCTGCAAAAATTTAACTCTTTCACCCCCTCGCTCTGTCCACCAGCTTCCTGCAGGAAGTTGGTAGATAGGGTGAGGGAGTGAGAGAGTTAAGTTTTTGTTTTGCTGTCAAGGGTGACAGTGTAGGACGCTGATGGATAGGGTGAGGGTGTCAAAGGGTTAAGGGTGTAGTTGGTTGCGGTTTTTTGTTTCAATTTTTTTTAATATCCCACTTGTTTTGGTTGTTGCCCAGTAATGTGGGAAACCACTTTTTCTAAGTAGAGTATCCTGAATTTTGTACCGAAAATATTTTTGTTGGTGGGGCAGGGCAGTGAGGGTCAGTGAAACAAATACAGCAATGCATAATGTTTACAGCATAACAGTCTGTGCCCCCCTCTTTCTGTCTGTATTTGTGTGTCAGTATCGTGTGAAGCACCATTGTGTAAAGCCCCACTGTCTCTGTCTACAGACTGTGGAGCACTGCTACTACCATGGTTTTGTCAAAAAAGATGAATGGTCAAGCGTGGCGCTCAGTACTTGTCATGGAATCAGGTGAGACCGTTTTTTTGGTTTGTAGTTTTTTTCCTTTGCTGCCCTATCTGTTCCTGTTGCCGTTTCTGCTCTACTCCTTTGTCATTAACCGCGTTCATTTTATATCTCCAACTCACCTCCAAAGTTCATTTCTAAACCTTCTAAGACTGAGGTCACCATGAGAGCTCAGTGCTATAATATGACGGTGAGAATGGGGACAATAGTGATGATACTATGGAGTAGAATGGAGATGATAGTAAATATGCTGTGATGTTCCTATGGTAGAATGGGGACAATAGTGATGATACTATGGAGTAGAATGGAGATGATAATAAATATGCTGTGATGTTCCTATGGTGTTCCCTTTCGGATTGAGACTGCATGATACGAGGGTTGTTCAATTTAAGATGTCACCACCCCCTTAAAAAACGTACCTCTCATCTCAGCAACTTGAAACTTTTACATCCCCTCGAAGTATTCTCCGTTGGCTAGGATGCAAAGTTCAAGCCTCCTACGCCAATTCTCAAGCGCCCTCTGATAGTCGGTTTTAGGCAGACCAGACAACTCTGATCTTACGGCTTTGGCGAGGTCTTGTACCCGGTCAAACTTACGCCCAGCGAGCTTTTCCTTCAGAACAGGGAACAGCCAGAAGTCGCATGGGGCCAAGTCGGGGCTGTAGGGTGGGTGGTCCAAAACTTGGATCCCTTGCTCGCTCAGGAAGGTTGTGGTGACCTTCGCCTTATGGGCACTGGCATTGTCATGCAGAAGAAGGGTCCTCTGGGTGCAGACGGTTGGGCGCTGCTCATGGATTTTTCCTACAACTTTGGGGAGCACAACTTGGGTATAGTAGGAGGCAGTGATTGTTGATTTCTCAGGCAAAATGTCAATTGCCACAAGGCCTTGCGTGTTGAAAAAAATAGAAAACAGTCGCTTGCGACTCTGGAATCCTGGGCGAAGAACAACTGGTCGGTCTCCGTCAGGGCCAACCCACATGCGGTTGCAGCGTTTGTTGGGGATGCCGTAGAATGTGAGCCAACTCTCATCTCCCGTCACTAAGTCACACAGTCGTTTTGGCCCGTTGGGCTCAAACTCATCGAGCAGTTTGCGTGAACATGCCACCCGCTGCTGCTTCTGATCATCACTTAAGAGATGTGGCACCCATCTTGCAGCCAGTTTTCTCATGTGAAGGTCTTTGTGCAGAATGTTGTTAATGGTGCCAATTGAAAGCTCACATGCCTCGCTTAATTCCCGCACAGTCGAATGTGGATCCTCCTCTATCAGTCTTTTCACATATGCAATGTTTTGTTCGTTCCGAGCTGGTAAAGCTCGCTCTGCACGATTACCCCAATCAGATGGCACTCTACCTGCTCCTAATTGTTTGACCCACCTGCAAACTGTGCGGTAAGACACACAATCCGTTCCGTAAACAGCTTGCAAATCTGCGTGTATCTTCCTACAATCGTCACCAAGTTGTAGCCTTGTGAAAGTGTAGAAACGAAATTGCTCATTGGTGACGTCCATTTTTTTCAGGCTCAGCTATTTGAAACACATTTGTAATTACGTCATACTCCGAGTTGCGTCATGATGTCAACTTTATTTTCTGCATGCTAATCAGGTAAACTTTAAAATTGTGTTTGGTATAAACATTTTTCTGTGCGTTGCTTCGTTTTCAAACGGCAAGCCTAGTGTCATCTTAAATTGAACAACCCTCGTAGAACTGTACTGTATGCTTGCTTTCATAACATATCCTGGTGTGAATTGGGTTCCAGAGGTACAGACACCTGCAGTGTTGGTCCAGAAATTTGAGCAAGACCCTTATTGATGCATCCGTAATAAAATAGATGAGGCTCAGCTGTGTGGTCCCAGTCTTCCAAAAGTGCCCATAGCATGTGCAGTTGTGGGTAGAGATTGAAAAACTGCACAGTGATATTTTGGACTGACTGGGGTTTGAATCCCTGACCACCAGCCCATAGCCAGTTACATGGTGGGGCCATTTTCTATTTTCTGTTCGTGTACAAGTTTTTCAGCCTGACAATGGTGTACTACTTTCTTACATTGAAAAATTGCTGTACAATTTAATGTGAAATTTGTTCAAGATATTTGAGTTGTTAGAAATCTTGAGATGTCAGCTCTGGTGAAAACATTTCGGTTCAGCACTGTGAAGACTTAATTGAACTCTGCTGATGTAACTGCGTTGGTACAGTGTGATTTTTGTTAGAACCCTGTAAGTGATTGAAAAACAAACAAAATCAAAACAGCTTTGTCTTACAGTTTAGTCAGGATTCGTAGAAATGAAAACACAGAAAAGAAGAAAGTCGAATATCAAACATTTGTTGAATAATGAAACAAGGTGAATGGAAAATTTAGATATATATTCAGAATGCTAGGTGTGGCAACATGTAACGACAGTAAATCCCCCTTTTTTTTTTTTTTAACTTTGAACACACCAAATCAAAAACCAAACCTTTGAAAGCTACATGAAATTTGGCCAGTGACAGAGAACTGAACTAGTTAGGTTAGCTACAGATTTTGATTTGTAAGTGTACTAGTTAAACTAGGATTTGAGAAAAAAAAAATCCTCATGTTGCTGTAATGGTATGTCATTCCATCATGGGAATAACTTGGTAACCCTTTCATATTCATGACATCTTGTGTCACCTGACAGTGGAATGGAAACATTCATCCTCAAATCGCCCTGATTAACTCGGTAATTTCTATAAGAGGCTGCCACACCTCTCTTAGTTACTATATAGGGTCAGAGTCTCAGTCAGCCAGCTCAAGAGAGGTTTTCAGATTTGTAGAAATATAACTGGATGCCATGCACTGTGTGGAAAGCACCAAGCCTTCAACTAGTTCAAGAGACCTGTGTGTGAAACACTGTGTGTGCTGTTTACCATCGACCATAGGGTCTAAATTACATGGCTTTATTAGTGTGTTAACCCTTTGAATCCCGCACCCTGTCTACCAGCATCCTGCATTGTCAGCCATTCCAGCAAAGCAAAAATTGAATCCTTTGACTCCCTCATCCTTTCCAGCAGCTTCCTGCAGGAAGCTGATGGAAAGGGTGAGGGAGTCAAAGGGTTAAGTTTTTGCAGTTGGTGGACAGGGTGCGGGAGTCAAAGGGTTAAGAAAATCTTTCTTCCGTGAATTTGGATAAGGAAACGGCTGTGTGTTTGTCAGCATGCCTGTATTTGTATGAAAATTGACAGTTCAGATATCAAAGGATTATGGTACAAATAAAGCAGAACAATGAATAGAGAGAGAAAGAGAGGGGTTAGGGGTTTGCCAATGAATTTCTGTCAAAGGACTACTGTTATACCAGTGTGTTCCAGTATTTCATGTGGTAACGTCTGAAGTGTAGTTTCACTTTTTTTGTATTTTCTGCTCGTGAATTCCTATCAAGGGACTGCTGGCATACCAGTATGTTTCTGTATGCTTCAGTGTTTTGGGTGGTAATAGCTTAATATTGTGATGTAGTTTCACTTATCTGTGTTTTATTTGCAGGGGTGTGA
>CM060309.1:90031958-90066958 GCA_030674185.1 Monoplex corrugatus
ATTATGAGAAGAAAACAATGCAGTAGTGCTGGTTTACTATTGTAACTTCTATTTTTGTCATTTATGTGCATGCTTATTATGTGTGAAGCTGGTAAAGGTTTTGATGATTTTGACAGTTGTTCAGTGTAGAAGTTAATGGAGATCATTATGTGTCTTGCTCACTTTGTGTGATTTTGTGAGATGACTTATGCTGGGCTGTGAGACAGGTTGTTATTCATTGTGAGATATTTAATGAGACTGGAAATAGAGATTTAAAAAAACGATATACTATTGAAGTGTATGATTGTCTTGATTGTAAAGGATTGAAATGAAAAAGAAAAGATTGTCAAAAATCAAAGACAGAAAAGATTGTCAAAAATCAAAGACAAACAAACAAATAGACAGATAGACAAAAATAAATGCCAGTCAGAAATTAAAGACAAAGCAAACAGACAACAGACTGACAGATAGACAAAGTATATGCCAACAGTAAGATTTTTTTATCATGTCTTTTCTCACATGTTTCAGTACATGGGTCTGAACTTCAGCCAGCAGCTGGTCACTCGCTATGCTTTGGAGATTGCCAACATTGTGGATCTGGTGAGTAATGTCTGATTATTCACTGTACTTTCTTGAGCGTACTTCCAGATGTATGTTAGGTCCCCATTTTTGTGAAATAAATGCTATATGTAGAAGACGTTTTCTTCATAGGTCATGAATATATTGGTAACTGATCATGCAACAGAATGTGTTACAAGGCATAAGTATGTACTAAGTATAATGTGTCAATTGTCAAACAGGCTGAATGCACCAAGATACTTGGCAAAGCTTAGTCTGATGTATGGATTAGAATTAAGACTAATTAACGGTATAGAGAGATCAAGATTTCGCTTGAGGGCCTTCAGAGGAAGAGATATACAGCAGATCCTGAAAATTACATGGGTGCAGAACATCTCCAGCAGAGAATGATCGTACAATAGAAGAAGAGATTGAGTTGGCTGGGCCATGTGCTCAGGACTAGCAAAACCAGACACCCTTATACTGCTCGTCATAGGCACCACTAGGAAAAGAAACAGGGGCAGACCATCCCCCCATGGGGATGAAGGGGGTCTTTCATTATGAATAGTATCCCACCTTCTGGAAAATCTGTGCGAGAAATTTCCTCTTTTCTGTCACTCTTTGTTTCTTTCTTCCTCCTTTGCTTTCTGTCATTTCTTCCTATGGATTTCTGCCTTAATGGTCCATTCATCTGTATGTGTTTGCTAAAGTCTTGTGTACTTTTTCTTAGGATTGATAATTGGGTACATGTATTTAGTGCATTTTTGGCTCTAGGGAGGAGAGATATGCAGAAGCAATTTTAGGTAATTTATGCCTGTTTTTATATGTGTTTTGGTGTCCTTAGGTATACTTTGTTTGTATTCAGGATGTGTTTTTTAAATCCCCTATGTGATAAATTGGACGGAGTGGTCAATGCCGGGGCATGTCCTTAGATTATGTGTGCGAATGCATTGATGTGTGTACTTACTTTTCTTTTCTTTTTTTTTTTTTTGTGTTGAAGTTTTGTATGTTTTGAAGCGGTTATAGCCCTGATATGACTCTACACAGTCGGCTGGGCTTTAAAAACAATAACAAAATAGGGGCTGACCAACAAGCAGCAGATAGTGTACAGTTCAGTTACAGATGAAAGAAGCCATTAAAACATGGAATCAGCTGTCCTGGCTTGTTCAGGGCTATTGTGATGGAAGAACTTGGTTGATGGCAGAATGAAGTGGATTGAGAGAGAGATAAAAACATAGAGTTTCCTTTTCAGGTTGAATTGTGTATATTTGAATCTTTTGATAGTAATGTCATTTACAAGAGCCGCCTGACTACTACAATAACAGCAGTAAAAAGATGAACAGAAAGCACACCAACCCCAAACTTACCTTTTATTTATTTTACATTATTTTACTATGATATTTTCATTTGCAGCAGACTTGTTCTACTTGCAAGCTTGTGGATGAAAGTAACTTCATATTGTAAATAGAAGAGACAGAGAAACCACCTTTTTTACATTATTTCTTGTGTTTGTGTGTTTGTAGTATTATCGTGACCTCGGCTTCCACATTGCTCTCACCTACCTGGAGTACTGGGACATCGCTGACAGGTTCATTGTCAGCTCACAGCAGAGAGAGCTCCTGCAGAAATTCCAGACATACAAGAAGTCTTCCCTCCCCAGTGACCAGTTTGATGTTGTCTTCTTTCTCACGTGAGTCTTTGTAGGAATAATAGTGGTGATGATGGCCGTGATGATGATAATAATGATGATGATGGTGGTGGTGATAATAATGATGATGATGGTGGTGGTGGTGATGATGATGATGATGATGATGATGAAAGGATGGCCACAACAGCAACAGCACAACAACAACAACAACGACAACAACAACAACTACATAAACAACAACAACAACTACATAAACAACAACAACAACAACAACAACAACAACAACAACAACAACAACAGCAAAATTAAAACAAAACAATGAAACAACACAAGCCAAACAAAAACCAACAATAATAATGTACAATAACTTACACTAGTGATATCGGTAATGATGAGTAAAAATTACTCAGAAGACTCAGCTTCATGAAGCTTATGTCTGTAGGTTCTCTGCACTCATTACATACAGCAGAATAATAAAAAAAAAGCAGCAAAATCAGGTATCAGTGTTTATTTCCAATTGAGAAAAATAAATAAATAAATAGATAGATAAATAAATAAGTAAATGATTATAATGATTAAGGGTATAAGTGTCTCACTGGTAAGAATAAGACCAGTGTGGTGCCAAATATTCCTGCATGTGTACTTTTGTGGACACCTAGCACATGCACAAAACATGATACCTACACTGTATGAGAACACACCACTGAGGCTTAAACTCTTCTGTTTTTTTTCTTTAGGTTTCTGCCCTTATAGCTAACGTTTTCGTGTGAAAAAAACAACCAGAGACACATGCACACACAGAGACACGCACAAGCACGCATAAGCACATACACATGCACACACACACGCACACACGCACGCAGGCATGCACGCACGCATATATATATATATATATATATACTTATACACACACACACACATTCTCGCATGCACGCACGCATATATATATACACACACACACACACAAACGCTTACACACACACACGCACGCAGGCACGCGCAGGCACACACGCACACGCACGCGACGCACGCACACGCGCGCATACACACACACGCACACACGCACACACACACACACACACACGCACACACACACGCACACACACGCACACACGCACACACACACTCACACACGCACGCACGCACGCACGCACGCACGCACGCACACACACACATAGACACACACACATGCACGCACACGCGCTCACACACACGCGCGCGCGCACACCACACACGCGCGCACACACACACACACACGCAACACGCACGCACGCACGGCACGCACGCATGGGCGCGCACGCACGCACGCACGCACGCACGCACGCACGCACGCACGCACGCACGCACGCACGCACGCACGCACGCACGCACGCACGCACGCACGCACGCACGCACACACACACACACACACACACACACACACACACACACACTCTCTGTATAAACTAATGCAGCCTGGCTGTTTTAACGTTCTGAATGCTTTTCTGTTGCTCGTTAAATCATATTATGATACCTTATATGGTACAATGCCAATATGACTTCGTGGATTCATCCATCTCATCGTCACCTTCTATATTCTTTCTTTCTTTATTTATTTATTTGTTTAAATATTTATTTATTTATCTATCTATTTATATGTCCATTCATTTTTTTTCTTTTCGTTTAAAAGCATATATGTGAATGGACGTTAAAAGAAATAAAGAATGAACGAATGAACACATACACATGCACGCACGCACGCACACACACAATGTATGTATACACACACATGCACATGTACGCACACAGGCACACACACGCACACACACGCGCGCATGCACGTACATGCGCACGCGCATGTACAAACACACACACACACACACACACACACACACACACACACACACACACACACACACACACACACACACACACACACACTCACACTCACACACTTGCTCACACACTGATAAACACACATGCACCCCATATTCCAAGAAAAATACATGTTTTGTAAAATGATGATGGTGCATTGCTTTTACTGTGATTACAGGGGCATAACATTGGATGACAACAGTGTTGGTATGGCCATACCTGACTCCGTGTGCTCTGAAAGAGCTTTGGGGGTTGTCAAGGTAGGTTATGCTGTGAATTTTGTGGTGTGTGTTGTGTGTGTGTGTGTGTGTGTGTGTGTGTGTGTGTGTGTGTGTGTGTGTGTGCTCATATAGATATGGGTGCTTGCATGATATGTTAATGCATAGTTCAAATTGTGAGTATGTGGATGATTTTTTTGTGTTATTGTGTAGAATAACTGCACACGCTTCAAGCACTGACACTGAAACACACACACACGCATGCACGCACGCACGCACGCACGCACGCACACACACACTCACTCTCTCTGTCTCTCTCTGTCTCTCTCTCTCTCCTTGCCCTCCAGAATCACAACAACAATGGCAACAGTAAAAAGAAATAAGATAATAAATAAGAAAATGTTTTGAGAATTTCATTTCGTGTTCTTATAGCGCAGCAGTGATGACGAAGAAGAAGTAATAATGATAATCATAGTAATAATGATGATGACAGTTTTCTTTTTTCATTTATTGTCTATGTCAGGCCACATCTGTTGAGAGATGTTGATGTTTTTCTGTTGTTTCTGTTGACTTCCATGGAGTTTGGTGGTCAGAGGAGTTGTAGTCAGCTATGTCTCCTGTTGCTCCTCTCTGAGATAGAGATGACAACACAGCAAAATATGCTGTCTAGTCCTCTTGACTGCAGGGGCAGGTTAATGAAGGTGTCAGCTTGAACTTAAGGTTCATCTGAGTGTTTAGGTTGTGGTCGGTGCGGAGCTTCATTAGGACCCCTTGCTGATTTTGGGTATGAAAGTGGTAATTGTTTGTTTGATTCGATCAGCATGGAGGAACCAGAAGATCAGCGACCAATGGATGAGAGCTGAAGGAGTGTACATTCCGAAGGAGCAGAACTCCAGCAGCATCAATCAGTTCAGGCCAATATCACTTCTGAACGTCGAGGGGAAAATCTTCTTCTCTGTTATGGCAGCAAGATTGACAAAATACCTGACTGAAAACAAGTATCTGGATATGTCAGTCCAAAAGGGAGGCATACCAGGAATGCCTGGATGCTTGGAACATGCCACGTTGATTTGGGATGCCATCCAAAAAGCAAGAACAGAGAAGAGAGACATTGACGTAGTTTGGCTTGATCTGGCGAATGCATATGGATCAGTTCCACACGATATGATCCAGCTGGCTCTTGAAATGTATCACATCCCAGAAAACATCCGAACAATGCTGAGGAAGTATTTCCAAGGGTTCTCAATGCGGTTCTCTACCAAAGAATACACCACGGACTGGATAGACCTAGAGGTGGGCATTGCAATGGGCTGTGCAATCTCTCCCATACTGTTCGTGTTGGCAATGGAAGTCATCTTGAAAGCTGCAATGAAGAGTTCAGGTCCAGTGAATCTGGGAGATGGATACCAGATGCCTCCTCTGAAAGCTTTCATGGATGACACAACAGTCTTGTCCACGGATGAGGAAGAGACACACCAAATCTTAAAGCAGCTGGATGAGCTGGTGGCCTCTTCAAGAATGAGGTTCAAACCTAAGAAATCCCGAAGTCTCTCACTGCGAAAAGGAAAAGTGGCAGATTCAGTCAAATTCATGGTAGCCAACCAAGCCATCCCCACTGTCACAGAAGAGCCAGTAAAAAGTCTCGGAAGATGGTATGATGACTCCCTGAAAGACACACAAAGGGGATGTGAAACCAAGCAAACAGCAGAAGAAGGCCTGAAGAAAATAGATAACTGCGGACTGCCAGGCAAATACAAAGTCTGGTGTCTACAGTTCATGCTGATACCAAAGCTGCTGTGGCCACTGCTAATCTATGACATTTGCACCAGCACAGTCGAAGCAATGGAAGCCAAAATCAACAAATACACAAGAAAATGGCTCGGTGTCCCACCTGGTCTCACTGATGTTGCATTCTACTGTCGTCAAGCAATGCTGAAGCTACCTCTGAAATCCATAGTGGAGGAATACAAAGTTGGAAAAGCAAGACTGTTGAGCATGCTGGAGGAATCGGAGGACAATATCGTGAGAGCAGTTCATCCAAAGCTGAGAACTGGCAGAAAGTGGAAAGTCCAAGAGGCTGTAAACAATGCCAAGAGAAACCTCAGCATCAAAGAAATAATTGGACACACGCAAACCAACAGACAGGGACTGGGAGCAACAAAAATGCAGTGGTGGTCCAAAGCCAAAGGGAAGGAAAAAAGAGATATGATCATACAGGAGTTGAAGGAAGAAGAAGATGTCAAAAGAGTGCAGAAGGCAGTCCAGCAAGGTCAACAGGGGCAATGGACAACATGGGACAGTGCACTCCAAAGAAGTCTCAGCTGGAACGATATGTGGCACATGGCTCCTCTAAGGATAAGCTTCCTCCTCAGATCTGTATATGACCTGCTCCCCTCGAATGCAAACTTAGTGAAATGGGGGAAAGCAGACGACCCAGCATGTCCGCTCTGTCAGAAGAAACAAACAGTGGAACATGTCCTAAGCTCTTGCAAAGTAGCGCTAGCCCAAGGAAGGTATACATGGAGGCACAACCAAGTTCTGAAAGTGATCACAGATGTGGTTAGCGAAAAAACCATGACCCCAAACGCACCAATTGCTATGACAACGTTCTACAAAGCAGGAGGGAAACAGGTCTGGCCCGAAAGGGCTATGACAACCAGCACATTGCCAAAGGGTCTTCTGGATGGAGCAGTCGACTGGGAGTGTACAGCAGACCTCCCAGAGTGGAGAAATTACCCAGATGTCATCAGCAAGACAGGCATGAGACCAGACATCGCTCTCCACTCTGACTCCTCGAAACAAGTGATTCTGATAGAACTCACTGTGCCATACGAAAGCAGAATGGAAGAAGCACATATCTACAAGACCGAAAAATACGCCGGTCTTGCCAGCACCCTGAAGAAAGCAGGTCTGCGGGTCAAAATCTTCGCCATAGAGGTCGGGGCAAGAGGGTTTGTGGGCACCTCCGCTTATGATCTCATGAAACAACTCGCCATTTCTGGGAAGAAGAGGACTAGAGCCCTTAAAGCGATGGCAGAGGCAGCAGAAAGGAGCTCAAGCTGGATCTGGGCAAGGAGGAACCAAAAAAGTGAACTTCATAAGGATTAATTTCCCTACAGATGATGTGTGCCCCGTTAGCACATTGGTAAAACCGCGTACCACAGTTCTGAAGCGCAGAATCGCCCAGGTTCGATCCCCGGCGTGGGAAAAAAAAAAAAAAAAAAAAAAAAAAATAGACAACAGCAGAAGGGCATCCAGGAGTCATGACCTGGATGTGGCCCGGCCCCCGAGAGTGTAAGGAATTCAGGGCCGAAACACTTGTCTAAAGGGGGTTACTTCTCTGAAGACCTTCTGTTGTCTAGCTCTCCCTAGAGTTTCTTTCTACCTTGTTTCTGTCCCTGGCTGAAGGAGTGAGCTGATGATGCTGTTTTTTCATCACTGTAGCTGATGCTGTTGTCTGGTTGGGCTTCTCCTTTTTGTTAGCTTGTCAATCTCCAGGGAGGGCCTGGAGAACAGAGAGGTCATCAGAGAAAAAGTCCTTGGGAAGTTGAGGATACAGTTTCCCCCATTGGTCACAGCATTGGTGGCTGACCCATTGGTGTGTACATATATCCATGCCTCTTGTGGCTGATGCTATTCTGACATGGCCAACACAAGAGCCCTCATGCTGTGTCATTTTGAACTTCTGCTGAAGTGACATGGGGGACATTAGTGTGGATTTCATAGTGTAGCTGATCTGATGTCCGTGGATCTGGCAATTGCAAAGGTGACAGTAAAAGTATCTCTTTTAGCAGTTGCGGGTGTTGTTGTCGTAGCATCATGCTCTCATGGATAGACCTTCACTTCAGGCGGTTTTTGGTGTGACCATCCAGCCTCTCCAAGACAAGTATGACTGCCCATGTTCAAGCAAACAGGAACCAGAAAAAACATGAAAAATGAATACGAACACATATTTAATACAACCAGACAAGACAGCCATACATTTTCGGCCAACTGACCTTTGTCAAGCGTAAGATCACAAACAAACAATTACCACATACAAAAATTAATGGAAACCTTTTTCTCACACTGAACGAAGCAGCAGGGACGTTTCAGTCTTTTACTCCTAATTTTTGTATTTGGTGTTTGTTTTTTTTGTGATCTGATGCTTGACAAAGGCCAGTTGGCCGAAAATTTGCATCTATCTTGTCTGGTTGTGTTAAATACACATTCTTATTTTTTGTGTGTGTTTTTTCTGGTTCCATCCAGCCTCTACTTTTGTCAAACACAGCATCATGTTCTTGACTTCCCTGCTGTGACTGAGAGGCTGGGCTCTTGTAAATGTCTATATTTTGAAGAAATGTCTACATGGTCATGATAATGGTGATAATGCTAATGATTATATGTGCAGAGTGGCAAGCCTTTCGAGCCACAGCAGACGGCAGCCAATCTGGCTCACATGATTGGTCATAGCCTGGGGATTGATCATGATGAAGACGGTAAGTTTTCTGATGGAAGGAGAGGGGTGGGATTATGATAATCATCTGTTGAACGGGGTGAAGGGTTGGATGGTGTGTCGCTGTGTGTATATTTCTGTAGAATACTTAGTTGAACTAATTAACATATCTTCACATTTGTAGATATCAGTTGTCATAACTGTGGTTTTGTTTCAGTTATTTGGAATGTTGTCATGTATGGAGTAGTTTGCTTACTAAACTCTTTACTTTACATACCTTACTGTCTAAAGACATCCTTCATCGTAACACTGTGTGCTCTCATTTGAATTGGTCTGAGTTATTATTTTGTTGTGTAATGACAGGTCGTTGTGTGACTATGATTAAAAGAATCATAAATAAGTTTATAGGGAGGTAAAAGCCTTATTTGAAAAGATTCGTTGTAGGAATGTGTCCAAGACACAGTGTGAGCAAGTAACGTAGATAAAAAATGGAATTCAACTAACTTTACTGCTAAATCATTCTCATAGATTTATGTGGCCTCACAGGTTATTGATTATCATAGTCTTTTTAAGTAGTATGTACATTTTTAACAGCAGCAGCTACAATTAGAAATGCTTCTTGTGTCGTTTCAGACTATTGTGTGTTTGAGATTAAAATAATCAGTGTCATTTTCATTCTGAACATGCAGCTGAGTGGAGGAAATTGTATCACGAAGGTAAACATAATTCACCGATGCTGTTCTGTACAGAAAATCCTGCTTACATGTTGTTTATTGTCCACAGTTTTGATCATTGACCTGTTTCATTTTTGTCATTTGTGTTGCGTTGTTATGTTATTGGTTGGTTGTCTGTCTGTTGGGTTGTTGTTGCATCAGGAAATGTTTTATTTCTTGCAATCCTTTGAAAAAAAAAAAGGGAGAATGCTTTATATCGACTGGAGAGGTGCTTTGAGTCTCTTGTGTGTTTGTTACAGGTATGTGTTGGCAAGATTTTCTTAGCTCTTTCTGGATGGGTCCTTACCAAATTTGGGTCAAAAATTGTGCATTGTTGAGATGTTGCAAGTTTTTAAGTTTTGAAGTCGTGCTATCTTTGTCAAGGTCATGCGGACCACCAAAAAAGAAAACAAAACAAAACAAAAAAATTATAAAATTAACGCTTTTTCAAGAAAAGTGTGTGACAGCAGTTTATTAGAATTCTGACAGTGTAGGTCTCTGCCACCTCACTCCCCTATGGCCCCAGGGTTATGTAACTGTCTGGGGAGGAATCCAGCTCATGGATTTATTTGCACGCTTAAGGCTTGTGCCATGATCATATTGGATCTTCTCCATCACATGGCACCTGTTACATTAGTGCATATGGAATTCATTCCAAGCACGGAGACATCATCTTGAGAAATTGAAACTGAAACCGAAATCTAACAATGTTACAATGCCACTGTAGCTGTAGCGACAGTCAACCTGTTTACTCACTTCCTATGAAGTTTTGTCTCATGTGAGGCTTCCTCTAGGTGTCAGTGACTTTGACAAGTACAGAATTTGGATTTTCTGTATATTTTTGTACAAAAATGGAGAGTGTTAGAATGACTTGACCATCTTGATTTTTACATTCCTCCACCTTTTTCCCTTCGTCATCATCGTCATCGTCATTGTTGTCATTGTTGTCGTCATCATCATCATCATCTTCATCTTTTTCTATTCTTTGTTTACCACTTTGGTTTCATTGCTTGCTTCTTTGCCTTCCAAGCTTTTGTGTCCTGATAGCTTTCAAACTGGCCTGCAAATGTCATTGGGTTGTATTATTTCCTGTGGTTATGTTGCACTTTGTTGTTGTTGGTATTTTTTTTTAAGTGGCACATGATTTTAATTGGGTACCATGATAAGTTGAACAGCTGTCCTGCTTAGCAAAATGTTTGGACATAAATTGATGAAGGATCAGTTTATGTGGGCATATTAAAACCAACAGATGTATGCAAACATCAGAATCTGTTTTATGCTTCATCACATACGCAGTGCAAACAGAGCGTTATTTTCCCTTCCTGTGCTTTTTTCACTATTTTTTATTTTATTTTTTTCATGTTTTGTTTGTTCTGAGCTTCACACCCACTGGTTTTTAAATGGGAAATTGTCAGCGTCTTAAAGGACAACATTGTCTGGAAATGAATTTTGAATATTGACGTTATATGATCTGTTACTTGTTTAAACTACATGTAACTTTTATATAAAAATACAATGTCTCTGAGTCATTCCAGCTTGAAGATTACTTTTAATTTTTCAGTGTCCCTTGACTTTGAAATATTAAATTCATTCATCTGTTTCTTGAGGGACTGGGTTTAGGTTTGAGTGGGTCATTCTGCAGCTCTTTTTTTGTCTTTGTGTCGCTTTGCAAAGATTTCTCAAGTGTTTATTTTTCAATTATTAGCAAGTGTTGACCGTACATGTTGCTAAAAGGGATTTCCTGACTGCAGAAGTTTTAACTGATATGGCTCATTTTGGAGTTAAGAGTCTGGAAAAAGTTGGTCAGCTTAAAATGTGGAGAGGTACTATATCTGTTGAGGGTGGGGTAGTAAATATCAGTTGGAGGTGAAAGTGTGACTTGTCATTTTAAAATTTTGATAGTATGTATCTATTAGAGGTGGGACTATGATTGTGGCCTCCTACAACATGGGGTAGTATGTATATTTTGGAGGTAAGCCTGTGACTGTGCAGTCCTCTTAAAACATGAGATAGTATATATATGTTAGAGGTGGACTTATGACTGTGTATTAGTCTTAAAACATGAGGTAGTATATATCAGGGGTGGGAATTCTCAGATTTGTGAATTTCTGCAGCAGAAAAAATCCATTTCCTCAGCTTACATGGGCCTTTTCCTTGGAAAATCTGTATTCATCTTCTTGTTTTCAAAGTAGAGTAAATACAATGAACATAATTGGTGGAATTTGCGTATGTATAGAAATCAAGTAGTGCAGAAAATACCTTTTTCAAACACACTAAACTTCTGATTTGATACCTGAAAATGCATCAGATTGCACATATTTTAATCCTGAACAACTGACCCTTTAGATTTTGTCTGTCTTTCTTTCTTTTTTTGAAGCAACCCCCCCCCTCCCCTCCCCACTGATATATCAGAGGTAGACCTGTGATTTATTGTCACAAGAACAGTTGGAAGAATCGTTCCCTCAGTTGTATCAGTAAGTTTTCAGTGTTTTCTTCTTTTGTTGTTGTTGACCAGTAAAAAGGAACATGGAATATACTAATTGATGATCTTGTTTTCTGTGTTTTTTGCTGTACAGGGGGCTGTGACTGCTCAGATGCCTATGGCTGCATTATGTCTGTCAAAGTGCTGTAAGTACACATTTGTGTGTGTGTGTGTATTTTTGTGTTATTTGTTGATACTGAGGAAAGATCATGATAACCCTTTGATTCCCGCTCCCTCTCCTCCAACTGCAAAAACTAAACCCCTTTGACTCCCTCACCTTATCCACCAGCTTCCTGCAGGAAGCTGGTGGAAGGAAGCTGGTGGATAGGCTGAGGGAGTTGAAGCTGGTGGATAGTGTGAGGGAGTCAAAGGGTTAAGTTTTTCCTTTGTTACCATGGTTGGTAGTGAAGGATGCTGGTGGCCAGAATATGAGAGTCAAGGGGTTAAAATGTTATGTTTTGCATGTTTATGTTATCATTGTTGTTTTTAGCTTTTTGTTTCAGAGGAACAGGGAGGAGGATGGGAGTTTGTTTATATAATAAAGCAAATCAGTCACCATGGCAAAGTGTTTAATCATCATTCTGCTGGCTGGGAGGTTGTGGTTTTAAACCTCCATTGGTTAACCCTTTCACTCCTGTACCCTATCCACCAGCTTACTGCAGGAAACTGGTGGATAGGGTGAGGGTAGTGAAAGGGTTAAGTTTTTGCTTTTCTGTCATGGCTGACAATGTGGGATGCTGAGATTCAAAGGGTTAAAGATTTTTTTTTTGTTAGTTTATTTTATCTCACTGGCTCCTACTCAAAGTTGAATGTGCTGTATGTTCATTGGGAAGCCGCACCACTTGGTCAAGTCTCATCCACTTTACAGTCGCATCATTTAAAGTGTTGCTCAGATTTCCTGACTAGCATTGCAACTATGCAAGTGTCTGTATTTCTCAGGCCTGGTTGACACCAGGATATATTATGGATAGGAAGTGTAGAGTACAAGGCGATCTCACAGTTTCAGTCTTAGATTGAACTCCATAACATCATGACTATTATTCTCATGATCATGAAAATTGTGCAGTCATCAGTCATGACAGCATCATGAAACTTGTGCCAGAATCTGTTGGCCTTCGTGCCCAGGTCTTGTGGTGACCTCAGGTTTGGTTTCTTCTGCTGCATCTTTTTCTGAGATGATCTCCAGTTGGGGTCATTGGTGTCAGTAGTTCATAGGGGCTGTTGTAGTCAGAATTTCTGCTGCTCTAGCAACAGAGTGGTGGCCATGTAAGTAAGGGACAAAATTTTGTACATGTTGGGAAGGGACATAATTTTTTAAACACTCTAACACTGTTTTGATACTGAACAAGTTAGAAATTAAATCAAAATCATGCAAACACACACACACGCATGCACGCACGCATGCATGCATGCATGCACAGAGATAGAGAAAAAGTAATTGAGAGAAACATGCTGTTGTAAGTTGTGTACTCATTGTTTGAAGCTTGCACAGGTAATCCACAATGAACATGATGTTCAACATTTTCGGTGCAAAAATAAAGACAGCCAAACCTAATTCAAAAATAGGACAGAAGTCTCATAAAGGGAAGTTACTTGATAAATTTGAACTGAATTGGAAAAGATTTGACACAGAAAATTTTGGATGTGAAGTTTTCAGTTATGAGTATGTTCGTAATTTGGTACTGAGTGACACTTGTGAAATCAGTTATCATGGAATTCATCCAGAGTGACTCAAGATTATGTATGTTTTTTAAGTTGACCATTCATTTCAGATGATTTTCAGGGCCCCCAAGACGGATGATTTCAGGGCACGAGATTGGAGTAAAACTTAGTAGAATAAAGCCAAGACTGTGTGATAATTTGTTCAGTCTTAATTATCACAAGTTTTGTCTTTATTCTCACAACAAGAAAGCTGGAGAGAAAGAGAGCTCCAGGTAGACCCAGGGAGAAAATATTGGACGGACTTGCAGGGTGGCTGAAGACAGAGAGGGTGGGAGATGTACTTGCAGTGACAGTGGATAGATTTGCATAGAGGGCCATGATCGCCAACACCATGCGGCAGAACACATGATGATGATGTGTGATAATTTTAATGTTGACCCTTGAGTGATCATTTTTATGTTGTCCATTGAGTGTGGATGCAATAACTTATAATTTTGACCATTGGACGTGGATGGCTTTCAGGGCCCATAACGGACTGCACTCTCGCATGTTCTCCACCTGCAGCAAGTCAGACCTGGATGTCAGCCTCAGTATGGGCATCACTTCATGTTTACAGGGAGCTCCTTCTGTCTCTGTAAGTCATTGGGATCTGTGAGGTTTGATTTGGAAGGTAGA
Organism: Monoplex corrugatus; assembly: GCA_030674185.1. Lineage (NCBI taxonomy): Eukaryota > Metazoa > Mollusca > Gastropoda > Littorinimorpha > Ranellidae > Monoplex > Monoplex corrugatus. Next base: position 90,046,183 of record CM060309.1, read on the forward strand.
GATTAGGGTAAAATATGTGTGTGTGTGTGTGTGTGTGTGTGTGTGTGTGTGTGTGTGTGTGTGTGTGTGTGTGTGTGTGTGTGTGTGTGTGTGTGTGTATGCTTGCATGCATGCCTGTCTGCGTGCATGTGTGTTTGATTTAAGAATGGGGTGTGTGAGGGGGGCTCTGTGTGTGTGTGTGTGTGTGTGTGTGTGTGTGTGTTTTGAGTGTGTGTGAATGTGAGTGTGTGTGTGTGTGTGTGTGTGAGTGTGTGTGAGTGGTGTGTGGTGTGTGTGTGTGTGTGTGTGTGTGTGTGAGAGAGAGGGGGTGGGAGAGAGAGGGAGAGAGAGAGGGAGAGAAAATCAGGTTTAGAATTTATTGCCTGTTAAATCAGCATAGATCGTAAGTTACTCATGCAAACAAAAGCAACAAAAATAACAAGAGTGTGTTTTGTGTGTGTGTGTATGTGTGTGTGTGTGTGTGTGTGTGTGTGTGTGTGTTGTGTGTTTGTGTGTTTGTGTGTGTGTGTGTGTGTGTGTGTGTGTGTGTGTGTGTGTGTGTGTGTGTGTGTGTGTGTGTGTGTGTTACAGTCTCAGTTCACACAGACCTGTGGCAACAGCATTGTGGAAAGAGGGGAGGAGTGTGACTGTGGATCGGAACAGGTAACAGGATGTCTTTGACTTGATACAGTATTAGTATTGTAGCATGCATGACTCAAGGTTTAGCCAATGCATAAAGCTTTGTGTCAGTGTATAGAATTTAGTGTAGAAGTCTTCCACTTCATTTCTGATAGGGTTAAGTGGAACTACAAGAGTGTGGATATTTATCCTGGAGTTAACAAGAAGCACCACGAGGGTGCGGATGAGACCCAGAGCACCATTCCTCGCCACTCTCCAGACAGCCACCTTCCAAACTCTTGGCACCATTTGATAATCAGTTCATCAAGCAAAGGGGGGGGGGGGGAGGGGGGGGGAAGGGGGGCTGTCCATGCGTTGCATGACCCATTCAGACCCAGTCATCAGTTACCTTGTTTACAGGAACTACAAGAGTGTGCATATTTTATCCTGGAGAGTTTAAGAACCTGATTCTGCCATAGTTGCTGAACTCTTAAATACATATTGTCCATTCATCAGTCTTGAAAGGTTACAGAAATGAATATGGATATACAGGGAGAGAAAATGTAGATTCTTCTCTGTAGTGCCAAGAGAAGGAAAGCAGAATTGTCTTCCTTGCAACAATAATCCCTGGCAGTCATTTTCTTTTATAAGTAAGGGGGTACACTTGACTGATGAAGAGCCGAAGACCATGTTTCAATATTGTAAGCTTTGTCCATGACTTTTTCATGCTGATTTTACATGTTACTTGAATTCTAGTTCAGGGAGTAAAGTGTAAGGAGATGTTTGAAATAGTAAGTGTGCCTGGTGATCTTTTTTGCAATTTAGTTTTGGCCTTGGCTTATTTTGTACTGTCGATCAGGCTTGTATAAAAATTCAGGTTAACACAGTATTTTATGTATGATTCAGGAAACTGAAGTATTTAACCCTTTGACTCCCGAACCCTGTCCTCCAGCATCTTGCATTGTCAATCATGCTAAGCAAAGCAAAAACTTAACTCTTTGACTCCCTCACCTTTTCCACCAACTTCCTGCAGAAAGCTGGTGGAAAGGGTGAGGAAGTCAAAGGGTTAAGTTTTTGCAGTTGGTGGATAGGGTGCGGGAGGCAAAGGGTTAAGAACTTAGTAGGCCCTGTGCAGTTGGTGATAGTTTGTGTGCGTTCGATGTGGAAACAGGATTGTGAAGCAGTGGACCCATGCTGTGATCCCCACACCTGTCTGCTCAAGTACTGGGCCCAGTGCCGTTCTGGTCCCTGCTGTGCCAACTGTACAGTAAGTCCAGTGCATTGTTGTGTTGTCCAGTATGGTACAAGGCTGTGTCTTGCAATGTAATGTGTGGACACACAAAAAAGATAAAACATAGATATAGTGCAATACGTATGCATGCTTACACACATAAAAAACAAGAACATCGACACTGACATGTAAACACAGCCAGGGGTTATGCACGATGCGTGCGTTCACACATGCATGCACGCATGTATGCACTCAGCATGTGTAAGCACACACACACACACACACACACACACACACACACACACACACACACACACACACACACACACACACACACACACACACACACACACACACAAACACACAAACACGCGTGCGCGCCAAAGAAAATCACAATAGAGGCAACAGAACAATTATTCATGTTACAGCATATTTGGTGCATGATTTTGGGAATGACTTGACTTAATAGTATCTTTAAGACTTGTCTGAATCTCTCTCTCTCTCTCTCTCTGTCTCTGTCTCTCTGTCTCTGTCTCTCTTGTCTCTGTGTCTCTGTCTGTCTCCTGTCTGTCTGTCTCCCTCTCTCTCCTCTCCCTCTTCTCTCCCTCCCTCCCCTCCTCTCCTCCTCCCTCTCTCCCCTCCCATCCCCTCTCTCTCTTAAATAATTTTGACTCTTTTCTGTTTGTGGTGTTGTAGATGTTGGACAGCAGCCACATGTGTCGACATCGTCAGTCTGAATGCGACATCCCCGAATACTGCGATGGACAGTCTGGAAATGTAAGACACAAGTAACATTAGCACTAAAGTTTACACTAAAAGTCTGTGGCATCTGGACTCACAGCATGAAGTCTAGTGTGTTCAGTCTCCTGTCCACCCAGCTGTGAATGGGTACTAGACCCTGTTCAGGGTGGGGGTTGATAAAGCAGAGAGAAAGAGGAGTGGGAGGCATTCTCATGAAAGCAACTTGAGACTACCTCATCTTTTGTTGTAATACATCTGCCATGATTGTTTTTGTTCTTTTGTGTGGCATTGTCCTGTAGGGCATGGGGATCTTCTACATTCTGTGGCACCCCCATGAGAAAGCTGAAAATTGAGTTTGTATTTTGTTCAGGAGGGATCAATCCTGCTTAGGCAGTTCCATATGTGCTTCACCCAAATCTGCCAGCAGTCATATATCAGACTCCTCGAACCTGTGCAAAAACCCCATACTCTGGCAACATTTTGAAATGGGGAGGGGATTTAGTTCAGTGAAACACTGACACCACCAGAATGATTGGAGCGTTAAGATGGGCTGTGAATAAGCCCACTTTTATGTTGTGAAGTGGGATTGAACTTGAGCCACCCAGCCTGTGAGAAAACCTGTGTCCTGCCTGAGGATCGAACCCACGATCCCTGCATTGTCAGTAATGTGCTGTCACCAGCTGGGCTAACGGGCCACAGAATTGGAAATTGAAATTGTATTCTTGTCCATTCTGTACAATTCTGGTGCTGCTGGTACTAGGGTTAGTAAATAGTATGTGTGTGTGTGTGTGCGTGTATGTGTGCATGTGCATTGCTGTTTGTATGTTTCTGTTTGTGTGTGTGTGTATGTGTGTGTTTGTATGTGAGAGAGTGAGAGACAGAGAGATAGGGAAAGTGAGTTATGTGTTTGTGTGTGAGAGAGTGAGAGATAGGGAAAGTGAGTGAGTGAGTGAGTAAGTTTGTGTGTGTGTGTGTGTGTGAGTGCGTGCGTGCGTGTGCGTGTGCACATGTGCACATCCACATGCAGGTGTGCTTGTTCATCTTTAGTGTAGTATGTATATATATGTGTGTGTAACCATGCTGTGTATGCATATGTACCCTCAAGCTGTTTGTATATATGTGTGTGTGTGTCCATGATCCATATGCACGTGCACCCTCATGCTCATTCCAGACTTGTTTAAATGTACATTCATTTGTGTGCAGTGTCCATTCAATACCTACATTGAGGACGGACATCCTTGTGCTGAGGGCTCAGGTTACTGTATGGGAGGCATCTGTCCCACGCTGAACAAACAGTGCTCAGACATCTGGGGAGAAGGTTTGGAAGATTGTTTTCAAATGTTATTGTATATCATTTCTGTCACTGCTGTCTGTCTTTGACTTTTTTTTCTTATCATGTCTTTTTGTCATGTTCTCTCTCTCTCTCTTTCTCTTTTTTTTTTTTTTTTTTTGACATATTTTTGATCAAGTTTGGCTTTTAGATTCTTTCTGTTTCATGATCTCTTTGTATCAGTATTTTTGGCTTTTCTTTTTCTTGTCTCTGTTTCTTTGGCTTTTTGTTTGTCTCACACTTCTCTGTATCAGTGGCTGATTTTCTGTCTCTTTATATCTCTCTCTCTCTCTGTCTATCTCTGACTTCTCTCTTTGTTCTGGTTCAGTCTGTCTCATACATTTGGGGATTCAGTTTGAAACTTTGTTGTTTCTCTTGCCTCCCAATCTCTGTTTCTGGAGAAATTTGTTATGGACACTGTCTATATTTGTTGTAACCCTTTTACTTTCTAACCATGTCTGTTGGCTGCAGAAACTTAACTCTTTCGTTCCCTGACCCTGTCCATCAAGATTAAAGGGATTAAGATTTTGCTTTACTGTCATGGCTTATAATGCTGGAAATCGGTGGGTAGTGTCAGGGAGTCAGTAGGTTAAATATGCACCTGTACTTGGGAAATTCATGGATATTTCACAGCGTGAATGAAATGGCTCAGTGAACTTTCTTTGTTTTTTTCTTCTTTTTTTGCTTTGTTGGTAAAGTGAGATAATTGTGAAGAAAACACACACAAAGTAAAGAAAAATGAAAAAAAAAATCCTTTATTTATTAATTTTAGACTTTGGAGATGTACCTTTGAGTCCCTGGTCATTGATGACTCAATTTGAGGAAAATCAGTGGGAAATTTAGTACTCACTTGTAACATTTCCCATGAGGAAAAGGGCAAACAAAAGAACTGTTTTGATAGTTTTGAATTTTACTTTTGAATTTAATACATTAAGTGTAGACTTTGTGTGTGTGTGTGTGTGTGTCTGTGTGTGTCTGTGTGTGTGCGTGCGTGCGTGCGTGCGTGCGTGCGTGTATGCGTGCGTGCGTGCGTGTGTGTGTGTGGAGAAATACTTCAGAATTGCTACTTTAAGGATTAGGGTGGTTTTCCTCAAAACCAAGGCCACTGAATTGTTCGTCCAAATTGTATGCAGATATATTAGTCACTGTTAATGATTGGTCATGATGTGTGTATTCATATTGATGCAGGTGCAAAAGGTGGTAATGAAGAATGTTACCAGCGCTTCAACCCGACAGGAAACTTCCAGGGTCATTGTGGCCGCGACAGAAACACCTGGAACTATGCACGTTGTCAGCAACAGTGAGTAAAATTATCACATTTTGTGTTTTTATTCCCTGAGGTCATTTTTCTCTTTTCATTTATTAAAAAAAATCCTAGCCAACCACCCAATTAACACAACAATTTCAGGTAACTGACCAACCAGCAAACCAACCAACTAAAGAAAATAATTAAGAAAATGTAATTTTGAAAAAACTTGTGCATGTGTTCTCTGATTTTTTAAAGCTTATTTGTAATTTCTTTTAACAGAATACAGCAGTGAATGTTAAATCTCACAAAGCTTGGAGTTGTAGACATACAAGAAACTTAGCATGTGCCTGTCTTGTCTGGTTGTATTAAATACGTGTTCTGATTCTTTTTTTTCTGGTTCTTGTTTGCTTGAACGTGGGCAGTCACACTTGTTTTAGATTTAGCTTGAACATACAAAATTTATTGAATAAGGCCAACAGCCCCTTGCAATACAGAAACTTCACAAATAACAAAATGGAGTAAAAAACGTCCGGCATAACTTTTCCATCATTCTGTTCTGGCAGAGACATTCTCTGTGGGTTGCTGCACTGCACAGGGGGCAACGAAGAGCCCCTGTTTTACGGCGCCGACAAAGGGTTCTCCAAAACCACCATCAACGACAAGGACAACAAGTTTGAGTGTAAGTCGGTGCACGGGCCGGCCATGATGGACATTCCACACATGGGACTGGTGCAGGACGGGACTCGGTGTCGAGAGCATCACGTGTGTCGTAAGAACCGCTGTGTGCCGCTGCAATTCGTTCCTGTCCTTAGCTGTCCGGGAACCAACCGTTCTGTCGTCTGTTCTGGACACGGGGTGGGTACTTAGTTGTGGTGTGGTGGTGGTGGTTTCTGTTGCTGTTGAGTTGCAGAGAGGTCATCTTGAGAAACTGAAACTGAAAACTAAAAATGAAATGAATGTCTAACTGCTTATTTCTGTTTCAGTTGAGTTGTGTTTTATGGTAAAGTAATAATGATTATCTAACTAGTTACTTCTGTTTTGGTTGTGTTGGGCTTATGGTAAAGTAGTAATGATTATGTAACTAGTTACTTCTGTTTTGGTTGTGTTGGGCTTATGGTAAAGTAGTAATGATTATGTAACTAGTTACTTCTGTTTTGGTTGGGTTGGGCTTATGGTAAAGTAGTAATGATTATGTAACTAGTTACTTCTGTTTTGGTTGGGTTGTGCTTTATGTAAAGTAGTAATGATTATGTAACTAGTTACTTCTGTTTTGGTTGGGTTGGGCTTTATGTAAAGTAGTAATGATTATATAACTAGTTACTTCTGTTTTGGTTGGGTTGGGCTTTATGTAAAGTAGTAATGATTATGTAACTAGTTACTTCTGTTTTGGTTGTGTTGGGCTTATGGTAAAGTTGTAATGATTATCTAACTAGTTACTTCTGTTTTGGTTGTGTTGGGCTTATGGTAAAGTAGTAATGATTATATAACTAGTTACTTCTGTTTTGGTTGTGTTGGGCTTATGGTAAAGTTGTAATGATTATCTAACTAGTTACTTCTGTTTTGGTTGGGTTGGGCTTTATGTAAAGTAGTAATGATTATGTAACTAGTTATTTGTGTTTCCATTAGGTTGGGTAATGTATATCTAACATTATTTACTTCTGTAAGGGCTTTACAGTGAAGTCATAATGAATATCTGACTATTTATTTCTTTTTGTTTGGTTGTGCTTTATTGTTAAGTCATAATGACTGATTAATCATTTCAATTTCAATTGAATTGGGCTTTATGATAAAGTAGTAATGAGTTTCTAACTACATGTAGTTATTTCTCTTTTGGTTGGAGTGGGGTTTATTGCAAAGTAGGAATGACTATCTAACCAGTTAGTTATTTCAGTTTCAGTTGAATTGGGCTTTGTTGTAAAGTAGTAACAAGTATCTATTTTGTGTGTTTTTTAGGAAATAGTGCAGTCCATGAAATATGGAAACAATTGTATGATTGTAAACTCAGTAACTGAAAAGTATGACTTAACTGCATATTCCTCCTGCATTCAGTTTCATCATAACACGTAAGTGTTTTGTGTAATGGAACTGTTTGTGTTCTGTCTGTGTGACTACATTGTGTGTTCAAGCATCTAATGATGTTTAATTGTGTTGTATAATGGAAGTCTTTTTTCTATCTGTGTGGCTGTGTTGTGTGTTTAGTTATGTCATAATGTGTAAGTGTGTTGTATAACTATATGTATGTGTGTGATCCACATGAGAGTGCATGCTGGAACTGCTCGCTGCTATTTGAGCTCAAATCTTACATAAAGATGGAAAGAAAGACATACAGATTGATATGCTAAGAAATGTTTAGTCTTATTTTTTTTATTTATTAAAAATGGTTGGTTAACAATGGTTTGCAAAAGTGTTCTGATACAAGGCAAGCTGAAATGATCTTAGCATTTCATCTGTGTAGTAATTGTCATTATGACAGGATTCAGATTCTGATGTCTGCAACCTTCTGTATCTTCAGTCCTTCCCACCTTGTGTTCCAGGTGTGCACGCCAGCGGACGTCTGTTTCTGTGATGAGGGTTGGACAGGTGACGACTGCAGCGGACGCAAGAATGTCACCACCACCACCCTGGCACCTGCACCACCGTCCATGTCCCCTCACTCCCCCACCCCCCTAGTGAAGGTGGTGCCCTTGCCTGTGGGGAAGGAGGTGATGGCGGGGGAGACGCGCACCACACCCCCCACCATGCAGGACTTGGAGGCCGCCCCTGTCACTGGTATGTTTGTGTTTGTATTTGTGTTTGTATTTGTGTTTGTATGATTTGAGAGGGTAGACTTGTACCTAATTCTGCCCTAATGATGAATCGAGGAAACTTAGAATGACATCCAGTAAAAAGTGTTCTCTGGTAAGCTTTCAGCCTGTATAGAGTCTTCATCAGATTCTGACCCTGTGATTCATTGGAAAGAGAACCAACTGTCATGTATCACCTCTTGAGTTCAATCCCAGCCCACAACAATAAAAAAAAAACTGGCCTGTTCACTGTCCATCTTAATGCTTCCATCACTCTGGTGGTGATAGTTTTCTGTTTGATAGGTCCTTTCTCCCCTTTCCCTGTTTCAAAACCCTGCCAGCGCATAGAGTTTTGTGCAGGCTCAAGAAATCTGTCAGATAATTGCTGGCGGATTTGGGTGGAGCGCATGTGAAGCTGTCCGAGCGTGGTGAATCCTTCTTAAAATAACTCCAATATCACATCATCATCAGATTTTGGCATTTAAAATCCACCGCAAGAAGAAAAAGCCATGAAGCATTGGAAATAATGGAGAACTGACATCAGCCAACAGACACCACTACCACCTACAGACATGTGGCACACCATGTGAACAGCACCAGTCAAACTCAGAGGCATTCACTGGATACTGAAGCCATCTGCACAGTAAGCCATTTAGTTTGAGAAGAGATCAGGTGGTGACACTGAACATACCTCTCACCATTTCACATAGATGGAACAGACCTACCCACAATTGAAGAGTTTACTTCCCTGGCGGCGCTGTTAGACACGACAGAGGAGCAGGCACTGATGTCAAGAGCTGTCTCAGCAAGACCAGAAAAAAAAAATCAAATTGCTGAGCAGTGTGTGGGGTCTCCCAGTACAGAATCAACACCAAGCTGAAACTGTACTAAAGCTACGTTCTTTCAACTCTCTACCTTATGGGCCAGAGTACTGGAGGATGACAGAGAGCTACCTTCTCCAAGATATTAGTTTTTCACGCAAGGAATCTTAAAAGTATTAAATAATCTTTTAACCCAAGCACCATCTCCAACCAACTGCTACTCGCCCAGTGCAGTAAGAGGGTATGGACACCACTATTATCGAAAGATGATTGAAATGGATTGGGCACGTCATGGAGAGCAGGATAACATCACATGGGCTTCCTGTCTCTGGACACCAGAAGGAAGGGGCAAAAGCGGAAGACCCAAGGATACTTGGCATCAGTAGAAGAAAAATAATGTTAGGAGTACTTTATTTTCCAACAGTACAAGGTATAAGCCAAAACCCATTTTTTCAAACTTGCTGTTGCGAGCTGGCTGTTTTCATGTTCCACATAAGCTAGCCGCTGACAGGATCTTTAACTTGCTTGTTTGATATTGTGCATGTGGATACTCATAAAGGGTGTTCAGGCACTGGCAGGTCTGCACTCATGTCAACGTAGGAGATGGAGAGAGACAATTCGAGACTTTCATGGCTTTCTGTATTCACCCTCTGGTCTGTGAAGACAAGATTCAGTTCTTTGTTATGCTGCACTGACCTTTCACAAAGTTGTCTTAGAGCAAGGATAAACAACAACAGCAGTACAAATAATACAGATTGGCGTTCATAATGAAGAGTAGAGTTTGTGTTATACATGAAATGAATTATATCAGCAGTATAAATGATGCATGTTATTGATTATGAGATGATTGTTTTGACAGCGGAGGACCCAGCTTTCAGCACCACTTTGCTCATCATCATCCTGGCCACTGTGGTGGGGGGTCTGGTCTTGGTCTTGGGTATCACCCTCATCTGTTACAGGTACAGGGGACTTCTTTGTGTTGTTAGTTTCGTTGTGTAATTGTGTTTTTGAAGTATGTAAGTGTGTGTTTGTGAGTGTTAATTTCAGTGTGTGTGTGTGTGTGTGTGTGTGTGTGTGTATGTGCGTGCGTGCGTGCGTGCGTGCGTGCGTGCGTGCGTGCGTGCGTGCATGCGCGCATGCATGGGTGAGCACAGTAATTATCCTGCATATACCTTTGGTATTCTCCTTTGTATGTACGGAAAATCTTCCTACTCTTTTTTTCAAGACCTTTGTCAACATGTAGGGTTTATGTGCAGATTAATGGTTTAGGCTGTTATTATTTTGAATTTTACCCAGCACATGGTATTTGTGGTGTCGGTGCATATGGAATTTATTTTTCAAGTATGGAGATGCCATCTTCAGAAACTTAGACTGAAATTGTGTGTACTCATTTAATTTTCTGCAAAATGACAAGGTTTTAATCTTTCATTGAGATTTCGATCTGTTGCTACAGACTGAATTAGTTATGTGATCAAATTGTTGAAGCTTATGTTCTCAAAGTGGCTAATTCGGCATTTACATACTTTAAAAACACTATTTCTCTGTTAATTTTCACAGTAGAGGACTAGAACTGGTATCATTATAAACTGTAGAGTGTATTTTTTTCTGGTATGTTAAACTGAAAATGTGCAAAATGTAATCTGTTGGTGATTTTGTGAAAATGGGTCACATGTAATGATGATGTTGATGACAGAAATGATGTCTATTGAAATGTTTATGTTGTTTCTCTTTCTCTCTTCACACACACACACTCTCTCTCTCTGTCTGTCTGTCTTTGTCTCTGTCTTTGTCTATGTCTCTATCTGTGTATTGCTGTTTGTGTTTTTTCATTTTGATGCTCAGACTATGTCTTTCTATTGAACAGGCGACGTTCTCCTCTCAAACTTGGTGCTGGAGACAAAGGGAAAAATACAAATTCCAAGAAAAGAAAGAAAAGGTACATGATTATTCTGCAATATTAAAAAAAAAGATCCCTTTCACTGCCAGACCTTACTCAAGACAGCAAATATTTGTATACACCAAAAAATCGGTAGCTTCTTTAATAAACATGACAGACCTGTTCAAGGAATAAGCTTTTCAGAGGATATCCTGGAGTTTTCTTTGTAAGTACCATCAGTGGATATGCCTTGTTCAAAAATAGTATAAACCTGTGAAAGACACATCTTGTCGCTGGACAGGTGAGGGGTAAATCATAAAAAGCATACCAGAACTAAATGATTAGGTCAAAGCATCAAAGCACAGTATGCCATCAGCATAGCTTTATCAGATTTGCAGCCAGGTGTTCTCATGTGAAAGAGAAGTTGGATTTTAGAAATAAGATGATATCCGAAAGCATACAATCTCAGGAGATGCCTAAAGCATACAATCTCAGGATTGATGATGATAATATTGATTTCATCTGTATTGTACTGACAGTCCTTGTTGAAGGCATGCTTGTTGCATTAAATATAGTAAAAGATCATTATTCTATTTTATGTAATGATGATAGCAGGCCTAATTTGTGGAAACCTGGAACAGCTTTATACTTCTGCAGCAAGCATTGTCATTTCATCAAGAGTAACAACAGATAATAACATAAAATCAGAAATAGGTACCAGTACTACTGTTCATGCAGAGTACGTTTGGGGGAAAAAGTCATTAGATGAATACATGTCCTTCATTCACACACACACACACACACACACACACACACACACACACACACACACACACACCACACACCACACACCACACACCACACACCACACACACACACACACACACACACACACACACACACACACACACACACACACACACAGATGTTTCTGAAAGAGAGACTTTTTGACATTTTTTTAACCAGTAAAAAGTTCTGTGTTATATCTCGCATAGTGGATTTGAAAATGCGAATAGAAAACTATTGTGAAATTTATGAGAAGGGAAAAAGGAATTATAGAATGTAAAGAAAGAAAAGCATTTCAACATTAACATGTCTTGAAATTTTATCTCCCCACACTATTCCTTCCTTTCCCAGCACTCAGCATGTGAATCTAGATTTGGGATGGCAGTGTGTGTTAATGGTTCTTGTTTTCAGTTGAATGTAGTCTGTGACAGTGATGCTGTGTTTTTGTATGCAGGTCTGGCAAGAAGTGGATGTCCAGTGAAGATGAGAGTGAACTGGGAGAGTTGCCTCCTCCACCCGTCATCATCTCGGACCCTAACAGCATGATGCCGGAGAAAGGCATCCTGAAGAACTCCTGCCCCAAGCTGTCGGACGGAAAGCACGGCAGTGACTCAGGAGGTTCCCATCAACGTGGCAGTGAGTCCGGAGGCTCATACGTTGACCAAGAGTCTCTGGGAACCTACAACTACGACGACGACGACGACCTGGAGATTCGGGAAATCTTCCGCGACCGCGCCACAGAGTGCTCCATGGAGAACCTGGACAACATGCCAGAGTCGGCGAGCTTCGATTTTGTCATCCCCCCTCCGCCTCCTCCGCAGTTTCTCATGCAGAGTATTTTCCCTTCACCTCCCAGTTCGCGCCAGCAGCAGAGGGGGCTGTGTGAGAAGCAGTGTTCTCTGGAAGGGGACTCCCACCCGCTCATGTGGCGCACCCCTCTTCCTCCACAGACCTTGTCCCCACCCCAGTCACGCATTGTGAGGCTCAGGAATTTCAATGACTTGATGACGAGGTTCGACAAAACCATGGTGGATTTGTCTCCGTCGCCTGACGAGCCTCCAGTGCAGTTGTCGCCGTCGACGTGCACGTCAGAGGATGTGCGCAGCAGCGAGACGGAACCGGACCGGTTGTTTTATCGCACGTCTCACTCCGACCACAGTCCTACTTCAGTGGCCAGCAGCTCCACCACTCAGCACACCTTCAACCCTCATGGGCGCCCCAGTATGGGCAACCTCAACCAGTACCTTCTGAAAACCAACAACCTCAGTGCCCCGCCCGGAGAGGAAGGAGTGCAGGAGGGGGTGGAGGAGGTTCCATCCCACCCTGTACACATGCCCCCGCCCATGAATCCCATCAACATACGCAGCATCTTGGGCATGAACCATGGGACGAATGGCGGCGGCGGCAACAACACCAACACGGCCGGCAGTCGTGACAGTAACGACACCCCTCAGGGCAGTCAGGGAGCGCCAGACAACACCTCTCTCACCGGCACTGGCACCTCCAAAAACGGGGGCTATGATAAAAGCTCCGGCTATGGGAGCGAGCATGACCTGGGGGAAAGACTGAGCATGGAGGAGAACTCCCACCACTCACGATCCCAGTCGGCTTCCCCGCCGTCCTATAGTGCCGTGATCCGCACAGGCCCTAACCAGATCCAGCTGGTCGCTCCTGGTCGATTCTTCAACGGCTGCGGGGAGACCGGTAGCCAGGAAGAGCTGCAGCGATTGCTGGAGGGCCTGCCGCGGATTGATGCTGGATCGTTTGAACGCAGCCCTCTCTTATCAGCAACGCCCAGTACGCCCAACACCGGCCCCATCTTGCAGTCCAATGGAAGCAAAGACTCGTACGAAGACTCCTCCAACCTGCCTTGCATTGATCGCAGTTTGGAGGAGATACCTCAGGTTTTCGGGGAGGAGGAGAAGAAATCTCGCAACGGTAAGCGCCACTCCGTGGGGCGTAAAAGCAAAAGACCCATCAGTCTGTGCGTGGGTTATCACAAAGGGAACAACTCCGCCGAGTCGCAGAGCAGCAGTCGCGAAACTGTTCAGGAATTGAAACTAGCCAAAAACCAGTCTGTGGAGAGTACCTGTTGATTGCTCATCCACAGTGTTGTGAATACATGTGTGTATGCTGTCAGGTGTCCATCTGATATTAACCCTTTTGTTCCTTCATCCTGGAGACAGCAAGGGAGAGAAAGGGTTGAAAACAGGTCACAATAATTGTCTTCACATTTGCTTTTCTTCAAAATTCAGATTCAGAATGGTGTCTTGATTGTAGAAAACTCGATCTACTCATGGATTTTACATGGTTTTCTGAAATTACGTGCCTAGCATTTCCTGTATACTGGCTGTTGCTCCAGCACAAGGACACAAGTATGTGCCTGATGTTTTCAGTTGGCCAGGTAAAATTTTAGAATTGTATTTAATTTGTAGACCAAAAGTCAGTCATGTTACATGCCTCAGACGACCACACTGTATATCTCTTGATTTTGGCAAGATTGCATAGGGCCCTTATGACATTTCCACTTCTTCTTGTGTTGCGAAAACTTGTTATAGTCTTCATGTTGTTGTTTTGTTGTTGTTACAAATGAAATAATGAATACTAAATCCACAACCGCTCGTTTTCTTGACAAGTAAAGCCACAAATGACTGTCAGCTGCCGTTCCGGAATATAACACGAAGATGGCGCTGAAAACTGTTGAGGATGCTTGTCTCATTAATGTATTGAAAAGCGTGCTTCAGATTTTAAGAAAGGCAACGCTTGCAACATAAATATATGATGATTTGGTTTTAAGCTAGTATGACTTTAAGTTGAAAGAAATGCTTAAAGAAATGCTTACTTGGATCTTATAGAAAAGGTAGGACAGGTTTTGGTAACACACATTGTGCTGGGGCATGGTACGTGGTGACTGGCTGTGACAGGGAAAGCTGTTGGGAAGTTTTAACCCTTTGACTCCTGCACCCTGTCCACCAACTGCAAAAACTTCACCCTTTGACTCCCTCACCCTATCCACCAGCTTCCTGCAGGAATCTGGTGGCTAGGATAATGGAGTCGAAGGGTTAGGTTTTTGCTTTACCAGCATGGCTGACAATGCAGGATGCTGATGGACAGGCTGTGAAAGTCAAAGGGTTAATTCACTTCTCTATCAATAGGATATCATTCTGGTTTAAGGTACACATCAGACGAAAAGCGATATTTGGAAGTGGATGTTATGTGACTGCCTGGCTACAGGGAAAAGGACTGTGGACTTGAGAAGTGTCATATGTGCTTGGATACAGTATATCATGACTGAGTGAAGGAAACTTGTAGTGAAGTTGAAAATTGCTTCTGCAGGTTTCACAACTGGTGTATAACACATTGATTGTATTGAAGTTGTGTTGCAGTGGTACTCTCACTGAAAACAAGTACTTCTTTACCAAGCTTTAGCGAAAAGTGCTTGTTGTTAGAGGGTTTGTGAATTGAACTGCTGTTGTTTGATAAGCAAGGAAAAAAATCCATGAACAGAGAGAACTAGAGTTTGTGAACTGTGTTTGTGTTGAAACAGATGTGGCATTTTACGAGTGTTTGGAATGGACAGACCTGTAAACCATATTGTGTTGGTGTCATTGTCAGACTGACACAAGATGGTTACACTGTGCTAAAAGCTATCCCTTTTTCTTTGTTGGTTTTATCGTTATCATATATGTCTATTTGTCATGTTTTGTGTGTGCCATTACTCATGTTTTAAATCAGTATGACTGACTCTAAAACCAAACCAAACCAAACCAAACCAAGCACACATGCATACCGTACCAAATTAGACACACTCAGACCAAACCAAACCAAACGCACACAAAACCAAACCAAACCCAACACACACAAACCAAAACCAAAACGGACCAAGAAATGAAACCAACTTATTCAAATTTTCATGATTGCACCTCTTTATAGGGCCATATGTGTGACCCAAATTTTGTTCAGAGTTGTTCATAAACCATTGAGAAATCCTCTCAGAAGTATTTCTAGTCATAATAACACTAAAATCATCTAAATGTTTATATTGTTCATTCAAATTTAACTCATACATTCACAGTTTACCATTGTGCTAGACCTGCTACTTAACCCTTTGACTCCCACACCCTGTCCACCAATATCCTGCATTGCCAACCAAGCTAACAAAGCAAAAACTTAACCCTTTGATTCCCTCATCCCCTCCACAAAGGAAGCTGGAGGATAGGGTGAAGGAGTCTAAGGGTTACGTTTTTGTTGGTGGTGGTTAGAATGTGGGAGTCACAGGTTTAGGTTGGCATATTAGCTCATTCTGTTAAAAACATTAGAAATCCTTGATGACACATTTTGTTTGCACTATCACCAGTATCAGTGGTACAGTGAGTCACAGGCACGCATGTACATGATTATGAGCCTTGTTTCATTTGCAGTGAATGTGAAACTATTAGAGCCATTGGATGAAGGCAAAATTTAAGCCTTTGACTCCTGCACCCTGTCCAACAACTGCAAAAACTTAACCCATTGACTACCCCACCCTATCCACCAGCTTCTTGAAGGAAGCTGGTGGATAGGACGAAGGAGTCAAAAAAGTTAAGTTTTTGTTTTGCCAGTATGGTTGACAATGCAGGATGCTGGTGGACCGGGTGTGGTAGTTAAAGGGTTAACTGGAAGATGAGGTATAACTCTTTGCAGACATGACGAGTAGCTGCAGAAATATCCTGGTGACACCATTTCTGAGTACTTGTGCGAAATTGGGGAAAAAAGTTTTCAACTCTCCCTCCAAAAATACAATTTTTGCCAGATTTGAAACGTACTTTGTAGATGATCAATATGCAAATTGATAACATATATTTTGTACTCACAGTGTGATGCTGAAAGCGATATCCAGTAGGGTGTACAGAAATTCTTTTTTTCACAAGGTGCATAATTGAACAGCCACCCACATGTTGAAAATGATATAAATTTACATTTGATGCAGTCCATGGATACAGTCTCTGAAAGCTACCCAACATGCTGTCTAATTGGAGAAGTCTTTCTTGGTGTGGTAGATCTTAACTCTTTGACTCCCACACCCTGTCCATCAGCATCCTGCATTGCCAACCATGCTAGCAAAGCAAAAACTTCAGCCTTTGATTCCCTCACCCTATCCACCAGCTTCCTGCAGGAAGCTGGTGGATAGGTGAGGGAATCAAAGGCTGAAGTTTTTGCAGTTGATGGATAGGGTGTGGGAGTCAAAGGGTTAAAGCAAGGCAGACAGAACCGTTTTCTATGGAACACATTCCACATCTGTGGGTCTTGCTCTCCTTCTCTTTAGCTTTGAAAATCATAAACCAAAGGAGCACAGCTAGGCAACATTGTGTTCTGCACAGGAGAATTAACAGCAGTGACTACCATTTTCGAAAAATAACAAAGTTGCTTCCATTTAACCATTTACTGTTTCTGGAAAAATATCTGTATAGATGAAAATTACCAGTGCATGTGCCAAAGTGCATGTGTGTTGGCACATCACCAGAGGATTTCTGAGTGTATTGGCACATCAGCAAAGAGTTAATTGGCACTCTTACGAAATAACTGGTGGCACATAGGAATCATGAGATATGATGCACACAAGACTGAAAAGGAGGTTTAAGTTTGATAAATATCTCAGATTTTGATTTGCCATTGGACAAATGCTTTGTCATTGCTTATTGAAATTTTAAACTGATGAGGCCTTGCAATCTGAAGAAAACCACTTGTACAGGCTACATGCAGTTTAGAAACAGAGTAGAACTAGTGGTATCGACTTGATCATGCCTACCTCTGTTTCTTAGATCCACCATTGTACATTTAGCCATTTGACTTGTATATCATGAAGAACTTTGTACGTGATGTTAATCTATGAAACAGGATTGGTCATGAGTAGTGTATAGATCATGATGATGAAAGTGAGATTTTATGCCAAGTGTTTTAGGTGTTGTGAATTTTGTTTGTACATGAAACTTTACACGATCATTGAATGTTTAAGAAAATATTGAAACATCAATAATTGTACATGTATTCTATTTATTTTGTACATTGTTGAAAAGTCTGCATCGTTTTGTTAACAGTTGTTGAAGTCTCTCATAATTTACTGATGCTTCATATTGGAGTTTTTAGATCTTAGACAGTTGCGTTTTTAATTAAAGCTTTTGCTCTGTGGAGGATTGGGGGGGGGGGGGGGGGGGGGGGCAAGTGTGAAAATCCTGTGTTCAGATCATCTCTAGTACTCTCTGTTGGTTCATACTGTTGCAACATTTTCACACACTTGTGGTCATGTTGACTAACATAGCTATTTGAAACTATAGAGGGAAGATTGTTTAACCTTTTGACTCCCACATCCTATCCACCAACTGCAAAAACGTAACCCTTTGATTCCCTCACCCTGTCGACCTGCTTCCCGCAAGAAGCTGGTGGACAGGGTGAGGGAGTCAAAGGGTTACGTTTTTTGCTTTACTAGCATGGTTAACAATGCAGGATGCTGGTGGCGAGGGTGCGGAAGTCAAAGGGTTAACCAGCCAGCATAGTCATAGTCAAGCCACTGGTAAAAGGCTTTCACAGTGTTTCACACACAGGTGTCACATGGTGTTTTGTACATGCATAGTGGGTCATTTGGACATCACTGATTGTTTTCTGCACATGTGCCACAGAAGGTGTTTATGGCATCCTATGATTCTGCAACTATATCAGGAACCTATCCTGACTGGGCAACAGAGGAAAGGCCGGTCAGTGATGGGAGTTTGCTGGGTAAACCAGGGCGAACAAATGTTTCTATCTTTTATCAGGTGATGGGAGATAATGTGAATGTCAAAGGGTTATAAACATTTTGTTAGTTGAACACTTATTCTGTTATTGATTTATGCCATTTCACAGACACAGATAGACACATACAGACACAGACACACACAGTCACAGACACACACAGACATACACACACAGAGAAGCACACACACAGAGACACACACTCACACACACACAGACATGCACGCGCGCACACGCGCACACGCACGCACGCACGCACGCACGCACACACACACACACACACACACACACACACACACACACACACACACACACACACGCACGCACGCACGCACGCACGCACGCACACACACACACACACACACACACACACACACACACACTTCAGAGCAACAGCAGATTAGCAGCACATGCACCTGCACAACTAGAAGAAATTTCAGCATATATCGAGAAGCACAGATGTAGGATTCAGATGATTTTCTGTGGTAAACTATAAGATGTAATTTGACTCAGTAACTGACTTGGGATGTGTAGTACTGTAGATTGTCTTCTGTAATGCTGTGTCATTCTGTAATTTTACTCTGTTACTAACTACTGAATCGAGTGACCTCTGAATCTCCTCTGTTGTTTTGTTTATTGAAAGGAGAGATTTCGTTCTGTTATTTGGTATCCAGCCATGTCTTAAAATGGTTTTTATTATACATTCTTACACGTTACTTCATGATTATTTTAACAATCAGGTTTGACCCAAGTGTCAGGTTACTGAATTCATATCAATAAGCGTGAATATTTGTGTAATGTTTCATTTTCCTCATGAGGATTTAGCTGTCAAGTTACAGTTAATATTTTATAAGAATGAAGAGTTGTTTAGTGCTTCATCTTCTTCACAAAGAACTTGAAGTTGTTTATATCAATTATCAAGGATTGGATATGATACGAGAGAACAAGGAAACTTGCTTTGCAACCAGCTCTTAACCTCAGCTACACTTTTCTTCACAGCACACACATGAACAGACTGACAGATAGACAGACAAATAAACAGACAGACAAACACTCACACTGTCTACTCTCTCATGCAAGATGAATATATGTGATTGTGTGACATGGAAAATTCCAAACTGAAATTTTGCTTCATTCGTAAACAAGACGAAACAAGATGTGTGAGAGCTTATGGGCCAATGCAGGCAATGCAGATTGTTACGGTGCAGTCGAAATACTCAGGACTGAGGGATCAGATGTCAGTAGTAATGGTAATGGATCAAGTAGGCCAGATTTCATTGTGCTCAATGCATGTTCTGATGTTTTGCCCTGACAAAACGAAACCTCAGTTTTGGTGCTGCATTTGCGAGAAGTAGTTGAGTAAATAACAGTATTTCCTGCAGAAATACAGAAAGGTAGGTTGACAACTAAATTCCCAAATTTCAAACAGCAAGCCTTTTTTATTTGTATTTTTAACAAATGATTTTCTTTCACACTCAAACGCATGGTATACAGGGATTAACAAGGCAGACAACTCCCAGCATGTAGGGAGTTAAACAGTATGAACAACTACTAAACAAATATAGTTCTAAAAAGACAAAAATACAGACTACTGTATATTGTGTTTTGTGAATGTACATCGTGGCCTAAGAAGTTATAATTTAACATGTAGCATATGAGGATGATAACTCTAAGTCAGCCGACAAAGGTGGTAAAGGTGACTCATATCAAGGGGAACAAATACAGTCATAAGATACAGTACACACAACTATCCAGGGTTGTTTCCCTGCATGCACCCTAATGGGTAATTGCTAATAGTATTTGGGCCACACTGATAGCTGACATCCTGTGTATTGTGTTGAATTCTTGCTCTTAATCTGTATTTAGATTTTATTTCTAGCCAGATGACTCATTTAGAAAGTAGTTCTCATTTCTAGCTCTTAGTCATGATAAACTCTGTTGCTGACCAGTTGTCTCCTGTATGATTTTTAGACTTGTTTATGTTTTAATCTTTGTTGGAGGGATGAATCTTTGAATGGGGGTTAATGTAGTACAGCTGACGCTTGGTAGGTATCTGTTTGCCACAGTATGGTTAGGAAACTCGATGTACATATTTGGATTGATGCAGGGTGAGGTCAGTAAATCAGGTGTGTACATATTTATCACGTTTTGTTATCGAACATTGATGTTTCAGATGGGGGTATTCTGTCAAATTGTGGCGCAGCAGCGTTTTCCCATTGATGTACGTTGTGAATTTATCATGCAGCTGTGCTTCTGCAGACATTTGTTGTAAAATTTATCATGCGGCTGTGCTTTTACAGTAAATTTGTTGTGAAATTTATCACGTGGCTGTGCTTTTACATTGAAATTTGTTGTGAAATCTTACATTTGACTCTTTCATTTATAAAAGGGGATGTCTGCAAGTGAGACTCTCTTACTTTTTGCACAATAGAATAGTCATGCATTTTTCATTAGTATGCATTGTATAGTTAATTGCATAGTTCTAGTGATGCTGTTCTTGTAGTTGGCTCTTGCAGATCGGAGATGGAGATTATGTAAGCTCGTGTGTTGTTTACGTAGTAGAACTTACATGTTGTACATGTAGTGGAAGAAGC
>CM060309.1:90069458-90079458 GCA_030674185.1 Monoplex corrugatus
GGTAATATAAGGCCTTTGCTGTATCTTTTTATAGCTAGTTCTTGGTTTTTACACTTATATATATATATATAATAGTTGTATAGTTGTATAAGCAGTTGAACTTAAAAAACAAAATGCATTAACTAAAACTAGAGAAATGAAGAGAAATATATAAAAGAATTACAGATATGGGGGGAAAAAGGGAAAGAAAAAAGAAAAACCAGCTTAAACTATAAAAGCTATAAAATTTTGTCTGAAAGCTTTTACGTGAGTAGACATTGAAAGAAATAAAATGAATGAACAAACAACTAGAACTGTAAAATGGGAAGAAGGTTGTAATTAATGCCACTTGTATTAATGAGAGAGAGAGAGAGAGAGAGGGAGAGAGAGTGAGAGAGATGGAGATGTACTTTTGTATACATTTAGTGTTTGTGTGGAAATAATAATTATTCTTGTTTCAGCATGAATAAGTGCTTACATCTTATTCTCTGGATTGTCAACTTCCACTCCTTGACAAAATGTGGAGCTAATCACGTATTGCTCATGTTGAAATAAGGGTGGAACAGCAAATCTAGATTCATTACAACTTTGTTGAACATTAGTGTACAGGTACACAGAATGTACAAACATACAAACCAACCAACTTATGATAGATAAGAAGAGAAGAAGATGTTACGAAGATGAAATTGTACTGTTCAAATACTTATGCCATTTCTTTTTTTTTGTATGTGTGTGTGTATATATATATATATATATATGTGTATGTGTGTGTGTGTGTGTGTGTGTGTGTGTGTGTGTGTGTGTGTGTGTGTGTGTGTGTGTGTGTGTGTGTGTGTGTGTGTTGTGTTTGCATGTTTATTGGTGCATATTTATGTTGTGCTGGCATGTCTGTTATGTGCATTTTTATATTCTTTTCTTTGTCCTGTACAGTATACATTAAGTCTTGCCCAAAGTATTATTATTTTGGAAGTAAGATTAAAAGTTTGTGCTTTTGCAATTTTTTTATAATAATGTTATCTTTTCCTGCTTTTTTGTCTGATGCTGATTTATTGTCTAGCAATTGTACATAATTATTTGTTGTCAATGTTTTCTTTTCAGTAAACATTTTTGAGCAGAAGAATGTATTAACTATTTTCATTTAAGTGTCACAATAAGTTGTTTGGTATCTGTCATGGTATTTGTCACTCTAGAAATTGTGTACAGTCAGCAGCATTGCTGTGTGTGAGAAAGTAGAGTTAGAAAGTTGTTGACATAAACAAAAAATTGTGGAGAACTGGGTTGTGACAAAAAAACCACTGAAGTGCTTGCCAAGTTGTTGATTTTGTCCGTCACTTATTTTTTTACGCTATGTTTTTATATTGGTGATGCTTAGAATCTCTTTTGCTCAGTGATATGATGCTTTGTGTGTTGAAGTTCACAAGTGTCAAAGCATTATGTTTTGTGTAGGTTGTGAAGAGAAGGAATCAGTCTAACTTTTCCATTGCCATAGTTCACTTCTTTGCTGTCAGAGAATGTTAACCCTTTGACTCCCACACCCTGCTTTGTCAACCATGGTGGCGCAGCAAAAACTTAACCCTTTGATTCCGTCACCCTATCCACCAGCTGGTAGATAGGTGAGGGAGTCAAAGGGTTAAGTTTTTGCAGTTGGTGGATAGGGTGCGGGAATCAAAGGGTTAACAATCATAGAATTAGGAAATGAAATCACAGAAAAACGTCTGTTTGTTCTTTTTCACATAATGGTGTCTGATAGTCTTCCTGTCAATGAATGAAGAGCACAACCACGTTATGCCATTAAAACTTGCACACAAGGATTCCATTCATGAAAGTTTTTGAATGTGTAAGGAATATCTGCTAGTTTTAAGATGATACAAGAACATGAGAATGGGAAAAGACCCAGCTTCTGCTCTTAAAAACAAACAAATACACTAGGTATCAGGTTGATTGTGGAGTTTTACTAACTACAGTTATACACACATATATTGGTGTATGTATAGATTCTGAATTGTAACAGGATTATGTGATAAGTTATATCGTGTGTGTTTTTACTTATTTTCTATTTGTGTAGCTGTGTCTGTAAACACAGTGGATAGTGGCTATTCTTGCTCAAAGGAAGAGAAGTTTTTCTTGTTTGATTTTTCCAGTAGGATAATAATGTATGTATATTATTTGGGTTTGATATGGGATTATTTTGATAAGTGTTTGTGTGTGCACACGTGTGTGTGTGTGTGTGTGTGTGTGTGTGTGTGTGTGTGTGTGTGTGTGTGTGTGTGTGTGTGTGTGTGTGTGTGTGTGTGCATGTTTGTTCTGTAAGGTTTCAGTTACAGTTTTAAATTACAGGTGTTGTTAAGACTTTTAATCACTTAGCGGGTTCTGATTCAGTCTTTACATTTTAACAAGTTTAAACTTGTTCCTCAAGTTTCACTCATAATGGTGAGTTTGTTTTAATCATATTTATGCTAAGTTAGGTTATATTTTTTGATATGTCAGTACAGCTTTTATGTTGAACTGACAGTAAATGATTTATGATGATGGTGATGAAACAAACAAAAGCAAAAGTATCATTATCATGTAGTTTTTGTTTGTTTGTTTGACTTTGGCAATGGAAAAGTTGATTTGTTTTCTTGACTTCATGGTATTTGTACTGTGTTTGCGTACTTGAATTATGTTCTTTCTGCTTGTCAGTTTTCAGTTGTTATTTTTTTTTCAATAATTTTCTACTTGTCTATCTTCCTTATCCCACCCTTGTGTGTGTGTTGTTGATCTGATCTCATAATGAGTTCTGTCCGTGTAGTGAGTGTTTGTGGACTTGACCCGTCAAGCAGTTCAGTTTGTCTCCGCCTTCTTCGTGCACTCTTGGGAATAAATGAACACATCAAGTTGACAAGCGTGTGTGTTTGGAATTTTGTTATCTTTTGTTCTGTGGTGGTGGACGTTTGTTGTCTGTCTTTGCTGTTCTGTCTCTCCCTCTCTCTCTGTTGACCTGTGTGTTTTCAATGAGACAGAGACATATTATCCAAGACTTGCACCACTTGACCTGAATCTTTGCAAACAAATCTTCGCCAGTCATACACTGCTTAATTATGTATCTTCAAACCAAACCAAACCAAACCAAACCAAACCAAACCAAGTCAAGCCAAGCCAAGCCAAGCCAAGCAAAGCAAAGCAAAGCAAATCAAAGTAAAACAAGACAGGACAAGACAAGACAAAACCCAACCAGACCAAAGAAAAAGAAAGAAAGAAAGAAGAAGGAGAAGAAGAAAGAAGAAGAATTGAAGAAGAAGAAGAAAAAGAAGAGAGAGAGAGAGAGAGAGAGAGAGAGAGAGGAGAGAGAGAGAGAGAGAGAGCCACGCATCTGACCTTGCAAAAGTTCAAAGTATTTAATCCTCCAACTCCATATCATTTTGTCGACTTATTATCACGATAACATATGCACAGCCCAACATAAAAAGTACACGTGAAACTGCTTTACCATAGGATATTAAAATGTTCAGAATATAACTAATGACACTTGCTAATTTAAGTCCGATTTTTTCTTCCAGATATGAAGTTTCACAGTGAAAATTGACTTAACTGAAACATTTTGTTAAAAATAGGCATATCAATTATCAATGAATTCAGGCCGTTCAAAAGAAGTTGAAACTCGTACAAATATAAACGCTTATATGTTCTGTTTTCTCTGTCTATTCCTTTGCCTTATTCAACCTGAAGCTTGTGATAGCTACACTGAAATTAGAAAACAAACGAACGAACAAACCAACCAACCAATCAACCAACCAACCAACCAACCAACCAACCAACCAACCAACCAACCAACCAATCAATCAACCAAGCAAACAAACAACAACCATAAGCTTAGATGCCTCGTAACTGTGTGATACATCTTTCTTTTCCTGATTATTCTTGAAATGTTGATACAATTTGCAAACATTGCCTTCTCCTTCGAGATTCTTTTCCATTCTTGTTGATGTTTAAAAGCCCTAAGTGAGGATGATTTGTTTTACAAAATCTCCCGAGCGAGATAAAAACTTGCGTCATCCGTGTCACACACACACAAACAAACACACACACACACGCACACACACACACACGCACGCACGCACGCACGCACGCACGCACGCACACACACACACACACACACACACACACACACACAGACATTGATGATTAAAAAATTTGCTTGAACTCTAAACAAATAAAATCTGTTTTCGAAAAGACAAAAACAGCAGCAACATTAACATAGTTTCACGTTTATTGCAGTCACAGTCAATACTAACATTACACACAACAGAAAGACATTGTGTGAATATCAATCACTACTACTTTGACTGTATAGCTCACATCCCCTTCCCCATTTTCTGTTTGTCCTTGTTTAATTGCCTGGAAAAACATTGCCACCACAGCGAAACAATAGCGTTTAAGAATCAATTCGTTTGCAGTGAAATCAGCATCAAGTTGTACCTCTCAAAGGGCAATCACTCTTGTCCAATCTTACGACGGTTGCAGAAGACACTTTTGAGGGTCACTGAGTTTCCAAGAAGATGACAGTAAATGAGGTAAACATTTCTTGGACTGGGTGAAAAGTCCGTGTGAAATATTTGCAGACGATACTAGCATCAATTAAATGGGTTTTTTTTAATTTAGGCGAACTGGATTTTAGGGTCCGACAAATTTTGCGGCATAATTTTGGCGAAGGATTTGATTGCATTCTCAAGGGAAGAAATAGATCTTGATATAGATCTGGAGCAAATAAATTAGTACTGATGGTTTGGCTTGAAAACGAATGAATAGATAAGAAATGAAGAGACAAATCAACAGATCAATAAATAAACACGAAGATTTAAACAGATGATTAAAACAAGCCTTACAATGACGTTAACAAAAAGTTAATTGTCTCAAGAGATGGTTTATCATGATGAGATAGGCCTACAGTTTATCAGACTGAGACGGTCAGTAGAAATTGATTATTTGATGAAGAAATTGTGGATAGGCCTACATGCACATTCTGAAGTTGATATCGCGTTTATTGAAGGAAGTGCAGTGTAGTAGTCTAATATGTTCCTAGGGCTATAAAAAGTAAGGTGATAATGGGTTATTTCATAAAAAAAAAAAAAAAATTAAAAAAAAGCTTATGGGTGCCGGCACTCTCTGTACAGGCTGTTCGGTAATTTGTGCTACAACAGTACAACGAGAGAACAATATTCGATAGTCTGATCACATAAAGGAAGGGAAACAGTATCCTCCTCTTTGCTAACTTTTGAGTAGATCACAACTCTCGTATTTGAGTTCCCGAATCGAGAACCGTAACGAAATAAAAGGGAGGGGGAGGAGATTGAAGGGAAAAAGGCAGTATAACTTTGTAAGGCGTGCACTGCACAGAAACAGTACTTTTACTGTCAGTTTGAAAAATCAGTCAAAGATTCTAAATATATGAATAAACTCAGAGGCCGTATGTATAAACAAAAACAAATATAGAGATATACAATCATATTCATAGTTTTTGATTTTCGATGCATTGGATAATGACTAGGATATATTTGTAAGTATCACTATATGCGCGCGCGCGCGTGTGTGTGCGCCTCATTGTATGCACGCGCAAGCATGCACGCACACGTGTATGTGTGAGCATGTGTGTGTGTGTGTGTGTGTGTGTGTGTGTGTGTGTGTGTGTGTGTGTGTGTGTGTGTGTGTGTGTGACCTCTTGTTTGACGCCTGTGGGATGCATTTGACTATGAATGATGAATACTGTCAATGTGAATATTTTTTTTCCAAGAAAATCACTGTAAACAGTGAGAGAAAGGTGCGTGTGTGTGTGTATAGATGTGTGTATGTGTCTGTGTGTGTGTGTGTAGATGTGTGTATGTGTGTGTGTAACTGTAAGATCGAAGTTGTCAAAATATTGAGACAGGGAAGAAATGTGTTTGTTGTTCTTTTCTTTGTGTATGCACCAACTATATATATATATATATATATATATATATATATCTGTCACACACACAGAGACACACACGCACACACAGACACAGACACACACACACACACACACACACACACACACACACACACACATACATACATACATACATACATACAACATACATACATACATACATACATACATACAGGGGCTTTGATGTACTGTGCAGTGCCATCTACAAACCCAGTGCTAACTGTGTTACGCTCACAAAAGTCCTAGTACTCTTTCTGAACCATCAAATTGTGGCGCCTGAGGTAAGCTTGGATCCAGAGAGGTCATATGGTCAACAAGTTTACCAACAGATACACACAGGTAAGAGTTAACTGTTGCCTGTTTGTTGTAATATTATGATCAGTGTGCTGCTACAAACCTTGCTGCTGTTACTGCTGCCGCTAGTTCTCTTCTTCAGCGAGTGATGCTGCTCAAGATGGATGGTAGTGACAATGATGACGATACATTAAATGATAAAGTAATGAAACAATGCTGGTTTAACCCAGTCCTCATGTATTGAGGTTCCAAACAAGCACATATGAACTTGAAGGCATCAAAATAATGCAATATTAGAATATTGGTAGTATTGAGAGAGAGAGAGAGAGAGAGAGAGAGAGAGAGAGAGAGAGAGAGAGAGAGAGAGAGAGAGAGAGAGAGAATTGTTATGACGTGTAAGAACTATCAACACTACTACTGCTATTGAAATCTATTATCAACACCTGGATGATTTGATAATTTCTATGATTATGCAGATAATAGCTTGAAAGAATATGACATAAAATAATTCATAATATGATAATATGTAACATATAGCTGTACCTCAGACCACTGGTTATTGAGGAGTATTATAAACTGCGTAACAAAACTTGGTAAAGACTAAAATTACGTATGATAAAATAGAATACTGCACAATGATAGCTGCAGTGTATTATTTTTTAGTGCGGTTGAGAAAGACAAGACGAGTATCTCTTAAACTTAAAGGTTGCTGTGTTTTGATGGGATATTAGATGAGTTGGAAGAATATCTCGAAGAATATCTCAGAACAATGTAAATTACAGGAGTACCAAAGACTTGATTGAAACATGTCAGTCCTAGATATTGGAACTTGAAGTTTAGTGGGATTTCGAGCGTTTGTGTAGAATTTTGACGGAGATTTAGTGGTACGGAACATAGTACATCTTTTTGTATAAATAGTCCTTTGTCTTTTGTGAAAAGCAAACAACTGATTGGAACACACAAGATGTTACGTTATAACCCGTTACTTGCAGGCTGGATGATTTTAAAACAACAGGTTTCGGTGCATGTTTGTAGATGCTAAGAGTTCCATGGTGCTGGCACTGGCAGAGTCAAAGAGTATAGCGTCATAATTGATGGACGATAGTATTGGCTATGAAGGTGTCAGATTAGTTTTCTGGCATGGCCATTTAAGAAGCGTTTGGTTTTCGCGTTTCTGGTGTACTTTCCTAACTCTTTGATTCTCGCACGCTGTCCACCAGCATCTAGTATTGTCAGCCATGCTAGCAAAGCAAAAACTTAATCCTTTCACTCCCTCACTATATCCACCAGCTTTCTTGCAGGAAGCTGGTGGATAGGGTGAGGGAATCAAAGGGTTAAGTTATTGCAGTTGGTGGATGGGGTGCGGGAGTCAAAGGGTTAAATGACTTTTGCTTAATTCATTTATGTCTTCTGTCCAAGAAAGACTGTCACCAGTTCGAATGTCTAACACTCACTGACTGAACAAGAGCAAAAGGATAAAATAACCTTGTTGTCAATTTCGATGCCTGACAATCATTGACTGACTAAGAACCAATGGATGAAATAATTTTCGTTTCGAAGTGACAAACATAAAAGCAAAGATTTATGGATTGATGATCTGAGCTTCACTGGCGGCAGGGAAACGGGGAGGTGATAGACAGATAGGCCAGAAAGAAAAAAACATGCACAGAGACATCCATCTGGATATATATTGAAATAAATGACAGGCGCGATAGTCAAGTGGGTAAGGCCTCAGACTTTCGTTTGGAGGGCCTCCACCCACCCGCCCTCCTGATGGTAAAGGGTGGGGACTTTTCTGATCTCCCACGTCAAAATGTGTGCAGACCTGTTAGTGCCTAAAACCCGTTCATGTGTATGGGCACACAGAACATCAAACGTGCACCTTTTAAGATCCTGTGAGTCATGTCGGAGTCCGGTGGCTTACAGAAACACGAAACACCCTGCATGCATGCCCACCGAAGACGTGGTTACAGATTGCGTAGTGACATACTGTCTTCACGGTGTGGACAAAACAACGTGCATGCACCCAAGAAAACAAGAACGTTAAAAAATAGATATAATGGATAGATAGACAGAAGACAGACAGACAGACAGACAGACAGATAGATAGATAGATAGATAGACAGATAGATAGATAGACAGATAGATAGATTAGATAGACAGATAGATAGATAGATGACATAGATAAGTAGATAGATACTAGATAGATAGAGTCTATATAGATAGATAAATAGATAGATAGATAGACAGATAGATTGATTGATTGATTGATTGATTGATTGAAAGGTCACCGTCCAAGTTTCGTCTCCGCCTTCCTACACACATACCATACACCACACACACGCTACACACACACACACACACACACACACACACACACACACACACACACACACACACACACACACACACACACACACACACACCCCTACACCACCACACACACACACACACCTACACACACATCACACACACACACCACACACACCACACACACACACACACACACCTACACCACACACACACAACACACACCACCAACACACACATTCACAACCCACACACACACACACACACACCACCACACACCATACACACACACACACACACACACACACACACACACACACACATCACACAACACACACACACACACACACACACACACACCTACACAACACACACACACACACACACACACACACACACACACACACACACCACACACACACACACCCGTGCACATCCAATTTACCTGAATCACTCAAACGGCAGACAGACTGTCAGTCAGCCAGGTAGGCACAGACAGGTAGGCAGGCAGACAGGTAGCAGTAGCAAGCAGGTAGAAAAGACAGGCAGGGCAGGTAGGCGAAAGGCAGTAGCGCAGGCAGGCAGGGGCAGGCAGGCAGGCAGGCAGGCAGGCAGGCACAGATAGACACTCTCCTTACAAGCACCACACCCCCACCACCGAACACACCACCTCCACCACTAAACACACGCACACACACCACCGTCACCAATATCACCACCGCCGCCACAAGCAGTCTATTAATTAATGACCATTATCCTTATCACCTATAATACGAGCAGCTCCTGTCTTCTTATCTTCAAAGAAGCTTGGTAATGACTGACCTGCTTGATTAGAATTAAAAGCATCCATGTAGTCGTATGACCCTTTGTAGTCCCAGTTATTTCTCTTCTTTATCTTAACCCTTTATTTCCCTCATCCTGGCTTTCTGCTGGCATCAGCTTCCTTTGTTATCAGCCATATTAGCAGTGCAAAAGCTTAACCCTTTCACAACATCTCCGTATCCACCAGCTTCCTGTAGGGAAAGGGAGTGAAAGAGTTAAGTTTCTGTGCAGCCGGAGGATAGAGGGAAGGGCAAAAGAGTTAATGTTTGTACTTTAGAAGTTTCCACATTGATAAAGCATAGCAGCTTTTTCGTTGGTGTCCTTTGTGGAACAAGCAAGCAAGCAAGCAAGCAAGCAAGTAAGCAAGCAAGCAAGCAAGCAAGCAAGCAAGCAAGCAAGCAAGCAAGCAAACAAACAAACAAACAAACAGACAGACAAACAGGAAAATAAACTGTTCATTTTAAGCCTTCACAGAAAAACAAAAATCAAGTTTATCTTTAAAAACAAGCAAATACAGCAACAACAACAACAACAACAACAACAACAACAACAACAACAAAACCACCACCAAAAAAAACCAAAAACAAAAAAAAAAAAACGAAACAAAACAAAAGAAAATAAAACACTCCGAAAATAAAACAATATCCA
>CM060309.1:90084458-90099458 GCA_030674185.1 Monoplex corrugatus
TAATAATAATAATAATATACGATGTTACCTTGTCTATAATTCAATCATTTTCTAGACGCGTGCAGAGGTCAAGCAGTTAGGATATCAGATTTTCAGTCGGAAAGTCTAGGTTTGATCCTGCCTGGGTACCTTCTGATGTGTAAATTTTGAGATTTTTCCGATTTCACAGGTCAACAATATGTGTTCACATTACAGGTACAAGAAGGCGAGCGAGATAGACAGACAGACAGACAGACAGACAGACAGACAAACAGAAAGAGAGAGAGAGAGAGGGAGAGAGAGGCGATTGTGTGTTATGTTAAAGTTGCACCGTCATTATAACGTACACAGATCATCTAAAATATGCATGTTAAAGATCCTGAAAGGCATGCCTGTGTTCTGTGGCCTATGGAAACATTCTAGCGTGTAAGTCCATCAAAGACTGGAATATGCAGACTGTGCAGAAACATAACGCCTGCACAATGTGACCAAACAACATACATACACGCATCCAAGAAAGAGAACACAGAGATGCTAGGAATGAGAAAAAAAAAAAGAACCTCCAACCCTCCAGCCCACCCACCCGCCCACCACTAATCAACCAACCAACCAAACAACAGCAAGAACAACATCAGTGACAAAATCCATTCCCTGGAAACGATTTTCTCTGTCCCTGATTTTTTTGTTAGCGGAAGAAAAAAAACAAAAACAAAAACAAAAACAAATGTAAGGAATCAGACAAACAAACGAACGAACTAACGAACGAACAGACGACCTAATTAACAAACGTACAAACCAACAAACGAAATGACGAACGAATGAACTAACTAACTAACTAACTAACTAACTAACTAACTAACTAACTAACGAACGAACTAACTAACTAACTAACTAACTAACTAACTAACTAACTAACTAACTAACTAACTAACTAACTAACTAACTAACTAACTAACGGACGTACAAACGAACGAACGAACGAACAAACGAACGAACGAACACAGACAGAGGCAGAGACAAACATGCAGTCTCACATATGCACACAAACAAAGGGATGTTGCTTGATTATTGTATGTGATAGCCAATTTTGCCTAACCGAACACAAAAGCTTTAGCCATTTAGTGATTTACAGATAGTCTGCTGGCCTCCCCAGTCCAAACATCAAAGGACAAAAGAAAAGGGCGATGATCTCTGTTTTTCGCTGAGACCATTAGTAGTTGTTTGCTTTTTTTTGGTTTGGTTTGTTCACGTGTTTGTATATGTGTGTGCGCACGCGCACGTGTACGCGCATGTGTGTGTGTGTGTTTGTTTGAGTGTGTGTGTGTGTGTGTGTGTGTGTGTGTGTGTGTGTGTGTGTGTGTGTGTGTGTGTGTGTGATTTTTTTGTATTGTTGTTTGTCAATACAACTTTTACGTTAACCCGAAAGTGAATGGTTTATAATGATGGTGGTCTTGTTTTGTTTTTGTTTGTTTGTTCGTGTGTGTGTGTGTGTGTGTGTGTGTGTGTGTGTGTGTGTGTGTGTGTGTGTGTGTGTGTGTGTGTGTGTGAGTGTATGTGCGTGCGTGTGTTTGTGTTTATGTGTGTGTGTGCGCGTGCGCGCGTGTGCGTGTGCGTGTGCGTGTGCGTGTGTATGTGTGTGTGTGTGTGTGTGCGTGTGCGTGTGCGTGTGTGTGTGTGTGTGTTTTAAGTTCTGTGCGTGTGCGTGTGTGTGTACGTTTAGTATTGTTTTGTTTTTGTTTGTTTATATATGTATTCATGTGTATGCACGCGTGTGTACGCGCAAGCGAGTACTTGTGTGTGTATGTGTGTTTGTTTAGTTTCGTTTTTATTTGATATTTTTGTGTGGGTCTCTTTGGGTTCCCTCCCCCCCCCCCACCCCCACCCCACACACACACACTCCCCCAACCCCGAATTCAGTCTTTCATCTTCTATTTTCTAAGTTCTCTCGCAGGCACCATTGTAACTCTGTCGTGATAATTAGTCAATGAGAAGAGAACGTGTGACGTATTTGCAAACTTGCGCACATGTTTTCCTGCATTTGTCGTCATGCACACAGAGCGGAACAAATTATTTGCGTCCGTGTTTTTCTAAATGAGCCACTGGCATGGGATCCCATTGATTTCTTTGGGAAAACAAATTAGTTTCCGATTTCTGTTTCTCATGGAGGAAGTCTCTGTATGGTAAACTGGGGTTTTGTTGTCGCGGTTTGCCAACTCCATTCATGTGTTCGGCTGTGTTGTTACTGCTTCATCATTTCTTTCAAAACAAAACAAGGTCTGACCGTTTTCTTTTTCTTTGGAGTTATGATCAGTTAACCTTTTGACTTCTGCACCCTGTCCATCAGCATCCTGCATTGTCAACCATGCTAGCGAAGCGAAAATTTAACCCTTTGCTTCCCTCACCCTGTCCACAAGCTTCCTGCAGGAAACTGAAGGATAGGATGAGGAAGTCAGTGGGTTAAAGTTTTTTCAAGTTTGTGGACAGTGTGCGAGAGTCAAAGGGTTAAAGCACTGCCAATAAATGACGACACTGAAGCGACGTTTCAACACACAAGCGTTGTGGATTTTTGTTTCAGTGTTTGGATTTTTCCCGAGATGCGTGTATGCACGTTGTCCCCCCCCCCCCCCAAACACACACACACACTGCGCGGGCTGTTCGTTGCTGCACAGTCTGTGTTCTCCGTCTGCGGTGGACGTGTATGCCGTTTTTTTTATTTCATGTTCTTGTAAGCCACCAGAAACTGGCATGACTTACATGATCTTTAACGCGCATAGTTGATGTTCTTCGCACGTGTATACAATGATAATGATAACAATAGTAATAATAACAAAAATAATGATAGTAATATTAATAATAATAACAATGATAAAATAAATAACAACAACAATAATAACAATGATAATATAATGATGTTGATGATGACGATAATAATAATAATAGTAGTAACAACAACAACAACAACAACAACAACAACAACAACAACAACAATAATAATAATAATAATAATGATAATAATAATAATAAATAATAATAATAATAATAATAATAATAATAATAATAATAATAATAATAATAAAACAATGCTCAAAACACAACGGGCAAAATGTTTTGTGCATTAATCTGTTGTCTTTTGTTTTCTCTTGACAAAGGCCAGCTGGCCGAAACTTTATGCCCGTTAGTCTCTTTTTGTTTGTTGTGGTTTATCAAATATACGTTTTGACCCTATATTTACGTATTTCTGGTTCCCATGTGCTTGAACGCTAGCAATCACTTTGATTTACACGAAGTATGTTCAGACACACATGCTTACCTGGGGGATCGGAAAAAATAAGAAAACCTCCACTCTTTACCCCCAGGCAGGTATACCCAGTCAGGACCGAACTCGGACCTTCCGAGCTACGAGCCAAGTGGATGCAATTCATAGTAGGCCTATATCCAAACTTGAATTAATAAAGAAGTATTGTATCGTCTTGTACTGTAACATGTGGTCAACAGTTTAGCAATGTAAGCGGTCAGAAGTACCAGTAACCAGTGATCATCAGTTTAGCAGTGTAAGCAGTCAGAATTACGGGTGTGGGATAGTCATAGTGTAAACTGTAATCATCAGTTTAGCAGTGTAAGCAGTCAGAATTACGAGTGTGGGATAGCCATACCGTAACCTGTGATCATCAGTTTAGCAGTGTAAGCAGTCAGAATTACGGGTGTGGGATAGTCATAGTGTAAACTGTAATCATCAGTTTAGCAGTGTAAGCAGTCAGAATTACGAGTGTGGGATAGCCATACCGTAACCTGTGATCATCAGTTTAGCAGTGTAAGCAGTCAGAATTACGAGTGTGGGATAGCCATACCGTAACCTGTGATCATCAGTTTAGCAGTGTAAGCAGTCAGAATTACGGGTGTGGGATAGCCATACCGTAACCTGTGATCATCAGTTTAGTAGTGTAAGCAGTCAGAATTACGGGTGTGGGATAGTCATAGTGTAACCTGTGATCATCAGTTTAGCAGTGTAAGCAGTCAGAATTACGAGTGTGGGATAGCCATACCGTAACCTGTAATCATCAGTTTAGCAGTGTATGCAGTCAGAATTACGGGTGTGGGATAGTAATAGTGTAACCTGTAATCATCAGTTTAGCAGTGTATGCAGTCAGAATTACAGGTGTGGGATAGTCATAGTGTAACCTGTAATCATCAGTTTAGCAGTGTATGCAGTCAGAATTACGGGTGTGGGATAGTCATAGTGTAACCTGTAATCATCAGTTTAGCAGTGTATGCAGTTAGAATTACAGGTGTGGGATAGTCATAGTGTAACCTGTAATCATCAGTTTAGCAGTGTAAGCAGTCAGAATTACAGGTGTGGGATAGTCATAGTGTAACCTGTGATCATCAGTTTAGCAGTGTAAGCAGTCAGAATTACGAGTGTGGGATAGTCATACCGTAACCTATGATCATCAGTTTAGCGATGTATGTGGCCAGAGCAACGAGTGTGGGATAGTCTTTGTCACACAGCCAACAGCTGTCTGGCGCTCTAACGTCATCAGCAATGGTCAAGATCATGTCCCGGGAGAGAACGGGAGGCAGGCAGATGCTCCCTGGGCAGAGGTGGGAAGAACCTGGTTCCTATACTCACACATAGAAAGCTTTTTGTACAGAGAAGACACACAAAAACGGATGCAGTTGTTTTGGGACGATTTTGTATCCATCACGTGTTTTTGAATGTTCCGTATTACGCTCGGCGGGCAGAACTAACGGCCTCTTTAACCGTGTAATGATGTCAAACATATAATCTGACATAACACTATACATATTGTTTCGTGTTGTTGACTTAGTGGTAAGTTTTTACATCAAAATCAGTGTTTTGATTGATATTATATATATATATATATATATATATATATATATATATATATTATATATATATATATATATTATTGTGTGTGTGTGTGTGTGTGTGTGTGTGTGTGTGTGGTGGATTTAAAAAAACGATTCTCTAAAGTACATGTGTGAATGGACATTAAATTGTAACGTTGTTAGACTGAAAAGCACTGACTCGACTGAAGATATTTTTCACTCCCATCTTGACAGAGATTACAACATTTAAAACTCTCCTCATTTAGACTCACAAACAGACATGCGCACTCGCCCATACATACTACACACACACACACACACACATAACACGCACATAACACCACACACACACACACACACACACACACACACACCACACACACACACACACACACACACACACACACACACACGCACACACACACACACACACACACATACACACTATGTATATATATATATATATATATATATATACATATATACACGCATGGACGCACGTACCCATGCGCACACACGTATGTACATACACGTACACGTACACACACACATACACACACGCATGCAGCCAGTCTCTCTCTGTTCAATAGTGAAGAAATTCCCTTTTATTTTCAAAGAAGGTTGAAAAGGGAAGAAACTAACAGTCAAACAATGGTAAAGGGTTTCTTTTCTGATACAGCGACATTAAATCATTTTTATTCCAGACGGCACAGTATGGAGTACCCATTATGTCTTTTTATTTTCTTTCTTCTCTCAGCCAGTAACGGTTTGATTTGATGTTTTATGTCCGCAACAAAGGTGTGTGTGTGTGTGTGTGTGTGTGTGTGTGTGTGTGTGTGTGTGTGTGCGCGCGCGTGTGTGTGTGTGTATGTGTGTGTGTGTGTGTGTGTGTACATGTGGGTGTGTGTGCGTGTGTGTATGTTTGTGTGTATGTTTACGTGTGCGTGTGCAAGTGTATGTGTGTGCGTGTGTGTGGGTGTGAGTGTATGCTATGATATTTTTGGCGAGTGTCTTTTCGCCACAAAGGATTAAGCGTGAGAAAATCGGGGTTTTGAGTATTTTTGGCAATTGTTATTGTTTTGCCGCAAAGGGATTAAGCCTATTTCTAGAAATGAGGTTGTCGTCAACAAGGAGAGCGCGTTGCTACAGTGCGGCGTTACCCATCTTTTAATAAATCCTTTTTTCTCTCTGCGTGTGGTTTGTTGGTACCTACGAAAGTGGATTTGTTTTACAGAATTTTACCCGTGACAACTCTTTGAGCTATAATCAAAGGACACAACTCTTGAGAATTATCTCCCATGTTGTATAGAACTTCTCAAATCTAACACAGTTTACGCTACCCATTCAGCTAGCATAGAAGCAGATACAAAGTACAGAAACAGTAAGCTCAGAACACTCCCCAAAAAAGGAGCGCCCAAGCCTACCTCTATACTCTGCAACTACCCTACACACAACTGTGAGAGAGGAGAGAAATACATACAATATATTGGTCTTATGTTCAAGATTGACAGTCTTTTATTCTTGAACTGACCAAACACACACACATAGACAAGACAGAACATATTCATGGTTGCTTCCAAGGCATATAGGTAATACCAAAGAAATAAGAGGGAAGCAGGGAGAATTTTTATAATATAATCAAAGGACACAACTCTTGAGAATTATCTCCCATGTTGTATAGAACTTCTCAAATCTAACACAGTTTACGCTACCCATTCAGCTAGCATAGAAGCAGATACAAAGTACAGAAACAGTAAGCTCAGAACACTCCTCAAAAAAGGAGCGCCAAGGGTTTTTTAACGTGCGTTTAAGTGCGAAATTCGGGGATTTGGGTATTTTGGCAATTGTTAGTATTGTTATGCCTCAAAGGGATTAAGCCTGTAAAAGTGGGGTTGTTGTTAACAAGGAGAGCGCGCTGCCACAGTGCGGCGTTACCCATTTAAAAAAAAAAATCCTTTTTCTTCTGCGTGTGTTTTATTTTTATTCACGAGGGGTAGATTTTTCAACAGTATTTTACCCTAGACAACTTTTTAGGTTGCCGTGGGTTTTTGTTGTTGTTGTACGTTAAGTGCTTGCTGCATACAGGATCTCGGTTAATCATCTCATCCGAAAGGCTAGCACCCAGACCACCACTAAAGGTCTAGTTCAGAGGGAGGTGAGGACAATCCTTGTCCGATCATGAACCGAACCTGGGTTTCTCGCATCGTGTTGCGTGCATTATCCACCGGTTCACGACTCCACAAGTTGACCTCGGAGTTCAAGGAGCGGGTCCCGTAATCAGGAATGGAGCAGAATCAGAAGCTTAGTGGAAGTTATTATGCTTTGTTATGCACCAAGTACTGAAAACAAAAACAAAAACAAAAAAGCAAACAGACAGACAGACACACAAACACACACACACGTGCACAAACACACGTGCGCACATACACACACAACACGGACACACACACACACTCACACGCGCACGCACGCACGCACGCACACACACACTCACACACATATATAAACATATATACATACGCACGCACGCACACAACACACACTCTTTTTTTCCTCTGTATGTCTCTCTCTCTCACACACACACAGACACACACAGACACACACACAGACACACAGACACACACACACACACACACACACACACCACAACACGCACATGACACACACATGCACACGCACACAAGCAAAAATTTAAAAACGAAAATTTAATTTTCTAAGTTAGGATGTTACCGTTAATTTCGCTTGAAATGGAAGAAGAAAGGGAGGGAGGAGGATTCAGTTTGACATGTGTCAGGTGTGTGAGTACATGTGTGCATGGATATATGCTTGTAGTCTATTTTTGTGTGCATTTATGCAGCTTGTGCGACGGGCTGAGGTTGCCCATAAGCCATGAGCTATGTATACTTCCATGCTATATGTCGTATATCGTGTGTGATATTGTGTATGACATGCCTTACCTTCAACGCTGTTGCTACCATTGAGGTGTACAATACGTATTTTTGGGCTGTCATCATGGATATGTGTACGCTTATGTGTGCGCGTGTCCCTTGTTGGGCAGAAGAATTAGACTGAGCTGTATATACACATTTTACGTTTGTCTTAACTTCATCACGAAAAGAAGATAAAAGGAAATGACTGATAACCGAATGGCGGTATGGGTAGGGATGTCAACAAAAAATTGTCAACTGATTATTCATATATCACCCTTGGTATCAAATCTACCGTCTAATATCACTCATAGTGAACAGACGTTAAATCAAAGAACGAACGAACGAACGTATCAAATCTAAAAGATAGGTCCGGCGTGGAAAAAAGTGACAAATACATGTATCCATTTGCATAGGTGAGACCTATTATGATCTGATATCATAACTTGGTCATAAGATCCAGGATTTTAACATCAACCTGTTTCAGTACTAATATTTCGTCTATTCTCGGTAGAATTCAATACTTCTAATTCAAACGTTTGACGTTTTAGAGAATCCCTACTTTGCAGTTTAGGTTGTTTCAGTGTATGGGAGATGTTGTTGGGAGATGAAGCTGGGGTCTGTCGTTAAGTCGGGAAGCCTGGCGATAAATGTATGCTCTTTAATTTATTGTCAGTTCTTTAAAATGATATTAGATATGTATGCTTGGCGCAGAGTCATGTTTGAATCATGTCTGGAGTTTAGAGTTTGTTCAGGAGGGATATTGATCGCACTCAGACAATTCCATATGCGCTCCACCCAAATCTGCCAGCAGTTATCTGGCACTCTTTGAGCCTAACCCCCCCCCCCCCAAAACAACCCAACACTATGCGCTGGCAAGACCTTGAAATGGGTGGGGAACGGGACCTACAAAACACTATACTGACCGGAGCATTAAGATGGGCAGCGAACAAAGCATATTTTATGTTGTGGGGTTGCATTGAACTCAAAAGCATGAGATCTTGATTTCACGAATTTAGTGAATTAGCCAACCAGCTCGTCTGGGACAGAGCAGACACACGAAAATGCTAGTGTGACGTATCCGTTTTTTATTTTCGTTTATTGTTGTTATTATTATTCTTTATTTGTTTATTATTTTTTGCTGTCCTTTGCTTTTGACATGCTGTGTTTCATCAGGAAAATGCCTGCAGTGTGGCTTGTTGTTATTATCATAATGATAACAGCTTCCGCTTTTGATAATCACAGACGATATTCTGCACGGTCTGCACAGTTGGATGCATTGAAAATTTGAGTTTTTCTTCTCTCTCTCTCTCTTTCTCTCTCTCTCTCTGTCTCTCTGTGCCCCCCCCCCCTCTCTCTCTCTCTCTCTCCACACACACACACAAACATCACACACACACCACACACAACACACACACCACACACACACACACAACAAACACACACTCTCTTTGCCTGTCTGTCTGTCTGTCTCTCCCCCTCTCTCTCGCTGTCTCACTCCCTCTTTTCCTCCGTCCCTCCGTCCCTCCCTCCTTCTCTCGCTCC
This sequence comes from Monoplex corrugatus, assembly GCA_030674185.1. Classification (NCBI taxonomy): domain Eukaryota; kingdom Metazoa; phylum Mollusca; class Gastropoda; order Littorinimorpha; family Ranellidae; genus Monoplex; species Monoplex corrugatus. The sequence goes on from CM060309.1 coordinate 90,093,758, forward strand.
TGTGGACTGTGAAATTAAGGACCACTTCTGTAATTGGAACTGTGGGAGGTGGTTTTTAGTGTCCCTGATTTCTATGCACTTTCGTGTTTCCTCTACGTTCTTCTTGTAGTCCTCCTGTCGTCTTTCCCTTTAGTCTGCAAATTCCCCTGGCTGCCTGTTTCTAGTGTCTGTAATTAGTGCCTAAGAGTCCCTTTGTCGTGGACATAGACGGTTAATGAGCACACCCACTTTTCTCTGATTTTATGTACAAAGGCATATATGTCAATCTGTAGCCCGAGATACAAGCCTGTTTCTGTGCATGAATTTGTTTAGAGACTTATATTGGTCATCATTTCGTCATATATAACCATATGTTCCTTTGTTTATATAATGCTTGCTTTTCTCCGATCTTTTCTTTTTACCCTTGTGTTTTTTTTATAACTTATCATTGTTATTATGTTGCATTATTCTAGTTTTGATTGACGTGTTTCTGTCTTATTTTTGGTATTATTATTGTACTTGAATAGAATAGCGAGGACTGGTAATAATAATAATAATAATAATAACGAAGATTTGTTGAGCGCCTTTTCTCGACTGAGCTCTAAGCGCTTTACATCGATACAAATTATGATAATGACTAGAGCAAATCAAACAATCACTAAATCAAACAAGCAAATGAATCAACAAATGAATAAAACTCAAAAAGACATGCTCACAATGCCCCTCCTCCCCTCCCCCGCACACAACACACACCCCACCCCACCTGCACATACTGGCGTGCCGCACGCGCGCACGCGCATGCATGCACACACACACACCCACCCACCCACCCACACCACACACACACACACACACACACACACACACCACACCGCTCCAAAGACACATGGAAAATATAAACACTAGAGGTAAAGTGGATTGGGGGCAGCGGAAGGGGGGGGGGGGCACTGAGGGATTCCAGAGGAGGGTGGGAGGCGGCGTAAGATAGAACCGGGATCAGTGTTGCTTAAATAAACAGGAGAGATGCAGTGGATTGGGGGCAGCGGGAGGGGGCGGGGCACTGAGGGGATTCTAGGGGGGGGGGGGGGGGAGGGAGGGCAGGGCGTAAGATAGGGCCGGGTCAGTATTGCTTAAACAGATAGGTCTTCAGAGAGGACTTGAAAGAGGCTGTAGAAGTAGAATGTCTATTGGTGAGGGGGAGGGTATTCCAGATGGTTGGACCCTGATAGGAGAAACAACGCTGACCAAAGGATTTTGTTCTAACAGTAGGGAGACAGAGAATGCGATCATCAGATGAGGAACGGAGATTTCGAGAAGGGACGTAGAGGCGAAGAATGTCAGACAGATAATCAGGGCCTGTGCCAGAGACAGATGAGAAACAGATTGAAGAAAGTTTATATGAGATTCTAGATTGTACAGGTATCCAATTGCAAGGATTTCAGAAGAGGTGTGATATGTTCATGTTTGGGTGACTTGAGAATCAGCCTTGCAGCATTGTTTTGTACTTTTTGGAGCTTTTGAAGCAGATACTTTGGCACGCCTGCAAGAAGAGCATTACCATAATCAAGCCTGGATAAAACAAAGGAACAAACCAGAGTTTTGGTTGCATCTACAGACAGATAGTGGCGGATGGTGCTTATTCTCCTAAGTTCCAGGTATGCTATCCTGCAGACATTTGATATGTGAGATTTAAAAGAAAGGGTCTGATCAAAAATGACACCAAGGTTACGAACATGGGGAGAAATCTGAATGTCAGCACCATCAATACAAATCGCGTCTGGAAGTGAGGGATGTTTTCAAATTTTGGAGGAACAGTTAACAAAACTTCTGTTTTTTCTTCATTGAACTGCAGTTTGTTGAGTGTCATCCAAGCCTTTAAATCATATATGCAGTTTTGAGTACTTTCAATCACTTATAATAATAATAATAATTACAATATTTATATAGCGCAAAATCTTGATAAAATCAAATCTAAGCGCTGAAGCAGACACACACGCAGGCACGCACGCTCGCACACACACGCACGCACACATACAGACACACACACACACACACACACACACACACACCCACACACACGCATGGCTATAAATGGGGAGAAAGAATAAAAGCAATAAAAGCAAGAATAAAAGCAATGGAAAATTATAGAGAGCATAGCATACAATTATATATTATAACCATGTGATTCCCTCCGAGCGGAGACAGGCTGCAGAGGGGAGGGTTGAGTGAGGTTAGGATTTTATGCAGGAGAGAAAAGGTGAGTTTTGAGAGCGGACTTGAAGGAGACAAAAGTAGGTTGCTGACGGACTGAGAGAGGAAGTTTGTTCCAGGAGAGTGGACCAGAAACAGAGAAGGCTCGTGGACCATAGGTATTGAGCTTAGTGCGTGGAAAGCGAAGAGTCAGAGGATCAGAGGCAGAGCGGAGGGTACGTGAGGGAACATAGATCTCAAGTAGGCTTGACAGGTAATCGGGGGCTGCGTTATTGAGGCTTTTGTAGCACATGGTGTCTAGTTTGTACTGTATGCGCTTTGATACAGGGAGCCAGTGAAGTTGTGCCAGGAGAGGAGATATGTGGTCAGCTTTTTTCTTTTTGAGTACAAGGCGTGCAGCATTGTTTTGAATGCGCTGTAGGATGTGAATGGTGGAGGCAGGAAGACCAGACAGGAGTGAATTGCAATAGTCAATGCGAGACATTATGAAGGAGAGAACGAGTTTTGCAGTTGTTTCGACAGAGAGATACTTCCTGATCAGCTTTATACGATGGAGATGATAGTAGCAGGATCTGGCAGTTTGAGAAACAAAGTTGTTCATGGAGAGGGTAGAGTCAATGCAGACACCAAGGTTTTTAGCTGAATCAGAAATTGGGACTGATGTGTTACATAATGGGAGAGAAAGAGGAGGCAGCTGAGAAAGTTTCTGACGGGTGCCAATGAGGATAGCTTCTGTTTTGTCGTCATTAAGCTGAAGTCTATTATGTGTCATCCAGTTCTTAATGTCCGAGTAACACTCAATGGTGCGAGTCAACAGGCGCTGTATATTATCAGGTGAGTCACTGTCTTGAAGTTGGGTGTCATCAGCATAGAAGTGGTGTTTTATAGAATGGGAGTTGGTGATGGTGGACAGGGGGGAGGTGTAAAGAGTGAAAAGAACAGGGCCAAGGACAGATCCTTGTGGAACACCACAGGTCAGGTATGCAGGTTGAGAGTAAGTGCCATTGATGAGAACGGTTTGTTTTCTGTTTGATAGGTATGAAGTGAACCAAGACAGAGCAATGTCAGAGATGCCAAAAGTATGATGAAGTCTAGAAAGGAGAATACCATGATCAATGGTATCAAAGGCTGCAGACAGATCAAGGAGTGTGAGGAGAGAGACTTTGCCAGTATCAGTTGCAAGGAGGAGATTGTTGAGAATGTGTAGTAGGGCAGTTTTCAGTGCTATGGCACTGGCGGTAGGCTGACTGGAAAGGATTGAGGAGATTGTTGGCAGACAGGTGAGAGTTCAGCTGGTTGAGGACGACTTTTTCAAGGAGTTTTGACAAGAAAGAGAGATTAGAGATAGGCCGGTAATTTTTCAGTTCATTTGGATCTAAATTGTGTTTCTTGAGGAGAGGGTGAACAATAGCAGACTTGAAAGAATCTGGGACAGTTCCAGTTTGAAGAGAAGTGTTGATGATGTCAGTGATGAATGGGAGGAGAGTAGGGAGACAGTCGGCGTAGACAGAACCTGGAAGAGGATCCAGTTCGCAGTTTTGAACGACATGGATTTGAGTAATTGGGCTGGACTGATAGAGCTGTGTGTCGTCAGCAAAGCTTTCATGTGATAGAGAGTGACGGTTAACTATCCCAGAGATAGGTGTTGTGTACATGATAAACAACACAGGTCCCAGCACAGAACCCTGTGGAACTCCGTATTCCAATCGCGTAGCAGGTGAGCAGAGGCCATTTACTAAGACTTTTTGTGTACGCTCACTAAGATAAGACTTTATCCAAGCAAGGACGGTACCCTGAATGCCAAAAGAGTATTGCAGTCTAAACAGAAGAATTTCATGGTCAATCGTATCAAATGCTGCTGATAGATCAAGAAGAGAAAGAACAGAAATTCTATCATCATCAAGCGATGTGAGAAGATCATTTGCAACTTTTAAGAGGGCAGTTTCTGTGCTGTGACCTGCTCTATAGGCTGATTGATGTGGGTCGAGGAGATTATGGGTCTTAAGATGGTCAAGAAGCTGAGCCAGTACAACTCGTTCAATCAGTTTGGCCAAAAATTTCAAATTTGAGACAGGTCTATAGTTTTTCAAGATGTTGGGATCAAGGGAGGGCTTCTTTATCAAAGGGCGGATGATGGCTGATTTGTAAGTACTGGGGAAAATACCACTTGAAAGAGAGTCATTAATAATATGAGTTATACACGACAAAAGGACATCAAGACAATCAAACAAAAGGTGGGCTGGGACTGAATCAAGTTCACAAGATTTCTGTGGAGAAGCAAGCATGATTTTCCGTACTGCTTCAGTAGTTACACTTTGAAATGAAACAAGGGGTTCACCACAGAAAGACTTGTCACCTGAGTGAGGGGAGCCACAAGTTGTAGACACGTCAAGATTGTCACGAATAGTTCTTATCTTTGCACTAAAGAAATCAGAAAAATGGAGTGGTAGTTCAGTTGGTGATATAACAGATGGTAGAGTGGTGGTCTGTTTTTTTCCTAAAAGAGTATTTAAAACACCAAACAGTTCTTTGGATGTGGCACATTGGGCAATTTTTGATGAGTAGAATGCTGTTTTAGCGTCTGTTAGAAGTTTAGTCACTTGGTGTTTGGCAGCATTCATAATGTCTTTGAATACATGAAGCCCAGACTTGAGCCACTGGCGCTCTGCTCTCCGTCGTTCCTGCTTCGTCTTCTTCAGCTGGTCAGCCACAGCACTGTACCATGGGCACGATGGCCGGGAGGTGACCTTGCGTCGTCTGGCAGGGGCGCGGGTGTCTAGGACATCACGAAGACATCGATCCAGTTGCTCAGCGGATGGTTGAGGTGTTAAGTAGAGGCTGGTCTGCAGGTCCTCTTTGAAGGCAGCTAGGTCAATGGAAGCCAAGTTCCTCCTCTCAACGTACTTGGGCTGCGTCACAGGCTTGGGGATAGACAAGTGGGTGACCACGCAGTAGTGGTCAGATGGCAAGCTGTAGTCTACAGTGGCTGACTGGAGAAGGGCCTCCTCTTCACGGTGTATGACCCAGTCAAGGATGTGACCACTGCGGTGTGTAGGGGTGTTGACATACTGAGTCAGGCTGAATGTTTTCAGTACATCAATTAGCTTCGATGTTGAGGGCAGAGAGGGCTGGTCAAAATGGAAATTGACGTCACCCGCAATCAGTAGTTTTCCTCTTAAGCCATTTGAATGTTCAAGTAAGCTTATAAATTCGTCATAAAACTGTGAGTCTGTCAGTTTGTTCTAGAAGACAGTGAGTCTTTCATAATAATGGCAATGCCACCACCACGCGAAGGCCGAGGAAAGGAGAGTGTGTTATAACCAGGTGGAGCGAGGCCTTTACATTTCGCTTCATCACCATGCGGACGGAGCCAGGATTGAGTGATGCAGAATAGATCAGGGTCATTATCCAATATAAAAGCGTTAATTGCAGGGATCTTCTCTGGTTTTGCAGCTGACTGAGCATTGAACACACAAACACTGAAGTGTGTTGTCGACGGCGGTTCGTCAAG
>CM060309.1:90104458-90109458 GCA_030674185.1 Monoplex corrugatus
ACAACAACAACAATAATGATAATACTAATGATAACGACGACAACAACAACAACAATAACAACAACAGTAATAAGTGATAATAGTAATAATAGTAATAGTAACATTATTGGTGATAATAATGATAATAATAATATGACGATGATGATGATCATCATCATTTCTGTTTTAACTCATTTTTGCATACCGCTGTCTGCCAAACTCATTTGGACTTACGCGCATTACACACACACACAATCAGACTTTGTAGTGGAGCACGGAGAACTCTTTAAAGTGCATATTTGATGATCTGTGTGTGTATGCACACGAAGGGGGTTTAGGCACTGGCAGATCTGCACACATGTTGATCTGGGAGATCGGAAAAATTCCCCCCTCCCACTTTGAAAAACGGGTGGAATTATCCCTGAGGATCGAACCAGTGACCTTCCGGTTGGGAGTCTAACGTTTACACACCTGATAACCGCGCCCGTTGATTTATCGTATCATATTGTACCCGTACCCTCTCTCTTACACCCACCCATATACCCGACCTCATTGAAAGAACCAACTGTGCACACAGCTCTAGTTTCAATCTGTCTTACTGGTGTTTTGGTGCTGGGATACCCCCGAGGGGATGTCGGGAGCTCTTTCAGGGTGAACAGTATCCCCACCTTTTGGAAATTCTGTGCTAGAAAATTTCCCCTTTTCTGTCGATCTCTTCGTGTCTACCTTGCTCCTTTGCTGTCTGTCATCTCTGGTCCGTTCATGTGTGTGTGTTTTCTAAGGTCTTATGTACTATCGGGATTGATAATTGGGTACATATATTATAATATTTTGGGGGCAGTTCTAATTTAGGCCAGTCTTTTTACATACGTTTTAAAGTACTTTTAGCTATGTTTATACATCTGCATTCAGGTTTATTTCTTTTAACCTCCGTGGCGATAAATTGGATAGAATGGTCAACGCCAGGGGCATATACATGTACTTAATTAATGCGCGCGATTGTATGGATATATGTATTTACTGTTTTTTTTTCCAGATGTTTTCTTTTCAAGGCCATTGAGGTGTTGTGTGTGTTTTGAGAGTATTATTGCCCTGATATGGCTCTGCGCTGTCGGCTGGGTTTTAAACATTAACAATGATGACAATAAGGTGCAGGGAATACTGCTGTATGCAATAACGTTGCAGACACCTTGAGATGGAAACAGCATCCAAAGTAATCGCAGCATTGGCCTACACATAAATCCGACGTGCTGGGGAAATCTTGAGTGTGTTCTTAACTAATTTAGGGTTCTCTGTACTTAGGTCTTTATTTGTAAAAATCTGTAATTGAGAAAAACAACTAGGCCATGTACAATCACACACTCATACAAAGACAGGCAGACAGACAGCCTAAACAGACAGACAGACATCCAAGGATGCAGGCATTCCTGGCTGGCTGTCTGTCTGTTTAGGCTGTCTGCCTGTCTTTATGTTAGTGTGTGATTGTACATGGCCTAGTTGTTTTTTTGTTTTGTTATTTTCTTGTCCAGAAAAAAATCCATCCATTTTCTGAAAACGGTTTTCCATGTCCCCATGTCTTCATTGTTTGCACAAGCAAAGAAACAGAAGTGCACACGGGAAAACAAAACAAAAACCACACACACACACAGGCATGCAGTCACGCACACGCGGCACACACACGCAGGCACGCACACACACGCACGCCCGCACGCACACTCTCTGTCTCTCGCACACACTCCCAAACCGCCACACCCATATACATACACATTCTTGTCTTTCTGTCTGTCTTTCTGTCTCTGTCTGCCTGTCTCTCGAAGCGAATCGTCTTGGTTTTCGTGTGTTTTATTCAACTGGCCTTCAGGCATTCATTTGCACGTACCCACTTACATTTATTACCTCCTGCCTTACGTTTATCCCCCTGTCCCCCTTTCCTCAGGCCCAGAACACACACACACACACACACACACACACACACACACACACACACACACACACACACACAACACATACACACACACACACCACCACATACACACACACAAAACACACAACAACACACGAGCACGCTCACACATGCGTGCGCGCGCGCACACGCACACACACACACACACACACACACACACACACACACACACACACACACACACACACAGAGTGTGCGCTTTTATGTCCGCTTGCATATGCACAGCCACACGCTTGTCTTCTGAAGAACGATTTTTCTTGGTCATGTTTAAAGTCTTCAGGCAATCGCTTGCATGTACTCTTCCATCATCCCTTCGTTCTCATCCTCAGGACACACACACACACACACACACACACACACACACACACACACACACACACACACACACACACACACACACACACACACACACACACACCACACACACAGCGCGCGCACACACACACATACACACACACGCACACACACCACACACACACACACACACACACACACACACACACACACACACACACACACACACACTTCACCACACTCACTTCTCTCTCTACTCTCTCAACACTTTGCATGTGTGGCGTACACAACTTCTCTCTGTGTCTGTCTGTCTGTCTCTCTCTGTCTCTCCCCTTTTCATCAAATGCATGATGCAAGACTATTAACCAGTCACTTGCACCTCCTCACTACACACAGATACTGCACGCACACACATACAAACACCTTTAAAATTAAACCTGTGGTCGTCGGGTTAGGAACACACTTAAAACTGCGTGGATTGTCAGTGTCACATCCACTTTTCTGGCACTGCAAAGTGATGCCGGAAGGGAATGGGAGTGAACCAAGCAAATAGTTCCGAGAAAAACATGGGATAGACTGTTTCCTGTCCTCCCATAGGGAAATATTTTTGTATATGGTGGGAAACGCGTAAATCATATAGAAGATTTTTAAGCATCTGCACTCGCGGAAAACTCGTTTTTTTTTGTTTTTTTTTCACGAAAGAAAAGAAGGAGAAATATCAAGTCTTGTATTAGCCATCTCCCTGTTTCGGAACAGAGATGAGCAAAACGTGTTTCTTGTCATCACTGAATGGAATCTTTTTCACAGAGAGGGAAGCTCTTAGATTGTAAAGAAGAAAAAAATTTCACCCGTTTCAAATCACAACAACAACAACAACAACAACAACAACAACAACAACAATAAAAACAATAACAACAACAACAACAACAACAACAACAACAACAACAACAACAAAAACAATGACGACGACGACAACAACAACAACACACAACAACAACCAAAACAAAACAAAACGAACAACAACCCCCCACAAACTAACAAAACAAAACAAAAACATAAAAACAAACAAACAAACAAAAAGAAAAAAAAAAGAAAACAACCTACCAACTACCACCACACCACCATCACCACCACCATGAAAAGATTAACGTTCAACCTATCTGTACAGAAAAGAAAGTACATTCAAACAATGGTCGAGTCAACCCACTAATATCCCATTTAACATAAAACTCCGCACACCATCATGACTGGGAGATGAACAATTATTATTATTATTTGTGTTTAAAGTCCAGCGGACTGCTCAGAGGCACATCAAGGCTATAGCTATCTCAGACAAAGCATACATCTAACCAAATCGATGACCCTATGAAAAGAAAACCTGGAAAAGAAAATTAAATACACATATCATTTCGTCCACATAAACAATCCAAGAATATGCCCGTGGTGTTGGCCCTTTCGGCCAAGTTATCATTAAGTCGATTAGGAAAGCAAACATGAATACAAGTGCTCTGACATAACTAAGCACATAATGCATAGAAGAAACAGCCCATGGTACCTAAAATCATTACTAATCCATTCACATTTCTTTCGAGCTAAAAGTGCAGTGAATAATGTACCCAATTACCAGTCCTAATAGACAGTACTGCATAAAGCTATATGGGAGACAATCGGATGAATGGACAGCACGACAAAAAATGAGAAAGGAAGAGATGGCAGAAAGCAAAAGAGCAAAACAAAGAGAGTGGTTGAAAAGAGAAAATTTCTAGAACAATAATTCCTGAAAGTGGGGATACTGTTTACACTGAAAAAGCCCCTGGTATCCCCATGGGAAAAAGGCTAACAGTTATTTCCGTTTGGTTACACACAGTTTGCATAACAGTTCTACGAACATTGACCTGGACTGTTTGAAACTTGCAGGGTTGAAACTCCTAAACAAGCTGGACCCAAGTATGGTTTAAAAACATTGCTGATTAACAGCCTAAAATCCTCCAATCCTGGGTTGAATGACCTCTCCTTCCTCCCCCCCCCCCACCGTCCACCCAGAAAAGAGGATGAAGGTGTGTTTTGTCCATTTATACTTATGCTTTCACAAGTATGTATTGAATTGGATATCTGTCCATATTTCGGAAAGAAATCCGTTCATAGAGACTTCAGATATTGCTTATAATTTATTGCATGCTTGCACAGACAGACAGACAGACAGACAGACCTACTTGCACACGCGTGGCTTAACCTTGTTCAGCACAGTACTGAGAAGACGAGAAAAGATGGCCTTTTCACAGCTAAAATGACAAACAATTTTTTTGTATCACTGTTTTTGTTGTTATACCTTCTGCATCGCTTGTGTATCACAGTTCCCACACCGCTCATTTCGGCTTTGCAACACACCTCCAAAGCCACTGATACTGAGGTCACCAAAAGAGTTGAAATGGAGAGAGGTGAGAAAGGGCCCAAGAAACACTAAGCTGACACTACAGAATGATGAAAACACTAAGATGGGCAGCGAACAGGCCAGTTTTTTTAAATGTTGCAGGCTGGAATTGAACTCGAGATATCAGGTCTTGAGTACACGGCTCTATCAGCAGAATCAACCAGCCCGCCCGTGTGCTGAACTCACAACCCTTGCATTATTAGCATGGCGCAGTAACAAGTGAGCTAATGGGCTACTTTTGGGGAAAAAAAAGTCTTTTTGCGTAGGCTCAGGGACAGACACTTGGGTAGAGCGCATGAGGAATTGTCCGAGTACGATGAATCCCTCTTGAAC
>CM060309.1:90111958-90116958 GCA_030674185.1 Monoplex corrugatus
TTCTGTCATCTCTTTCTTCTGTCTGTCATCTTTTTCTTCTGTGATTTATTTCTTCTATCTGTCATCTCTTTATTCCATCAGCGGCTCTTTTGGTTTACCCAGAGACAAATAAAAGGCATCATATAACAAAATAGTCACATGCAACAATCTGGGACCATCAGTTCAAGAAACGAGGTCTTTGGTAGAAAGATTTCTTTACACTTGCTTCTCCACTGCTCAGTCTCATCGCTCATTGCTCAAAACAGCCGCCTCCTTGATATACAGATTAAGACTTGTTTCTTGGAAAGCAACATAATATATTATGATGTATTTGCCTAAAATCAGTATCTGTTTGCTATGTAAATGTCTTGTCTTACCCACGACTTAGAGAAACAGTCATTTGAGATTCTAACATCATGCAATTATATTAGAGATATAGTTTTAAAAAAAATCTGGTCATAGTCATATTGTCTAGCTTCATCTCAGACTTCCTGTGGGCAGATTGTTATGAATTATTTGCATCTACGTTATGGTAACATTTGTGTGAACAGTAACATCACCATTGAAGAATGAAGTGAACATAATCCGTTTTCATCATTTTATTAGTGCTTTGAGTCAGACTCGCAAATGTCGTAGCTTGGTTTCTCGCAGTTCGCTCTTAAGATGAGATTCTCGAGATTGTTGAAATATGCGTTTTTTGTTACAGCTCCTGTACCTTTGAACTGATTGTAACAAGCGTTTTGAAAAGACAAATAAAATCTCTTTTTTGTTGACCTTGATTGACTTTCAAGGTCATTATCTTCGTGATTACACTATATGAAACAAAAACCGTTTGAAAGAACATTTTTTAGAATGGCTTAACGTCTTGTTATTATTTTTTAAACATTTGTGTTGGTAAAACCAATTCTACTATTGTCAGTATACTATTATAACAATGGTGAGTTTCATTGGTTGTACAGTTTTTGTTGTTTAGATGGATGGTTTTTGCAATGCAAAAAGCGTATGTTAGAATGTAATATTGGTTTCATTTCGATGAATTTTGTATAAAAGATACTATCAGATTGACTTGATCATCGTGATTTTTTGTGTCTCACCCTACCCAAACTCTGTTACTAGTGTCCGAGATTTCCTTCGTAGTGGATATCCGTAATTAGTAATTATTCTCCCTCCTCTTTCTCCCGTTTTTATATACATGCATGCGAGCACACACACCTTTATCTATTGTGTTGGCTAGATTACTTGAATATTGTATTTTAAGTATTCTTTTGCACCCTTTTATTAGTCTTAATTGCACTCAGGCTGGATGATGAAAATCGAGTAAACTTGTTAAAAACGAGGTTCGTCAGTTTCTCTCTCTCTCTGTCTCTCTGTCTGTCTGTCTTTCTCTCTCTCTTCGGTCTGTTTTCTCTTTTTGTCTTTCTCTCTGTCTGTCTCATTCTCTCTCTCCGTCTCTCTTTCTCTTTCTCTGTCTCACAGTCTTTGTCAGTCTGTCTTTGTTTCTCTTTGCCTGTCTGTCTCTCTTTCTTTCTCAGTATCTCCCGTTCTCTCTCTTTTATTCTGTCAGGGACTGATCGGTTATAAGTTTTGGAAAAGAAAATGACACAGACGCGACTTTCCAGCATGATTACCACTATCTGTATAGGAAAGATGAATAGATCATGAACGGTAAAGGGATAAGAACACACTAGTGTCACTGGATATCCCTCCAGGCTAGGTATAAATCTTTGCTAGACCTTCTGTCTGATCTGTTTTCAATTCCAGCCACAACGTTCAGGGGACGGGATTTCCGTCTGCCAACAGTGGTGACTAGTCCAACTGTATTCGTCCGTTGTCAGAGCGTTCAGTGATACCTGCGTAGAGCGTAATGTCTCACACTGAAATTTGCTTTGTGACAAATACAGTCATAAAACAGAACGACGAAAGTGCACAGAGAGTCTCCCTTTTCCCTTACTCTGATATAGTTTTTTTCCCCCATAAATCATAGTGCGTGTTAATTTGGATATCAACTGATTTCAGTTATAAATTTAAGATCATGCTAAGATGATTAATTAGTTCATTTTTGTTGTTGAAATCTACAGGAAAACTGTCGGAAAAAAAGGCCTTTGAACTATGAATATTTTACCGCATGTAGTGGCCCAAAGAAAGGGAAATGCCCGTTCATACTTAATGCTTATGCTTTTATACATGGACCAGGTCTGTAGCCAGATTTTGTAAAGATCCCCTTTCATTCAGGAGTTAAGAAATTCTTGTTTGCACATTTTGACTCAGACAGATTAAACTGAATCAGTCTTCTCATTGGAAATTGGGAAAGAAGTATAGAAAACTGAGATTCGCTATTAAAAAAAAAAAATCAACAAAAACCACTTCCCAACCAAACACACAAAACAAAACGAAAAAAAAACAAACCCCACTCACACACAAAGAAAGAAAGAGAGAAAACAAAGACTGTAATTTGGGAGAAACAACAGTGATTCACAGCAAGTTTTCATTACATTTGTATTATGTAAACTCGGTAAAAATTGCAATGTAGACGAAGCTTGAGGCTGATTTTTTCTCCATAGCTTGACTGACATGTATTAGCTTTCTAAAGAGTTTCAGCTTCCCAAGTGTAGAACGTAACAAGTACTACATAAGCCTGTGAACAGAACATTTCCCTCAACCCTTTGAATTCATTACCTTCTTCACCAGAATCCAAGATAGGCTGATGGATTTAGAGGGTTGATACTCACCTGAATAAAAAGAAACAACAAACAAACATAATCATAACCATCAGGAACTCGAGGGAAAGCACAGAATGTTTAAAGCGAAGTCGTGCAGGCAACGCACAACGGGCGTTCACAGTCATAGACGGACAGACGCTGGACATCAGTTTAATGAGGGTAGACATGGGTGGTCTTCCTTTCTCAACACGTGAACGTGCCTGACAATGGGACAACAAGCTTGCTTGCTTCTTGCTTTTTACTCCTTTGAAAAGCTGTACTGCTTTATGAGTGGCAAACCTTGCCCCTGTGTCTGTCAATCTGATCAAGTTGTAAACGCTGTTTCATTTAGCAGCATTGGGTTGTCTTATGTCGTCCGTTCTGCTCAAATTGTGTCATATTAGGTAGCCATGTGAACTGTCTTCTCTCAACACAAACCTGTCAAACTAGTCTTTTATTACGAAGAAACATGTGCTTGCTTTCCTTGCTCAAATCGAAGAACAGAAAATGCGATATTGATTTGATGGACGACACTACATCTAGAACTGGAAATAGTAATTAAATCCAGGAAGGAAACTGATGATTGATCTTGAAAGCTAAACATGAAAACATTCTCTTACTCAAGGACATAAGAACTGGGTGCTACTGGGGGGAACTGTCTTGCAGCTGTATGTAGTCTCGCTGTTCTACATACATAAAACGCTAACACAAAAGCAAAATGCATTAACTAAAACTAGACTTAAATAAAATTAAAATGAATCGATAGGAAACATGTAACATAAACTGTGAACGTACAAATATAGAAGAGACAAAACCAAGTATTAAAAAAAACTGCAACAAAAAAAGAAACAAACGAACAGACAAACGAGGGTGGAGAAAAGTAGTAATTATGAATGATGAAATAGCTCAAAAACAGACTTGCATTTCAGACTGCAAATAGGCATAGGGTTTTGCGCATGTTCATACAGTCTGCCAGATAATTGATTGCAGATTTGGACGGGGCGCATATGGAATGGTTTGAGTGCGATGAATCCCTCTTGAACAAACTCAAAACAAACTGAAAACAGGGAGACAAGAGAAAGCACAATACATTCAGTAACATCACGTGGAGAGAACGCGACGGAGGTCCAATGTTACAAACAGACAAACGTAACATCAGTATAACATGGAGTAGATATAGGTGGTCCCCTTTTCTCTGAACGTGCCTGACAAAGAGTCCAGTCCAAGTTTCCTGCTCTTTGTGATATTGAGTCAAGTTGGAAAGTAGAAGTCCTGTTGGAAGCTTCCGATTTCCGCATCTTAATCCTGGAAGTTGTCATCAGTCTGATCACAGCAGTGAGTGATGCTTTATGTTTTAGCAGATGACTTCTTCTTCGAATGACGTTTAAGTTTGCTCCAGGTAACTTCTACGATTTGTTCTGATACTGTCTTATCGTCTTATCATGTGGTTGTTTGTATTACGTGCGAGGGAGAAGAGGTGGGAACAATCCTCATGCTCTGGTGTTTGGAAGAAGTTGAGTTTCTGATATTATGCACCCCCCCCCCCCCATCCCCAAGTGGAGTGTGTGGCTTAGTGGTCAAAACACCTGCCTGGGACATGAGAAGCCAGGGTTCGAATCACGGATCAGAGAATTTTTTCTCCCTCCCTCCAAATAGATTTTAAGTGGTCGTCTCGGTGCTGGGATCAGACGATAAAGTGAGGTCCCTTGTGCACATGTACTCAGCTTGCATTAAAGATCTCATGGGCAACATGTGAATTGTCCCTGACTAAATTTTGTAGCAACATTCAGTTTCATTGCTACACAAAAATACAGGCTTACAGAAAAGAGGAAAACAAAACAAAAGACAAAAACAAACAAACAAACAACAACAACAACAACAAAAAACAACGGAGGCACTGCATTGCGGTGACGCTTTCTCCCCAGGGAGGGCGGCCAGAATGTCATATGTTAAATCCTTAGTGACAGATAAGAAATAAATACAAATATAATAATCAATCACGTTATGGAAAAGAACTTTATCTTTTTTATGTAAATCCTTGGTGACAGAAAAGGAAAAAATACAAATACAAATATAATGATCACTCATGTTATGGAAAAAATCTTTTATCTTTTTTAATATAAGTCCATGGTGGCAGAAAAGGAACAAATACAAATACAAAATATAATGACCACTCACTTTACGGAAAAAAATTATCTTTTTATATACTTTTTACGCTTGTTTTCGTTCCATTGATTCCTGTTGATCCAATCTCCTAAAAGCAGTACTTAATTATGCAAAAAGTGTGCCCTTCTTTCCCAGAGGCAAACGGATAAGAGAATG
>CM060309.1:90121958-90124458 GCA_030674185.1 Monoplex corrugatus
ATGACAGAACCCCAGTCAATGCACAAATGCTTACCGTCCATCAACTAGGTGAAGGCAATATTTTCTGAAAATCCGTTGATTCGGTGAAACCATTAAAAAACTTATTCAACTATTGATACAGTGAAACCTGTAAAGTACAGTCCATTCACACACACACACACACACACACACACACACACACACACACACACACACACACACACACACACACACACACACACACACACACACATACACACACACACACACACACACACACACACACACACACACACACACAAATCAGTTGATACAGTACAGCTTCTAAAAGACAACTTGTTGATAAATTGAAACCTCTGAAAAACAACCCGTTGATACACATACAGTGAAACCTCTGAAAAGCAATCTAATATAACATTACCAGTAATTGTTGTTGAATTTTCTGTGTTAATTGAGAGCTATAGTACTAAGTCGATATGCCTTTGGCAAATTCATTCTGTTCATTTTCTCTCTTTCTCTGTCTATGTCTCTTTCTCTCAGTCTCAGTCTCTCTCCTGTCTCTTTTTTTGTCTCTGTCTCTCCTGTCTCTCTCCCTCTTTGTCTGTTGTCTCTGTCTGTCTCTTTCTTTCTCTCTGTTTCTGTGTTGTGTGTTTACATGTGTGTTGTGTGTGTGTGTGTGTGTGCGCGCGCGCGCGCGCGCGTGTGTGTGTCTGTGTCTGTCTGTCTCTCTCTGTCTCTCTCTCTGTCTCTCTGTGTGTTCTCTCTCTCTCTCTGTTCTCTCTCTCTCTGTCTCTTTCTCTCTTTCTCTCTCTCTCTGCTTACAGATCGATCTGTGCCATACTGTCATTGGTCTGGTCATACAAAAAGTCGGCAGTATATACAGTGTCAGTTTGAAAGAGCACGGATGTTCACATATGTGACTCTTTGTGCTAATTGACGGCAGCCGGTAATACGATCGTGTGACAAATTATTGTGAATTCATATTTTGCTCTGTCTCTCTGGGTGTCCCTTATTCTCTCTCTCGTCTGTTTGTGTAGTGCTTATGTCTTATCTTAAATACAGATTGATCTTATCATAAGGGCAAGGTGGCGAGGCGGTTAGAGCAGCGGATTACTGACTGGGAGGTCATGGATTCGAATCCCCGTCAGTTTAAACAGATATTATGGGATATATTTCTGCCCCGACCGCCTCCGACCAGTCACTCAGGGTTGAGCGTGTTAAGGGCAATCGTAAAGGCTGGCAACACACAGGCGATTCTCATCAACTTCACGGATGCGTCACCGAGGGTGTTGTTCAAATTTCTGGACCAACACGCCAGCCATTTGTGTGTCCTTGGCCTGGTTCACGCCTGGATGTATTATGAAAAAGAAGCGTTGAATATACAGCCTTGTCACGCAGTGCCAATCCGAAATGAAACTCCATAAGCATCATCTCTCTCATCCCTATTCTCATGATCATCATAGCACCACAAAAAGTTATCTCAGGTGTCGTAACTCTTCGTGGTTTGCTCGCATGGTGATGTCAGTTTCGGCGGTTTTGAGGTGTGTTCGAGAGTCGAGATGAGTTGCTGGCATAGACTGGGCAGTAACAAAAATATCTTATCTGTCTGTCATGAGTTAACTACCCCACTCTCTTTCATATTGGGCAGTAACAGAAATATTTTGTCTGTCTGTGAGTATCCTGCCCCACTGTCTTTCTTCTTCTTTCTGGGGTACGAATCAGTCTGTGCCATGTTGATTCATTGACCGGGTTGAATAAAAAGTCGGCACTGTATAAGTATGTTTAACTTTCATGATTTTATTTTGCTTTCTGTTTCTGTGTTTCTCATTGTCTTTTTCTCTCAACCCTCTCCACTCACTCTCTCCCCTCTCCCAAGATGTTGAGGATGTTCATGATTTTATTCATGTCATTCTTAACAGATTGATAGATTGTAAATGGCAGGACTTGTTACCTCATGCTCGGGATAGTAATAGTTTAAATTTTTATAAATTACCGAACAATGTGCATAGGATTCCTTACCAGTTCAGAAATTTTAATGACACTTGAAACGTTGTGACAAGGTTCAAATCCGAATTCTCATATGGATGTGTTCATCATTTTCGTTATCGACAGTCACTTGCTCCGCAGTTGCTTTGTCCATTATTCAAGAAACCCAGGAAGATGAAGTCCATGTATGTATTTTCTTACCCCATGCCAAAAGACACCAGATAACAGTTTATTCGCCCCGAATACTTTAGAAATCTGTATGTGTTCATGCTTGTTTATTGCCAGTTTTTTGTGCAAAGCAATCAGATTACGAAATTGTGTGATGATATCACTGCTGTCTGCATAAATGTGCAATTTTGTTGCTCTTGTTAACCGCCTTCTGTTTCATAAATAAAACATCTATATAAATAACCTGAATCTGAATCTCACTTCTGTCCTGTCTCTTTCTCATTCTTTCTCTTCCATCCCCCTCCCTATTCTGCGTCCTCTCATCGCTCTTCCTCTTCCACGATTTCTTCCCTCCTTTCTCTCTCTC
>CM060309.1:90129458-90161958 GCA_030674185.1 Monoplex corrugatus
AAGCTTTTTATCTCATTGACCGTCCCCATACATGGAGCCCAGGGGGATAATGGACAACGATCTATGCGTGTAAAAGGCGCTGTGAGCTGACACAAATACCTATGTATAGGCCACTGCTACACTCACGGCTCACGTAAGGCTGATGGTTTAGTGGGTTTTCTTCTCGTAATGCCGAGCGTTTACTTCGCTACCTAATGCTACTGGGGATTTGGTCACTCTGATTTGGAAACAACGAGGAAAGAAAGAAAGAAAGAAAGAATGAAAGAATTCTCAAGGCATCATGGCATTGTGAAATAGGCTCTCTCTCTCTCTCTCTCACTACTCTCTCGCTGTCTCTCTGTCTCTGTCTGTCTGTCGCTCTTTCTCTCTCTCTCTCTCTCTCTCTCTCTCTCTGTGTGTGTGTGTGTGTGAGTATGTGTGTATGTGTGTGTGTGTGTGTGTGCCTGGCTCTCTCTAGCTTTCACTCTCTTAGCTATCACCAAGAATGTGTACTTAGCTTACTGCCATATTCCTTTTAGTTCTGCCTTTAATTGTCATAATGCCTTCATTAGAGCTGCACTTTGGATTCAATCTTGGCCTGCATATGTGTTCTTCTTCATTCAGGTTATGATCATCATAATGCTTTCATTGTACAGTGTGACTCAAAGTGACTCTCAGCGTTCAAGACAGTAGAAAACCAGGTGCGATAGTCAAGTGGGTTCAGCGTTGGGTTTCTAATTAGATGGTCTGGGTTTGATCCTGCCTGGGTACCTCCTGACAGATGCTTACTGGTTGGGAGATTTTTTTAAAATTTCAGCGTGTGTGTAGAACATAAACCTCTTTCGTGTATATACGTATGTAAAACAACAAATATAAACGTCAAAGGCCATGGAAGTCACGTCAGTGTCTGGTTGCTTATGAAATATTAAAACATCCAACATGCACATTTATCGAAGGCAGAGTATGAGGACTGCACAGCAGCAAACGGCCTGCATAGTATGGACAAAACAACACACGCACCAGGAAAAGTCAGAATGTGAAATTTCAGTTCAATTCGGTTCAGTTCAATTCAGTTTAATTCAGTTCAACATAACTTTACTTATCCTTTAAGGAAATTCATTTATGCAGTCACAGGCCCGTAATGAACACAAACACTACCACAGCAGATACACATCGATGAGGGATTAAAACTTTTCAGGTAAAAATTCCTCCATAGTGTCCATGAACCTACACAAACCATGAAATAACATTTTCACGCACACATTCCTGTTGACGAAAAAAATAACTAGTACAGCCATTACATCATGTGTACACCTAAATCACTACAAACATAAATCGAACTGCACCAAGTGTTGCTCTAGTGATAACCTCTTTAAAACTAAGCATTTTCCACACACACTATACTATAAAAGAAAGGTAAATCTCACGCTGTAAGATCACCATTAAACTCCTTAATATATAAAACGTAAAAAAAAAAAAAATCTTCGTCTCTCATCCTTTGTCTCTCCTAGTTGTCTCCAAGATGGCATAGTTGGTTTACTAACATGTTCCCTCTTAGTCTTGTCTATGATTATCAGTATACCTTTACACTGGATTCAGTCTTGGGCTGTATGATTTTCCTCTCTTTAAGACATAATGTGGATTGCTTACCCTCGGGTAAGATGGCATACTGCTGCATAACGAAACACGCACATGTTTGGTGAGATCAAATCAAAAGAAGATGGTGTACACTGCCACACTATAAAACACAATTTGATCAGGAGAAATGATCTGTTACCACAAAATACAACATCATTTACAACTTTAATCGTATCAACAAACCCAGAGGGAAGGTGGGCCACTTGTATAAGACTTCCGTTCTCCGGCTTGAAATGGGAGAATTCTCATTGTCAGACACGTTCAACTGTAGAGAGGAAAGTGGACCAGCCATGTTTACCCCTCATTACGCTGACGTTCAGCGTCTGTTTGTCTGCCTGTGATTGTGGACCTCCAGTGTGTTTTCTCTCTGTGATTTCCCATAATGCACTGTGCTTTTGTGTTTCTGAAGGTCATATAAGGTTCTTTGCTTAGGTGGGTTTTCAGTGAAAAAAAAGCTCTTGTCATAGCTTAATGTATCACCCATAATGATAGCAAAAAATGAATGCAGTCTTCATTAATGACATGATTGACTTGGCCACATCTAGACAACGCATGTGTGGTGAATCCTATCAAGTGACTGACTTAATGTCACTGGCATGAACGACAACTCCATCGAAGATAGAGAGATACACGTAACGTGAATTTTAGGCAGCTGTTTACCGCCTGTTTGTATACTGTGTCTGCTACACTTTTTGATGAGTATAGCACAGTGTGTCCACGGGAACTCACTGTGGTATTGTTAGATTTAGAAAACGAGACAATGCGCACATATTGCTTGGGTATTTGTTAGCCTACGTGTTTAATGTCATGTTTGAAAGTGTTAAAAAGTATAGAATATTTAAGTATTAATGGTATGTGACATTATTAGCTTTCTTAATGTAGACATTGTGTCACTTTGCTGACAGTTTTGGTGTTACAGTTTTCAAAGAGAAAGTGTAGAGAGAATTAGGCAGTCGTCTTACCAGGTATTCGTATATAGAAATATGAACATGGTGGATTACATGTTTGGTGTTAGCTTTACAAAACGAATGAATACACAATGATTTTGGCAAGAAGTTTGGAAAATCAGAGTGATGTAGAATGTACTTTGACATTCAATACGTATCATCATCATCATCATCATCATCATTCA
The DNA here is from genome assembly GCA_030674185.1 of Monoplex corrugatus. Taxonomy (NCBI): domain Eukaryota; kingdom Metazoa; phylum Mollusca; class Gastropoda; order Littorinimorpha; family Ranellidae; genus Monoplex; species Monoplex corrugatus. The sequence continues at coordinate 90,132,208 of CM060309.1, forward strand.
TCATCATCATCATCATCATCATCATCATCATCATCATCATCATGTGCCCTGCCGCGTGGCGTTAGCGATCATGGCCCTCTATGCAAATCTATCCTTTGTCGCTGCAAGTACATTTTCCACCCTCTCTGTCCTCAGCCACCCTGCAAGTCTGTCCAATATTTTCTCCTTGGGTCTACCTGCTGTTCTCTTTCCCTTCAGCTTTCCTGTTGTGACCAGGTGTTCAAATTCCCATTTCCTCATAAAATGTCATATAAATTTTGCTTGTCATTTTCTATCTTCTTTATTAATGATCTTTTTGTGTCTGCCTCCTTCCAGACTGTCTCGTTTGTTTTCTTTGCTGTCCATGGAACTCTCAACACTCTTCTTAGAAACAACATTTCAGTTGCCTCAATTTTGGTCTGACTTTGCGTGTTGACTTCAATACGTATAGCATTCTTATATCAGGAGTGAACTGATGAACATCATTGACGTCTGATTTGATGTTAGTTCTGAAAAGGAAAGAACGCAAAAATGATGATGTCTCCATATTATGTAGCTCTGTATTGTGAATATGGAGGAAAAAAAAAGTTCGCACACAGGATAATTTAGCACGGATGATTTCAGCACGTCATCAAGACTTGGGCATTGTTGAGTTACGTGTTTGGTGATAGGTCTTGGAATGAGAAAATATGATAATAATGATGATGACGATGATAGTAATGGTGATGATGGCGGTGATGATGATGATAACGATAACAATAACAGAAATAATAACAATGATGATGATGACGTGGAAGACGATGATGATGATGATGGTGGTGGTAGTGATGATGATTATGATGATAATGATGATATTGAGAATAATAATGATATCATTTATAAGGCCCAAAATCTTGAGACAAGAATCAAACCAAAGCGAACACTCTCATCATTCATCAATGGAATTACAAAAAAAGAAAGAAAAAAGATAAAAAAACATATATATATATGTATATATATATATATATATATATACATGTATATACATACATACATACATACATACATATATATATATATATGGAAAAAATACGTGTTTTTTTTTTACAGGAGCTTCTTGTTGGCGTTAATTATTTATTCACATGGCTGGTGTAACATTCTGAAAGTAAAGTTTGGAGTTTGTTCAAGAGTGGTTTATCACACTTGGATAATTCCATATGCGCTCAACCAAAAATATTCAGCAAATGTCTAGTAGAGTCCCTGAACTTGGGCGAAGCGCTATGCGTTGGCAAGGTCTTGAAATGGAGAGGAGGTGGGGAAGACAGACCGATGAAACATTGAAGTGACATCACCAGAATGATGAATATAATACGATGGAAAGCGAACAGGCCAGTTTTTAATGTTGCGGGCTGGGACTGAACTCAGGATATCAAATCTTGAGTCCACGGCTGTATCAAAATAACCAACCAGCCCGAAAAAAAATGTGAAGGAGAAAAATAAGAGGAGGTATGATGAAAACAGAACATATTGACATTGTATGACACTACTGACGTCAACAAATCGTTTGCCTCGCCCCCTCCCCCGGCTCTCTCTCCCCCTCCCCCTCTCTTTGCCTACATGCAGTTTGACAGTGCGATGGAAATGGAGCCCTCCAAGACATGTTGACTGCAATTGTGAAAGCTTTTAGTTCGCTGGCTTCCCCCCAAACATAAGCCTGGGGGATAATGGACAATGATCTATCTGTACGTTTAAAGGGCACTGTGAACGGACACTAACATCTATGTACAGTCCGCTTCAACACCCACTGCTGAAGTAAGTGTGATGAGTATAAGCTTTACTTTCCGCAACGTCTCGTTGCTTCTTAAGCTGCCTTTTGTAATGGATATTGGTTGCACTAATTTACAGACGAAGAAAGAAAGAGAATGGATGGAAGAAAGAAAGACTGAAAAATGAAGAGAAAAAAACCCCACCACCACCACAACCAAAATCAAAAGAAAAGAAGGAAGGGGAAAAAAGATGAGAAAACAGTGCATTTGAAGAAAAAGCAGACATGCAAGTCATGGTGACTATCTCATTTCAGGCCAAAGCACAGGCAGCAGTTTACACACGGTAATGCTGAATGAATGGAAATTATACAAGGAAAAATCCAGAAGTTCTGTATATTGAATGTTTTTACTTGTTTCTCATCCTATCCGACCGATGGAACATAAGGCCCTCATTGCAGTTTTCTGACTGATAATGTCAGAGTTTGTAGCTTTGTCTCCCTCCAGGACCTATGGATTGTCTTAAAGGCACTCTAACCGATTCGGCGTTCTGGTACAGTGGGTGGGCGGAGCTTTTTTTTGCCATGGCAATCCACCTCCTCCCTGCACACTCATCAACACACAAGATACTTAAAATCACACAAACAACTCATCCCACCATGTTATTAGAGTGTACCAAATGGCTTGTGTATTAATCCTGGGGACAAAATTTTAAGGTGGGGGGGGGGGGGATTCCACCTGGATCCTCACAGATTTATTAGAAACCTCTCTCTGCAAAGGCCATAATCCCCCCCTCCCCCTGATTGCCAGCCTTTCTCTTCATTATTTGCCCTGAAGAAAGCAAGTACACCATTACATACAAATAGTGATTTTGTGATTTGAAGAGTCTAGATAGGCAGAAGATAGTGCATAGATCCACACAATGAAATACAGTTCTGATTAGAAGAGGTAACAGGTGATAATGTCTTGCAAGAAAATACAACATCATTAAACGCTTTAATCAGATTGACATACCCGTAAGCCAGATCTGCTGGCAGAAAAAAAACCGACTTCTGCATCTAACTGGGATAAGTCAACATTGCAAGAAGCGGGAGAAAGCGGTCTGATTGTAAGTCACGTTCAGACGCAGAAAAAGGTGGACCTCCCATGTGTGCCCCTCATTACACTGATGTTCAGGGTCTGTTTGTCTGTGATTGTGTGGAACCCAGTTGTGGTTTCCCTGCGTGATCTCTCTTAATGCACCGTGCTTTTTCTTGAGTTCTTGTAGAATGAATGTATAGTTCTTTATTCAGGCATCTTTTATGTCTGGTCACTGGTGTGGAGACTAAACAATTCTAATCTCGTGGACGGCTACAGTTATTTTTTTTCACTGAGTTTAGGCAATGTGTGTGTGTGTGTGTGTGTGTGTGTGTGTGTGTGTGTGTGTGTGTGTGTGTGTGTGTGTGTGTGTGTGTGTGTGTGTGTGTGTGTGTGTGTGTGTGTATGTGTGTGTGTGTGTGTGTGTGTCACAGTACAGTGTGTGTGTGAGAGAGTGAGAGAGAGAGAGAAAAGAGAGAGAGAGAGAGAGGTGTGTGTGTGTGTGTTTGTGTGTTCATTCGTTTTATGTCTGCTCACTTAAGTGATTTTAGACCGCCAAAAAGTGGTGGGTTGGTGGGTGGGTGGGAGGGGATGTAGTTGGATGAAGAGCAAACGGAGAAGCTTACATATGTGTTTATGTGTATGTGCGTGCGCATATGTGAGGGACCAGGTGGAAACCCCCCCCCCCCCCCCCATCCCTAAGATTTTGTGTCCCGTGTGCGCGCAGCCATTTCATATGTATTAAAAGCATGTGCACCAAGATTCTTCTTCTTTCATTCGCCGTCTACATGATCAGGCCGCATCAGGTGATGAATGTGTTTTTTCCCCCAGTTCCTTCTACCTGCCATGAAACTTTGTGGTCTGTGGGGGCTATGTCTTCTGTCGCTTCGCTTGATAAAGGCGAAATCTCTGCAGTTTGTGTCCAGCTGTCCGGTCCTCTTGACTGCAGGGGCAAGTTTTACATGGCGCCAGTTTGAACTTGCGGTTCATACTCGCGTTGAGCCGGTTGTGGATGGTAGGGAGCCACATCAGATCACTCGCTGCTCTGTGGGCAGATGGTGGTAGTCGTTCCTTTCTGTCTGTGACTTTTAGATTGATTTGATGATGTTTCTTACTGCATCACACTTCTTGTCTGTTTTAATCAGGTTTGAAGAAAACATGTGGCTGACCAGAAGAATTGTGGCTGTTACCATTTTGGTTGAGATTGGTTGTATTTTCAAGGTTGAAAACGTGTTTCCAAAACACAAGAGAAAAACAAAAGACATGGCAGCATGTTCAGATCACTCTGCAAGATGATATTTATCACAATAGGCAGAGAAACAGACAGACAGACATACACACACAGAGGCACACACACACACACACAGAGGCACACACACACACACACACAGAGGCACACACACACACACACACACACACACACACACACACACACACACACACACACACATACACACACACACAGAGGCACACACACACACAGAGGCACACACACACACACAGACACACACACACACACACACACACACACACACACACACACACACACACACATACACACACATACACGTGCGCGCGCGCCGCGCGCTCGTTCTTGCAAAAGAGGACTAGATTTACGTCTCCAGGGATCATTGATAGCTCTGTGGTTGAATACAGCCGTGTTCATCAACGCTGTTAGTCTATGTAAATTATATCTTCCGAAATCTGTGGTTGGAATCGGAACACAGACCTGGCAGAAGTTGTTTGTGGTAAAGATTTGTACTTGACCAGGGAAGTTTTCAGTGGCCAGCCAGTATGTTTTCTTCCCCGTTTTTTTTGGGTTTTTTTTCGTTTTTTTTAACTTGTGATGATGATATGATAACCCGTACTGCGTGGCACCCAGGAACCCAGAGTACCTTAAAAAACAACTGAATGCAAGGAAATAAAATATGTTAGAAAAGATGTGCCATGGAGTACTAGGGAGAAAACAAATGTGTCATAAAATCCGTGATCATAATACGCGAGAGAGAGGAGAGAGAGAGAGAGAGAGGAGAGAGAGAGAGAGAGAGAGAGAGAGAGAGAGACGACGGAGGAGAGAGAGAGAGAGAACACTCTCACACACGCACACACTCCACAGACACACACTACAAGAGAATAGTAAATGTATGTGACTTTTAGCGCTTTCTGCTTCCGACAGGAGCTTAAATTAAGCACGCCGATAGATACATACTGAAAGAAATAGGCATGCTGCCCCAAACAACTTTCGTTCTTACATATAAGTCCTCTACATCGTATTTTTAACTGATTTACTGTATGCTTATCATGTCTATCTAGTTCGTACCGTTCTCCTCCCCATTCTAGACCTTTCCAGTGCCTGAGATTTTGCGCAGGATCAAGGAGTTTGGCCATATAATTGATGGCATATTTGGGTTGAGCGCATATGGAATCGTCCAAGCTCGATAAACCCTTGAACAAACTCCAAATTTCTTCGTTTGCTTTGAGAAAGGAAGGCGTACTATAGTGTATAAAAAGGCATGTCTTTGATGAGGTTGTGGTGTCAACAGAAGGCAGTGCACACAGTTACACAGTTTTGATCAGAAGGGATACCATAACGTTGGATTGGATTGAACTGATTTATATTTGACAACAAACTTTTTTACATGAGAAACGCAGAGCGCTTTTACTGGGATAAAAACACTTCGCCATAGTATGGCGCCACGTATTTTTTTCTAGTGCGCGTGTATCTTCGTTTACTCATAACAGCGATTTTTTTTCAACAGAATTTTTACCAGGGATAACTTTTTGTTGTTGTCGTGAGAACTTTCACGTGCGCTAGGTGCATGCCAGACATCGACAATCCATTGCAGTGAAATGTGGCTTGATTTAATGTTGTAATCAGATTGTCGGACCTAGAGTCAAGATGTGGTAAATACTCGGAAAGCGCGTCTGCTTTCCCACTTGGACGAGTCAATATGGCAGAGAGCAAGAAACTGAGAGTGGCCTCCCTGTAAGGCACGTTCTCGTGTTGATAAATGGAGACCACCCATGGCCCTCCTTCATCATAAGTTATCCATTCTCACAGAGTCACAGATCAGCTGCAGTTTGCACATGTTTTAAATTTGCATACCATAAATAGTACGGATTCTGTTATTCTTTAGAATACCATTTCTGTTTTTCTGCTGGAAAACTGTCGGATTGTGGTGTATTAGTTAAAGTCTGTAAATGCAGAATGGGCCATTTTGAGAAAACCAACTTCCAAAGATTTTGATTACACAACTGATTAAAGTGCTAGCGAGAGGTCTCATCGAAACTTACCAAAACTTTGTTGGACCTGTGTGCCTTCTGTCTTGGGCACGTTTAAGATCCCACAGCAGTTGAAAATCATGAAGAGAAGGGTATTCGCCCCTGCCCTGGCAAAAAAAAAAAAAAAAAAAAAAATTGGAGAGATAGGTTCGTTTCCCAGGCCTCTCTCTTTGAGGCCCATTTAGCTTTCTTGCCTTTCTGAAGTCTTGCCAGAAAAACAAATGAAAATAAAAACAAACTAAATAAAATAAAGTGTGTGTGTGTGTGACAGACAGGATGACAACTTGGGTCAGGGGTCATTCGTCGAACAGGCTTCAGTGTACCCTAACTCATCGTTCTGTGTGTGTGTGTATGTAAGAGAGAGAGAGAGAGAGAGAGAGAGAGAGAGAGAGAGAGAGAGGGAGAGGGAGGGAAGGAGGATGACGGCTTGGGTCAGGGGTCACACGCCCCACTCCCCTCCTGTCTTCTCCTTCTCAGTTTGTGTGTGTTTATGCCCTGTAGATTTGGTCGTTGTTGGTGATTGCTCTGGTGGATGATGAAAATCCGCACCTTGGTTTGATTCTTGAATCAGGATTTGGCGCCGTAGAATTATTATTATTATTATCATTATCATTATTATTATCATTATTATTATTGTTATTATCATCATATTATTATATTATTATTATTATCATTATTATTATTATTACTATTATTGTTGTTGTTGTCGTCGTCTTCATCTTTATCATCATCATCATCATCATCATCATCATCATCATCATCATCATCATCATCATCATCATCATCATCATCATCATCATCATCATTATCATTTTATTTAATTACTTAAAGTACTCTGAAATTACCAATCTTTGGGCATTCAGTCAACTTTAGTGCCCTTTGCTGGTTTATTTTTAGCTGCTCAAATTATGCAATTGTAAAAAGCTGTTGAAAACAGCAAGACGAGCATTAGAATCGTGCGTTTTAACATTAACATATATCCCTTTAAAGGAAATATGAACGGGAAATGATAGAGGCAGCTAAGGACTTAAAACTGCCCAAATTCCACTTTTCATCATCTGACTCCTGATCACCCCTCCGGGCTTCTAGCGCAAATCGGCCTGCGCGAGTTATCGGTGATTTTGCCAGAACGGGTCACATTGTGATGTTCGGTGTCTGTTTGTCTATCTGCGATTGTGTGGACTTGACCGTTGCGATTTACTGCGTGGTCTTAATTAATGCACTGTAGTTTCGTATGATTTAGTAAAGGTCGTGTGGTTCTCTGTCCTGCTGGCTGACGAGTTTAAGCAAACATTCTTTGGTATTAAGCTAATAATATTATTAGCAAATACTCTTGTCCCAGGCAAATAATACATCAGTGGTTGTATCGAAGACAAATCAGCCCCAGGCTTTTTAACGACTCAGTTAGTTGGGCCATGTTTAATTTAGTAATGCAGATATGTTTAAATCTTTTTTTACTTGCGACTCTGAATAAGGTGTATTTCAACTGACAACCTTCCACCTCTGTCTGTCTGTCTGTCTGTCTGTCTGTCTGTCTGTCTCTGTGTCTCTCTCACTTTTTGTGTGTCTCTGCCTGTCTGTCTCTGTGTCTGTCTGTGTCTATCTGTCTGTCTGTCTGTATGTCTCTCTCTCTCTTTCCCTGTGATTATTTCAAATGCACTAAGAGCATGTGCACTAAGAGAAAAGGAGAATATATTTTTATTTTTGAGGGTAATGGCATAAACACATTAATGCTTTTCTACGTCCAGGTCTTGTCCATGGAGGGTCAAAACCAATACGAAAATTTATATTAATTAACTAAACTATAATATCACAGAACATCAAAGTAATGTTCAGTAATACGAGTACTTTATAACATTCAGAAAATCTATAATAAGACATAAACTATTATATGAAGTCACTGAAATGATAAAAAATTGAAATATTAGCAGAATTGAAAAAGATCGGTAAGGACTGAGGGTAGGGAAGAGAGAGAGAGAGAGAGAGAGAGAGAGAGAGAGAGAGAGAGAGAGAGAGAGAGAGAGAGAGAGAGAGAGAGAGAGAGAGAGAGAGAGAGAGAGAGAGAGAGAGAGAGAGACAGACAGACAGTCAGACAGACAAACAGAGACAGAGCAAGAACACGAAGATGGAGAAAAGCAAATTTGCAAACATCCAACTGTGCCGGCCATTCAGAAAATCATATCTGACAGTGCAAATCGGAAGCTGTTGATATTAACATGAAGCCAGGCAAACAGCCTTTTCTTTTCGCTGATGAAACAAAAATGATAAAAACGCGTCGGAACCAGAAAAAGTGAGAGGCCACGTTCACATTTCCTCTTTTCTTATGCTGGCTCCGAGAAGAGTGGAGATCTCTACCACCTCATTCCCCTTCTACCCAAGGTTATGGGATTTCATTTTTAGTGTGTGTGTGTGTGTGTGTGTGTGTGTGTGTGTGTGTGTGTGTGTGTGTGTGTGTGTGTGTGTGTGTGTGTGTGTGTGTGTGTGTGTTGTGTGTGTGTGTGTTGTATGTGTGTGTGTGCCCTATTTTCCCTGCTGCTCCTGTGTGGTTGATTCCACGCCGCTTATTCCGGTTGCTTATCACACTACCAGCCCGAAATTCATTCGGTCACTTCGACCTGTACCAGGAGACAGACCGACAGACAGACCGACAGACAGCGACAGACAGACAGACCGACCGACCGACGACAGACAGACAGACAGACAGACAGACAGACAGACAGACAGACAGACAGACAGAGTTTAGTAAAGGTCCATCCATAAACATTTGAGAAGTTCGTATTGTCAGACAGGCAGGCAGGCAGGCAGGCAGGCAGGCAGGCAGGCAGGCAGGCAGGCAGGCAGACAATTTGGTAATGTTCCGTCCATAAATATTAATTGAGAGGCCTATACTGTCACAATATCACAGATAGACAGACACAGACAGACACGCAAACAGACAGACAGAGTTTAGTAAAGGTCCATCCATAAACATTTGAGAGGCTCATATTGTCACAGACAGAAAGGCAGACGGGTAGGCAGGCAGGCAGGCAGGCAGGCTTGCAGGCAGGCAGGCAGGTAGACAGATTGATAATACCCCGTCCATAAACATTTGAGAAGCATGTACTGTCTCAGTATCACAGACAGATAGACAGACACAGACAGACAAACAGACAGTTTGGTAATGCATTATCCATAAACATTTGAGAAGCCTATACAGTCACAGACAGACAGACAGACAGACAGACAAACAGACAAGCAGGCAGGCAGGCAGGCAGGCAGGCAGGCAGGCAGGACATACATACATACATACATACATACATACAGACAGACAGACAGACAGACAGACAGACAGACAGACAGTCAGTTTGGTAATACTCCGTCCATAAACATTTGAGAAGCCTATACTGTCACAGTATCACGGACAGTCACACACAGATAGACAAGCAGGCAGGCAGGCAGGCAGACAGACAGACAGACAGTCAGACATACATACATACATACATACAAACATACATACATACATACAGACAGACAGACAGACAGACGGACAGACAGTCAGTTTGGTAATACTCCGTCCATAAACATTTGAGAAGCCTGTACTGTCACAGTATCACGGACAGACACAGACAGACACACAGACAGACAGACGAACAGATAGTTTGGTTTTGCTCTGTCCAAACACATTTGAGAAGCCTATACTGTCGCAGTATCACAGACAGACAGACAGACAGACAGATAGACAGACAGACAGACAGACAGGCAGGCAGGCAGACAGAAAGACAGACTTGAATCACCCGCCACCTTTCGTAAAATGTATTACTCTGTAGAGAAAAATAAATATGGGAAAGAATTCCACCACAAAGGAAGTAATGTTGCGACACCACGCTTAGAGCAACTCGGAGTAATTTCCCTTAGGCACGTGCTGATTCTTCATTTAAAGTCGTGCCACTCAGCATTTCTTGTTTGTTCGTTATGTTTTAGGATTTTGGGGATTCATTTTTACATTTTAAAATCCACTGGCCTCCTGTCTTCTCCAGAGTAAATGAAGAATTTATTCAGGAACCACTGCCCGTGGCGAAGTGGTTTCGCAACGGACTACTGCCTGGAAGGTCGTGAGTTCCATTCCCCATCAGTCCAGAAATTGGTTGTGGGATTTTTCTGTCCTGATCGGGTCCTACCCAGAGCTGAGCGTGCTATAAGCTCCCTGGGAAAGCTGGGACCACACACTTGAGTTTCATCCACTTTAGGGATGCGTCATTGCAAGAGTTCAGTCCCAGCCCGGAACATTAAAAACTGGCCTTTTCGCTGTCTATCTTAGTGTTTCCATCATTCTGGTGGTGTCAACTTAATGTTTCGTAGGTCCCTCTTCCCTCTTCCCCATTTCAAGACCTTGCCAGCGCATAGGGTTTTGCGCAGGCTTCGGAAGTCTGTCAGAAAACTGGCAGAATTGGGTGGAGCGCATATGGAGTTTTTCGAGTTCAGTTAATCCCTCTTGTACAAACTACAAACTACAGACCGCAAACATTGAGAGTATTGCTCAACTATCTTGACCAGTACTGCAGAGGTCTGTATTTCTTGGGCCTTGTTAACGCCGGGATGTATTATGGTAGTAAGCGTAAAGTACAGCCCTGTAACGCGGTCTCAATCCCAGATGGAACTCCATAGTATCATAATCAGCGACGCTGTTACCATGAAATCATAGCATTGTCAAAAATTTCCCCCAATCTCGTGGCCTTTCGTGTCCTGATCTTGTGGTGACTTCAGTTTGGGTTTCTCTCGCTTTCTTGCCTATGATAAATTCAGACTGGAATCTTTGGTGTCAGAGGTTCATAGAGGCGGTCGTTAGAAGGCCATGGTCTCCTTACTGGTGGTGGTGGTTGTTGTGGTAGGTATCTCAGTTGGTCTGGTTTCGTGACTGAGCGATTATATCTATCGTTGGGGGAGGAGGCGTAATAGGCAATGTCTGTAGTAAGTTGTATCGGAAGTCATTTTTTAACTCCGTCGAAGTGACTTCGCTGCAGTGCAGTCTTTTCTGGAGGGTGCCTACATGGTGACTTGGCATCTGGGGTTCCCGTGGGCTTCCTGCCACTGAGACTTCGACTGAATGAACCTGCTTGGCAGTGTGTTGAGGAAATGGAATGAGTGGCGTGGGATTAGCATTACTGAAGGGGTCCAGAAGTTGGAACAGAAGAATATGAATGCAGGCTCATTCAGAGACACCATTTTGACAGTCTTCCTTGAGGTGGACAGAGAACTCAGTCATAGACCCGTCGACTTAAGATCTGATGTCACCAGTTCGACCCCGGCCCGCAATGTAAACAAACAAACAAACAAACAAACAAACAAACAAAATAAACAAACAAACAACAACAAACAAACAAACAAACAAACAAACTCACTGGCCTGTCGCTGCCCATCTCGGTGCTCCAATGATTCTGGTGGTATCAGCTTGGTATTTCATAGGTCGCGTTCCCTTTTCCTTTCCCTTCCCCTATTTCAAGACCATGCCAACGCATAGGGTTTTGCGCAAGGTTAAGGAGTCTGCTTTTTAACTGCTGGCAGATTTGGATGGAGTACATACAGAGTTATCTCCCTTTGACAAATTCCAAGAGAAAGAGAGAGGGAGAGAAAGAGAGAGGAGAGAGAGAGGCAAATGCATACTGGGAGAAAGAGAGAGGGAGCTGAAAGAGATAGAAAATCAAAAACATGATACATACAGAGAGATTTGAGGGGCGGAATTGGGAGTGAGAAAACCAAACACACACAGAGAAAGAAAGAGAATGTGGAACTGAAAGAAAGAAAGAGAGAGAGAGAAGGTAGGAGGGAGAGAGGGAGGGAGGTACGGCTTTTGAGAGAGAGAGAGAGAGAGACAGAGAGAGAGAGAGAGGAGAGAGAGAGAGAGAGAGAGAGAGAGAGAGAGAGAGAGGAGAGAGAGAGAGAGAGAGAATTTTCGCATTTAGTCAGCTCGTACAGTGAAAGAAAAATCGAGAGCAGACCAATAAATGAACATAATAATGCTATCAGAATCAAACAGGTCGACAGACAGAAAAACACACCAAGAGACAGACAGAAAAGCTAGAGTAGACAAAATATTCACAGGGAATTAACTCGACGCAGAAAAGGGCATGCCAATAAAATGATCACGAATACATTTTTGGCTTTAATATTCTCCCTGATTCCGATCATTTTGCTAGCATGAAACATTCCCATTGTCACGTTCTAGACGTTTGATTTTCTTTTCAACAGTTCTTCATCTTTCTCGTTGTTTTCGAACCATTTGATGTCTTTTTCAAGATTTTCCATCTTTCTCAACGTTTCAGATGCATTTAATGTTCTTTGTAAAGGTTCTCCCATCTTTCTCATTGTTTCAGAAACAGTAATCTCACGCCGCTTATTTTGGCTGTCTAACACACCACCGAACCCATGTTAGCATGGAGTGGTAGCCTAACTGGTCTAAACCCCAGCCTGGCAAGTGAGAGGTTCCGAATTCAATCCCTGGTTAGATAGGGATTTTCTTCTAACTCCTTCAGACTTTGAGTTTGAGTGGAGATCTGGGTACTAGTATTGTTTGTTTTTTTCTCTAAAAAAATGAGATAATGATCTAGGTCTTATGTGCAGTATGCGCATGTAAAAGGTCGCATGATACGAAAGAGTTATCCCGGGCAATATTTCTGTACAAAAAAATCGTTTTCATTGGTAAATAAAAAATATACGCATAACTGGGAAAACAGAAGATGAGTGGCGCTGAACTCTGGCGACGTACTTTGTACAAGGAGAGCAGCCCGCGTTTAACATGGTAAATCCTTCAGTCTTTGTCCCTTCCTTTGTGCCCCTTTTCCACTCACTGTTTGTGTTTGTGATGCACATACAGACACAGGAACTCTCTCTCTCTGTCTCTCTCTCACACGCACACAAGCACACACAAGCACACACACACACGCTCACACACGCTCACACACACACAGACAGACACACACACACACACACACACACACACATACACATACACATACACAACACACACACACACACACACACACACACACACACACACACACACACACACACACACACACTACATTGCCATCAAACTCAGGTTCATTCCCTCACAGACGCAGTGTGAGGGCGTCCACATGAGTTATCAATCTCGCATCACCGTGGGTCACTCACCGGAGGAAACTTTGTACTGTTGCATGAAGAGTATAAACAGGGGAGCATATATAAGCTGAACAAGAGCAGGAAGCATAATTATCTGCCTTGGTCCCTTATCTTCAATTCCTCACCCTTAAAAAAAAAAGATTATTTCATATCATATCGGCACAGAAGGATGTGTGTACGTGAGTGTGTGTGTGTGTGTGTGTATGTGTGCGTGCGTGCGTGCGTGCTGTGTGTGTGTGTGTGTGTGTGTGTTGTGTGTGTGTGTGTGTGTTGTGTGTGTGTGTGTGTGTGTGTTACAAATAATATGTAAACTAGATTTTTTTTTTAATCTTTACCAAATTTGAATCAGAGGTCGCTGAGCAGTGGCGAATGCATAAGCCCGGAGGTCAAGGCGCCAAGTTCAGGGTTACACGGACCAAAAATGTGCTTGAATGTGTGTGAACAACATTCTGTCAGCAGTACCCACTGACAATATTTTACATTGTGTTTTCGCTGTTCTGGTAGGTACAGACGTAAAGCACTCACCTTCCAGTGTGCCTGTATGAGTTTGCACGGGTGCCAGTCCCGCCGTATGTACATGCAACCTCCAGTGTGCTCAGCTGTGAATGGGTATTAGACTTTTCGTCACAGTTAGGGAAAGGTACTGCAGCGAGAGATGGGCACCACTTTCAAAATGCTGGCATCAAAAAACAAAACAGAACAAAAAATTCAGTTGAGGGCTCTACCACCTCACTCCCCTACAACCTCAGGTTATGGGACAACTTTTTCACTGTTGCAACGGTTCACCATCGTCCTCAGTACACGTCGGGTTCCATGTCATCTGATCCTTCTTAAAGGTCACAGCGTCCTTGAGAAGTTCAGAATCTGGATTTTTTTTGTATAGAACTGAAGATATGTTAGAATGGCTTGACAGTCTTGGTTTTTTCGTTTTTGTTCATTTTTGTTGTTGTATTGTTGCGGTTAATATCAGTGGAATTGAGTCTTGCCTGTCCTAATCGATCATACGTAGGTCGCCACCTACCAACTCCTGTACTGATGAAAATGATGGTTTTGTCATGAAGCCAGACTGTATAAGCATATCTGCTTTCTTCCTTCTCCCCAGTCAGACAAGTTTTGTCTGATTTCTTCTGTCTGCTGTCTGTGTGTGTGCGTCTCTTTCATCTACACATACGCACGCATATACACACGCACGTATGGGCGCACGTACGCACACGCTCACGGAGGCAGATAGAAACATCACATTTACTAAGAAAAAAAGAGAAAAAAAGTCCCCATTAGGGCAGACAGTAACATGGCTATACGTACAGACACATAGACACAGACAGAGACAGACACAGGCATAGACACAGACAGGCAGACACACACACCGACCTACAGACAGACAGACAGATAGATAGACAGACACACGCATACACACGCGCGAACCGCATAGGCGATGAGATGAATTATTTCCTTGGCACATTCAGAAACTTAAGTCCACTACAATATGAAAGAATGCAGTACACCTGTCAAGATCATTTGAATCACAGTTTACTGTTTATAATAAACATTTAAAACTCGTCAAAAGAACAGTACGTGCTATATCTATTATTGAATAAGCTTGAATGAGAGAGAAAGAGGGAGAAGGAATGATAAAGAGAGATTATGAATACGAATAGAAATACGAACTATTTTAACCAGTACAGGTTAACCCCATATTGAAAAAAAAAAGTGACATACTGAAAAGAAAGCATAGTGCATGGTACATACAATTTATGTTGGTCAGCAAGAAAAAACATTGCAAAATAGCGTGGATATAAAAACTATGACTCAACGATACCCGGTATCTTTGATCTTTCATAAACGTACATGGTGAAACACCTGGACGAGACATCATCCAGATATGGCATGGAGATCAGTGCCGAAAAGACAAAGTTGATGACAAACAGCACAAAACCAATAGAAAAGAAGATTACAGTCAGCGGGAGTGAGCTGGAAACCGTGGCTCAGTTCAAATATCTCGGAGCCATTATCAGTGAACAGGGATCGAAAACTGAAGTTCTTGCAAGAGCAGCACAGACAACAGCAGCACTAGCCAAGCTGAAGCCCATCTGGAGGGACAAAAACATCGCCCTCACTTCCAAACTGAAGCTAATGCACGCATTGGTCCTGTCAATCTTTCTCTACGCGTGCGAGTCATGGACACTAACAGCAGAACTGCAAAAGAAGATCCTGGCAGTAGAAATGAGATGCTTTAGAAGAGTGCTTGGCATCTCATACAAAGACCACATTACCAATGAGGAAGTGCGAAGAACAATTTCACAGCATGTCAAAAACTATGAAAACCTTCTGACAACAGTAAGAAAAAGGAAACTTCGGTGGTATGGTCACGTGACAAGAACTAACGGACTATCAAAAACAATACTCCAAGGAACAGTTCAGGGAGGAAGAAAAAGAGGCAGACAGAGAAAAAGGTGGATGGACAATATTGACGAATGGACAGGAAAAAGCTTTGCCATGACCCAGACCCTTGCTCATGACAGACAGAGGTGGAGACAGACGGTGCGATGTTCATCCATGTGGAGCCCCCACGACCCTGGATAGGGTTAAGGGACAGGAAGGAAGGAAGGAAGGAAACGTACATGGCAAGATTGAGAGAGAGAGAGAGAGAGAGAGAGAGAGAGAGAGAGAGATCATGGAGGAAGAAAGGGAGGGAGTGGTGGTGAGAGGAGCAACAACAACAATAACAACAACAACAACTAAATCACACAAAAGAAAAGATTCAAGCAGACGAACACACGGTGATGTCTTTGTCTCCTTCGTTTCCCCGGATTCTCATCACGTTATCACCGGAACACATCGCCATCGTCACGTTCTACTTCATTTTTCATTTTCGGACTGCAGTTTGATTTTGAATTGGTCAATCTCACCATCTGTCTGTCTCTATGTCTGTCTCGTGTGTGTGTGTGGGGGGGGGGAGGGAGGGGGACAGAGGTCAGTGAGTGGGCACAGACGCAAGGTAAGAGTGGAAAGGGGACAGAGAGGAAGAGAGAGACAGACTGACGAACCTGACACGCACACACAGAGAAAGATAAAGAGTCCAGTCATTCTAACAATCTCCCAGGAAAAGTGTTACAGAAAATCTTAGATTTTTGTATTCATTAAAGACATTGTGACGTTGGAAAAGCATCAGACGAAACAAAACTTGTTGTTAAGTGAGGACAATAATAGACTGTTAAAAAAGTGTTATGGCATCGAAAGTATGAATATTGCCAGGAGTTCCTGAGAAAGTGCTGTTCGTAACTTCTCTCAAAAAGCGGTGAAAAAGTGCTACTATTTGTGTGTGTGAGTGTGTGTGTGTGTGTGTGTGTGTGTGTGTGTGTGTGTGTGTGTGTGTGTGTGATGTGTGTGTGTGTGTGTATATATATGTGTGTGTGTGTGTGTGTGTGTATGCGTGTGTGTGAGTCTGTGTGTGTATTCATGAGACTTTCATTTTGGTGCTATGACTCCCAAATTTACAAATTCGCTAATAACTGATCACCACCGTAGACCCAGATTTGGTAAAGATCCATTCGAAGACGGCTGAGAAAATCTACACATTCTTGTCACACACACACACACACATCGCGCGCGCGCGCTCGTACACACTTACATACACACCCGCACATAGACACACATCTCTTATGTCGACATGAAAAAAGACCTTCCCTTTTTATAAAGGTGGATTGAATTAATGGAGACAGAAAGATAGCGACAGAAGCAAAGAGAAGACGGAGGAAGAAAAACACAAATACAGCCACGCAAGAAAGCAGACAGGTAGGCAGACAGAAAATAGTCCAAACAAGATATCCGTCTCCACAAAACTACAGGAACAGTTTATGATAATTCTCTTCTAAACAGGAATTCGTGTCAAAGAACGTTACGTCGTGGTTTACGGTAATGCTAACATCTCACGTACACAGGCACCTGGCTTTCGTCTCCGAAACCTATTTTAGTGATAATCTACTGGGACAGTTGGTCCAAGCAGTATCGTTAGTAGCGATTTAGCGAAAACCACTTTCGTTGTATGTAATGAATTGCGTACAATAATAGCTAGGGAAAAAAACAAACTGGGATCACAGAATGCAGTAAAATACAAAAACCAGAGATTGTGTGAAAAATATGCTATCCCCCTCACAGATGTGTGTATACTGCAGATAAGTGTAAGACTGTCCTGTTTGCTTTTCGTAGGTGCATTTGAAGAAGTTGCTTCAATTTCCTGATCAACGTTATCAGATGTTTATCTCCTGGGACTGGTTGGTGTTAGGATTTAACCGTTATGATAAGGAACGTTGATAAGTTTTAATATCTGGGAACGGTCATCTCACCAGACGGCAGATGCACATCAGAAATAGCCAGCAGAATCGGCCATGCCAAAAACAGCATTCAAGAAGATGAAAAGCATTCTTACCAACAAATGCCTATCAATTAACATCAGGAAGAGACTTCTTGAATGTTATATAAAACCAATAATGTTATATGGTTGTGAGACATGGACAGTCAACACGCAAAGCCAGAACAAGATTGAGGCAGCGGAGATGTGGTTTCTAAGAAGAATGTTGAGAGTTCCATGGACAGCAAAGAAAACAAACGAGACAGTCTTGATGGAGGCAGACACAAGACGATCATTGATAAGGAACATTAGGAAAAGACAGGCAACCTTTATAGGCCATTTTATGAGGAAAGGGAAATTAGAGCACCTGGTCACAAGAGGAAAGCTGGAGGGAAAGAGATCACCAGGTAGACCCAGGGAGAAAATATTGGACGGACGTGCAGGGTGGCTGAGGACAGAGGGGGTGGAAGATGTGCTTGCGCCAACAAGGGATAGATGCATATGGAGGGCCATGATCGCCAACGCCATTCGGCAGGGCAAATGATGATGATGATGATAAGGAACGTTGTCGGCAACGTTGTAGTACAATTAGAATGTAACGAGTCCATTCGGATCAGGCATCTCAAGCCGAGATCAGACTCTACAGAAATATCATCATCACCTTTATCTTGGTGTCTCGTCGTGTGTGTGTATTCTGTGGCACGTTATGTCCTTTCATGGTGACATCAGGTTTGATTACTTCTCAGGCTTTCGTACTGAGAGTAGTTTCTCGCCGAGGTGTTTGTTGTCATTTGTTTTATTGACTGGTGCTGTCGTTGGAGAGATGTTGCCGTGGCAAGCAGATCAATGAGAACGATCGCTCAGTCTGGCGGGACAAGAAGTCATTATTGTCAGTAGTAGGGTTTGGCTGGTTCCACCTCGGCAATTATAATAATCAGACCAGATTCCAGCAACTATGGAATTCTGAGGTCAGATGTCAGCAGCTTGAAGTCTCTTCCGTCGGGCTGGTTTCATGGCAGATTTATAGTTCCTGTGGACTGTGAGAGACAGTCTGGTTTTTGTGTGATGAGTTGGGGTCGAAATGAACAGTCTGAGGGTATTGCCACAGAAGAAGTGCAGAAGATAGGACAACAAATCACATACATCACGTGGCTTATGAGAGCACCAGTACAACCTTATAGATGGGACATCAAATCACATACATCACGTGGCTTATGAGAGCACCAGTACAACCTTGTAGATGGGACAACAAATTACATACATCACGTGGCTTATGAGAGCACCAGTACAACCTTGTAGATGGGACAACAAATTACATACATCACGTGGCTTATGAGAGCACCAGTACAACCTTGTAGATGGGACAACAAATCACATACATCACGTGGCTTATGAGAGCACCAGTACAACCTTGTAGATGGGACAACAAATTACATACATCACGTGGCTTATGAGAGCACCAGTACAACCTTGTAGATGGGACAACAAATCACATACATCACGTGGCTTATGAGAGCACCAGTACAACCTTGTAGATGGGACAACAAATTACATACATCACGTGGCTTATGAGAGCACCAGTACAACCTTGTAGATGGGACAACAAATCACATACATCACGTGGCTTATGAGAGACACAGTACAACCTTGTAGATGGGACATCAAATCACATACATCACGTGGCTTATGAGAGAATGGGTACAACCGTGTAGTAGCAAGGCCGAGATGGCTAGCTGTATGCAGTGTTTCCATTAGGGAAACAAAAAGAGAACGGTGATCCTAAAAACTGTAATTTGTTTCCCAGGTGGATCTAAAAACAAACATGAACATCGTGTAATCTTTGGACACCCACACATAGACTTTATCATCCAAATCTGCGTATGTATGTATGTATGTGTGTGTGTGTGTGTGTGTGTGTGTGTGTGTGTGTGTGTGTGTGTGTGTGTGTGTGTGTGTGTGGTGTGTGTGTGTGTATGTGTGTGTGTGTATGTGTGTGTGTGTGTTGTGTGTGTGTGTGTGTGTGTGTGTGTTAATCTGTCTCTGTCTGTCTGTCTGTCTGTCTGTCTCTCTCTCTTTCTCTCAGTCTTTGTCTTTTGTCTTCCTCTCTCTGTCTCTGCCTTTCTCGCAAGGCGTTAAAAAGTGAAAGTGTGACAGACTCACTTTCCCGCTGAATCATCAACGGATTTCCACCCAAACTTGCAACGTTTGAAAACTGACTTACGCCTGTCCTACTCCGTTCATGCTGTATTTTCGTTAAAGCGATAGTGAACAACTTGAATATGAACTGAATGAAATCAGGTACAAATGCAGATGTTGAAATCAATTTTCTCCCATCCTTCTATGCCCTGTGTAGACAGTCTGTTTAACTACTACCAGTGAATGGACGACTGCAAAGCTTAAAACTTTCGCCAAAGCAGATTACTTTCCCCGTCATTTCTTTTTTAGAGAAGTTTGTTGTTGTTGCTGTTGTTGGCGTTATCAGAGTGTTATTATGTAGCACGAGCACCATATTTCTGACAAGAAATAACAGTGAGTTATTGATACCATACATACGATAGCAAAAACAGCTATGTAGGATGAAATAAACACATACAGCTTTTTAACGAACAGAAAAGTATTCTTATGCAAACGTCAATGCATTACTAACATCATTAGGCGTTTCTTTTTCCCTCAAAATTTGTTGTTTTGTTTGTGTCTCTTGCGTTGTGCAATATACAAATCGTTAACAACAACTACAACAAAAGTTACAACTTATGTTTCTTTGCTTTGAATTTATTGTGTGGAAAATGTGTGTGGTGTAATTTTTTGCAAAGACTCGGATGGATGTGCAATGCATGCACGCACGCACTCACACACACATACACACGCATGTACGCACACACACATACCTTCTTTTTCTCCAGTACCCAGTTGGGAACTCTTAAGAGCAAACTTTGACATACACCACACTGATTTAAAGAAAGAAGATAATATCAACTTATTAGCGAGTCGAGTTAAATGTCATATTGAACACTTTTATCCCAATCATTTAAAAATCTACACAGATGGCTCATTAATTGCGAAAATAGCAGGTTCTGCGTTTCTAATACCAGCTCTTAAAATAGGGAAATCTTTCCATATAGGACCCAACAAATCAATATTTACAGCTGAACTCTTTGCAATACTGATGGCTTTGAATTACTTAGTAAATTATCCTCGAAATATATCACAAATCCTTTTCTGCGTTGATTCTAAATCAGTGCTTCAGGCTCTTGAATTAATGAAATTAGACACTAGATCTGAAATGGTAATAGAAATTAGCCATTTAATTCATTACTTATCCCTAAGAGGAACTGATCTTACTTTTTGTTGGATACCATCTCATTGTTCGTTTCATCATAACGATGTGGTTGACAGGGCTGCCAAACGAGGAGCTAAGGGTTCACTAAAATCAAACAACATAAAACTTTCTCCCTCTTTAAATGAATCTTGTAATTTAGTAGACGCCTATGTTTGGAAACTGTTTCAAGATAATCAGAAAAAGTACAATACTAATAGCATGGATTTTAAAATCAGCAAAATCAGTAAACAGTCTACTACAAACAGATATATACAGTCCCTTATGTATAGGTGGAAACTCGATGCATTCAAAACAAAGTACACCAGAAATATTGCCTGTCTTTGTGGACAGAAAATAACGACCAGTCATTTACTTTCTTGCATTAGTATAAAGCGATACATTCCGATACTTTCTACTCACACAATTTCCGACATATTTGAATCATCATTATTGACATATGAATTTTTCGTCAGCCTATCTAAAAGTCCAATAGTTCAATATTTATAATTCGTTCATCTTCCTGTTCATAGTTACAGTTAGCTAGTTTATTGTAATATTTGTTGTAGTATGTTACTTCATTTGTCATGTTTATGCTTCCCTCCGACATTTGCATTGTCCTTGCTTCTTGTTTTTCACATGGTTTCAGCCCGACTTTGTTTTTTGATGCTCGAGTGGCTAAAAGTAATATGAATTTAAACTTGAACTTTTTATTTTTTTATATTTTTTATTTCATTTTTATTTTCTTATTTTTATTTTATTTTATTTTATTTTATTTTATTTTATTTTTTTTTTTTTAAACCAAGATTGACTACACGTAAACACCTGCATTTACCCTTCCTATTTCTACTCCCCTTCCCAACATCGCTTCGTTTTTTTGTTTTTTTGTTTTTTGTTTGTTTTGTTTTTTGTTTGTTTGTTTGTTCATTTATTTATCTATTTTCTATTTTGTTTTATCTTTTATTTATCATTTTTTTTATCATTATTATCATTGTTATCAATTATTGTTTTTTTTTTGGTTTTTTGTGTGTGTCTAAAATCACTTAAGTGAATAGACATTAAACCAATGACCACCACCACATACACTTTCTCTCTCGCTCCTCCCCCCCTCCCCCGCAACATACACACACGCAGAACCTTACTTTCAAATTATTTGATTTAAGATTTAGACTCTCGGTTTAAAATGTTTCAGTGAGATTAAAAAAATTCGTTAGGGATAGGAGGAGAAGAAAAGGAGAATAAAAAACAGTAAGAGAATGATAAAAAATGGGGGAAAAAGAAACGAAACAAAGAAAGGAAGAAAAAAGAAACACGGAAGAAACGGATTTCTCTCCTCTTCCCCACCTTTGCGTTTTTCTAAACACTTAAGATGATGAGGAAAAGAGCATGAGATTTAATTTTTGTTTTATCAAAACTTTGTCGGCGTAATATACAAAACAGCATATATTTTCTTTTCTTCTTTTCTCAAGGGAAGGAAACATTGTGGCGGATTTAAGCAAATTATATAAAAACGGTTTATATTGAACTAAAGACGATATAAAGATGGTATTCACTTAGATTTCATGTTAACAGAAGCCAGAGGAACATGAGTTCTCGATACAAGTTCAGTTATGGCATTTTTGGTCGTTCCTCAGCAGGTTTTGGGCCTCTGATGCCAACATAACCAGGAATATAAGTTGAAACAGTATTGTAATCATTATCTGTTGAAGTGATGTACCGTTCATAAAAATGAATGGGTATTTGATGGCTGACTAATGTTTCTGCCCATAAGGCTTTGAACAGCACAGAGAGAGAGAGAGAGAGAGAGAGAGATAGAGAGGGAGGGAGGGAGGGAAGGAGGGAGTGTTTGTCTCATAGTGATACTTTTCAGAACAAAGGCTTTACATCACAGTTATATTGCTGTTTTGACAAGTCTGTCAGATGGTAAATTTGTGTGTGTGTGTGTGTGTGTGTGTGTGTGTGTGTGTGTGTGTGTGTGTGTGTGTGTGTGTGTGTGTGTGTGTGTGTGTGTGTGTTGTGTGTTGTGTGTTGTGTGTATGTGTGTGTGTGTGTGTGTGTGTGTGTGTGTGTGTGAAAGAAAGAGCTTGGATTCCAACCACTCAAAATAGACATAGTCTTCTCTTTCTTATTTAGTTTCGATTAGCGCTCTCAGGTGCGTATATGCGCGTTGTTTTGTCCACAGTATGCAAGTAGTGTATTGCTTACTCCATCTTCGGTGGCTATGGATGCTGGGTGTTTTCATTTTCCCATAAGCCACAGGACGTGACTTGACTCCCAGAATCTTTAACACGCGTATTTGATGTTCCGCGTGTGTATGCATATGAGAAGACTCTACACTGCTGCTGGGTTATTTTTTTGGAGTTCACTATCGCATATTCTAGGTCTTGAAGATTTGTGTATAAATGGGAAATCCTTGGTATGCTATATGACAGGAAGTCCTGTCGGCAGTGAGCCGGTGGTTTTGTGTGTGTGTGTGTGTGTGTGTGTGTCTGTGTATGCGTGTGCATGCGTGCGTGCGTGTGTGTGCGTTCGTGTGTCTGTGTGTGCGTTCGTGTGTCTGTGTGTGCGTTCGTGTGTGTTCATAAGAACAAAGCAAACTAGAGGCGTCAAAAATGTACAGGAAAGAGGGATCTGCTCATATGTCTTCGATGAGTCAGAAAACGGCGCAGAAATTGATGTACAGTTTTCAACATGAGAATAAACATAGATTCCCAAATGTGGTTTTGAGGATTAGATTAGATTTTCATCAAACTTTCTTGTAAAGCAAAGATTGAAAATCGGCCATAAGCTGAGATTTCAAATCACGTCCACGTGTATGTAAGCTTATAATCCCACAACGAAGTATGATCTGTGAGATTTCAAGTTTTCTCCTGTGATTGCATGCAAATGGCAGATTCCTGAAGCAATTTCCACGGATTTAGTCCCACGCTTTGTACATATTAGTATAAATTCTTGCAGATCAGTGTGCACTGCCTATGATCCTACTTATGTATGTTTTCCCCTGTTGCTCTGTCTGTTATTTGAAAATGTTGTTTACGCTGGTGTGAGATTAAGTGGAGAGAGAGAGAGAGAGAGAGAGAGAGAGAGAGAGAGAGAGAGGGGGGGAGGGAGGGAGGGAGGATGGTCGGGGCATTTTAAACATTATCATTTTGTATTAAACAAATATCGCCCCAGCTCTTTTTCATATAGAGTCTAGGCCTACTTCTCTAGAAAGAGACAAGTGTGAGCGCGTGCATGTGGATGTGCATTATGTACGTACGCCGAATTGTGCATACAGGAATGCATGTGTCTATGTCAGTGGGCAAGTTTGTCTTTGCATGTACGTGTGTGTGTGTGTGTGTGTGCGTAGCAAGGTGGGGAAGAGGGTATCGCATGCGGTTTTGTTTTTTTTGCACACGAAAACGTGTCTTGATAAAAAGTGATACTTGAAGTGCAAGGTGATAAAATTCTGTTTGCATCGTAAACAGTCTGACGTACAAAAACATGACGTCACATGTATTGTGTCTTCTCATTTACACTTGGGTGCTACGAATAGACCTTAGGAACAGTCAGAGAATATTTTATTGCTGTGGTCATGTTTGCATGTATTCATGCTCTTACTACTTAAAGTGAATAATAATAACCTTTAAGAAAAAAACTTTATGGTGACATGATTTGTTATACTTTGATATATTCATGACGGTGTGAGAAATCCTTGTTTCTTGAAATCCATCGTGCCCGGCCTCCCTGGTATGAAACATTGGAGAGAGAGGTTAATTTCCTAGGTCATTTTCCTTAAAGGCTAATAGCCTTCTGGTCTTTCTAAAGTCTTTGTCAAAAAAAAAAAAAAAAAAAAAAAAAAAGGGTGGCGGTGCACTGCGCCGACGCGTTCTCAAACGGGATAGCAACCTGAGTTTCACATGGTAATTCCACTGTGACAAAAGAAATGAGTATGAATAAAATTGTTCCCGCACACAGGTGTCAGATTCCATTCTAGTTAAGTTGCCCGCAACACTTTCCTCACAAATTGCATTTTCATCTTCAGTCCGACCCACTCGCATAACGACGCCACACATGGTCTGTTACTGTTTTTAGTTTGCTCAAGAGTGATTTATCGCACTTGGACAGTTCCATATGTGCTTCTCCTCAAAATGCCAATAGTCATATGATAGAGTCCCTGAGCCCGAGCAAAAACCTTATGCGTTGGCAAGATCTTGAAATGGAGATTGGGGGAAAAGGGATCTACGAAACACTAAGATTACACTACCAGAATGAAAAAAAAACATCAAGATGAGCAGCGAATAGGCCAGTTGTTAATGTCGCTGCGTGGGATTGAACTCGATATATCAAACCCTGAGTTCACAGCTCACCTCCCGTGGGGATGCCGGGGGCTCTTTCAGTATAAATAGTATCCCTACCTTCTGGAAATGCTGTGCTAGAAATTTCCTCTTTTCTGTCAATCTCTTTGCTTTTCTTCCTCGTTTGCTTTCTCTCATTTCTTCCTATCATTTTCTGCCTTGCTGGTCCATTCACCTGTATGTGTTCAATAAACTCTTACGTACTTTCTCTTAGGATTGATAATTGGGTACACGTATTAAGTGCAGTTTTGGCTCTTGGGATATAAGGTATGCGGAAGCAATTTTAGGTGATTTAGGCTCGTTTATGTATATTTAAGTGTCCTTAGTTATGTTTTAAAATTTGTATTCAGGTATGTTTTTTAAATCCCCTGTGCGATAAATTGGACGGGATGGTCAACGCCAGAGGCATGTCCTTAGATTATGTGCGCGAATGCATTGATATGTGTACTTACTTTTCTTTTCCTTTTTTGTGGCTTTTAAAGTATTGTGTATGCTTTGAACTGGTTATAGCCCTGATATGCCTCTACGCAGTCGGCTGGGCTTTAAACAACAAAAACAATAACAGCTCTATCAAAAGAACCAACCAGTCTGATAAAGAAAAAAAAATGGGGGGGGGGGGGGGGGTCCGTTGAAATATCTGGACACTGGATCTCCTTTGGGTGTGGTAGGGACTGTGCTCCATGCTTTTCACTTGACTCTTTCCACTGGCTTCCTGTCTGGACAATCCGTTTGAGCACAGCAAGGAAGGGGAAAGAAGAGACCGGATAAAACAAAAAAAGGGGAGACAAGAGAGAGGATAAAACATAACAAGGGGAGAGAGAAAAAATACGACAAAACAGCAAGGGGGACAGAAGAGACGGGATAACAAAAAAAAAAAAAAAAAAAAAAAAAAAGGAGGGGTGCCGACAAGAGACAGGCTAACACACAACAAGGGAGAGAAAAAATACGACAAAACAACAAAAAAGGTGATACAACAAAAACGGGAGAAAAGAGTGATAAAAAAGAGACACGTGGTTTCGATACGCCTCCTGATGGATTTTTCACGCTTTCTCATCAATTTAAACAGCCCGTTTTGGGGCACTTGGCTGTCAGAGGCTATGGGTTGTACACTGGCCATCGTGGTATTTTTTGAGTAATGAAAGTTCACCCTCCTTGCCGGCCCGGCATACCAACCCACACTGGCCACGAGACAGGATGTGCAATAAAAAGGAAACACGTCAGAACACACTTACGCATGCACACGCTGACTCACACACATACACACACACGCACACGCACATGCACACGCACCTGCACACGCAAACACACATGCACACGCACACACACACAAACACGCACGCACACATACACACACACACACGCATACACATTTCACCCACACCCACACACACACACGCCCGCGCGCGCACACACACACGCACGCACGGCACACACACACGCACGCACGCACGCACACAGACACAAACACTCACACACACGCACACACACACACACATGCGCGCACACACAGACACAGACACACAGACACACAGACACACAAACACACACACACACACACACACACACACACACACACACACACACACACCACACACACACACACACGCACGCACACACACACACAAAAGTATTCAACGTAACTGACATCAGCTGGATTCAGTTTGAGGGATGGTGATACTGTGAACTGTCAGACACTAGACTTCCTTAAAACTGGATCATCCAATGCCAGCAGTCCGTATCTTTCATACAGCCGATAACGTATTCAGCACATTTTTATTCTTTTTACACAAGCTGGAACTTCGGCAAGCACTCTCTAAGCATTAATTTCTAAAAATAAACTATTTTCTGCCAGCACTCCCTATCTAAGCATATAAATTCATAAAAATCTCCTCCTGCGAGCATCCCTATCTAAACACATCAATTCATTTAAAAAAAAAAACCTCCTCCTACAAGCACTCCCTACCTAAACATATAAATTCATAAAAATCTCCTCATGCGAGCATCCCTATCTAAACACATCAATTTAAAAAAAACCTCCTCTTGCAAGCACTCCCTATCTAAACATATAAATTCGTAAAAACCTTCTCCTGCAAGCGCTCCCTAACTAAACACATCAATTAATAAAAATCCTCCTCCTGCAAGCAGTCCCTATGTAAACATATCAATTCGTAAAAACCTCCTCCTGCAAGCAGTCCCTATGTAAACATATCAATTCGTAAAAACCTCTTCCTGCAAGCAGTCCCTATGTAAACATATCAATTCGTAAAAACCTCCTCCTGCAAGCAGTCCCTATGTAAACATATCAATTCGTAAAAACCTCCTCCTGCAAGCAGTCCCTATGTAAACATTTATCTTATCTTGTTTTCAATTTATCTTTTTAAAACTACAGCAGTACGAACAACAACAACAACAACAGCAGCAACAACAACAACAACAACAACAACAATAACAGAACAACAACAACAACAACAACAACAACCCCGGAGGGAGGTTCTTTCATATGGACCGGAGAGAGTTTTTGTGTCTATGTGCATCTGTGACAAACCTCTGTCAGCAAGGTATTCTCAGCTGTTCTGGACGGATCTTTATCGAATTTGAGCCAAAGATGTATACCGTTGAGGAATGACAATGTCGAAGTCATGGTACCACAGTCCAGGTCACACGGACAAAGAATATTGCTTAAAATCAGCAGTGTTTGGGGGAGAAATTCTAGCAATACTTACATTTTGTTTTGACTGTTATGTTTTCCGTTGTCTTAGCTTCACGTCGACTTGTATTTGGTTTGAATTTATTCAAGATCACACAGACCACGAGAAGAGCAACATTAGGATTTTTGTAACACTTTTCGAATAAAAAGGACTATTGTTAGAATGACTTGAATGTCTAGTTTTGTTCATGGTTTTTCAATTATTTTATAAATATTAAAGAATTAAAACTGGGACTAATACCTGCAACCGTTTTACATTTTTGACTATTACACTAAAATGTGCACAGAGAAGAATGTCATTTTAATACTAGAGTCTGGTTGATGTTACATTTAGTCAGGATGATCACAAGGTTCTGATAAATGTCTCTCAAAGGAATAATGTCATCATGGGGTATCCAATATACACTTTTTCCTCTGATATCTCTTGTCAGTTAGTGTTTTATAATCTTAAAGCCAAAGAAGACACAGTACTCCCTTCTATTCTTTACTGTGTGGAAATATGATTTTTATTTGTAAGGATTCATTTCATTGTGTGCTTCACCCTAACCTGTTAATTTTAATGATGAACCTGAAAACTCTATTAATGCTAAGTTGAGATCAGATGATACATTAAACATAACTGTTTTTCTATGAGCAGCTTTTATATTTGTGACCTCCCACCACGAAATCAGTCTTAACTAAGCATTTTGGGCATTTTGAGATATACATATCACTGGAAGGTGTACATTCTGCTGATTATTTTGGTACTTGAATAAAGCTTGTACTCAAAAAAAAAAAAATTTAGAAGTTATGTATGTTTAAAGTCATTAAGTTGTATGACGGCCATTTTGAGAAAACGGCCTCTAAAGTTGTTATGTGCTCTCCTACACATTTTCCTTAAATTTTTTTATTTGGTGGCTGTGACCCAGTTTTTTTTCTAATTTTCGCTGTCATTATCTGAAAGGTGCGCCAAAGAGCTTTCCATCAGTATATTACATGTGCGGGTACTGTACAGGTTACGGTTCATAATAATCGACAAAAATAGGTACTTTTGGTGAGAAATTGCGTTCTTTTTGCTGTGATCGTGCATTAAATACCGATTTAAATTGATTAATAATATTTTTTCAAGAAAAAATATTTTGTGGGGGATAGATTATAGTCTACAGAAATCAATTTTGAGAAAAAGTCAAAACACCCCGGACAGACCCTCAGTCACCTTTTCAGCTCCTAGTGCTGTTCAACTGACTGCGAGTTAAGACTGATTTCGTAGTGTGAGGTCACATTTATAAATATAAAATCCAAACTTGCCTACCGCGGTTCATTGAATCAAACATCTGAAACGTGCGTATGTTTCATTTCACTGGTAAACATGGTGTATGACAAATTTATAACATCGTGGTTTCATTACGAATCTTTAGTACTGTCATCATTAACTTAAAAAACCAATTTGAAAAGGATTGAATCAGAACTGACATGTCTCTGAATGAACAAACATGCTTAACCAAGTTAGAAATACACATTCTTTCAATCATTCATTCATTTAGTAGTAGCAGTGGGGGTAGTAGAAATAGTAGTGGTGGTGGCGATGGTTGTAGTAGTAGTAGTAGTAGTAGTAGTAGTAGTAGTAGTAGTAGTAGTAGTAGTAGTAGCAGCAGTAATAATAGTAGTAGTGCAAAAGTATCCTATATCATTTAATCTTTATCATTTACTTACTCAGTTATTATGAATACAATTTTAATATCGTGGGAGGAGGTATCGGAGATTTTAAATCGGCTTTGAAATCATGGTCTTTTGGTTATTCATGTTGAATTGCAATTAAAAACCAACTCAAAATGTCCGATTAA
>CM060309.1:90164458-90176958 GCA_030674185.1 Monoplex corrugatus
TGACGTGTTTTATAGCGTCTAATGCAGAAATATGACGTATTGTTCTGCGTGCAATACAGAAATCATGACGTGTTTTATTGGTGCAATGCAGAAATCATGAGGTGTTTTATAGCGTCCGATGCAGAAATATGACATTTTGTACTGCATGCAATACAGAAATCATGACGTGTTTTATTGCGTGCAATACAGAAATCACGACGTTTTTATTGCGTCCAATGCGGACATCATGACGTGTTTTATTGCATGCGATACAGAAATAGGATATATTATATTGCGTGCAATACAGAAATCATGACGTGTTTTATAGCGTGCAATGCAGAAATATGACGTATCATAGTGCGTGCAATACAGAAATAATGACGTATTTCATAGCGTGCAGTACAGACGTATTATATTGCGTGCAATACAGAAATCGTGACGTGTTTTATAGCGTGCAATGCAGAAATATGACATAGTATATTGCGTGTTTCATTGCGTGCAATACAGAAATCATGACGTGTTTTATTGTGTCCAGTGCAGAAATATGACATATTATATTGTATGCAGTACAGAAATTATGACGTGTTTTATAGCGTGCAATACAGAAATGGCATATTATATTGCGTGCAACGTAGAAATATGACATTATATTGCGTGCAATACAGAAATCATGACGTGTTTTATAGCGTGCAATACAGAAATATCATCATCATTATATTGCGTGCAATACAGAAATCATGACGTGTTTTATTGCGTGCAATACAGAAATATGATGTTTTAATGCGTGCAGTACAGAAATCATGACGTCTTTTATTACGTGCAATACAGAAATCATGACGTGTTATATTGCGTGCAATACAGAAATCATGACGTGTTTAATAGAGAAATATGACGTAATATATTGCGTGCAATACAGAAATCATGATGTGTTTTATTGTGTGTAATACAGAAATCATGATGTGTTTTATTGCGTGCAGTACAGAAATCATGATGTTTTATGTCGATCAGACCACAGAAACAAAAACTCACAAAGCAATGATGTGGACGTGCGTCTAAATGAACGAAGTGGACGTGTGTTTAACGGAACGAAGTGTCAGGCAAGCGGCTTTTGTGAAGTGTACAGAAAAAGAGCAGCCCAGTGACACTTGTTATAGTAAAATGAGATGGGTTAGGAGAGAACCTGGTTTACCATTGCCTTCTTTATTTTGCTTTTTAAAATGTTTTTATCAAGAATTCTTACTGTTGAAAAGAATCACGCATGCGTATACACTACGCGAGCGCGCTCTCGCGTACGCACGCACGCACGCACACACACACACACACACACACACACACACACACACACACACACATACACACACATGAGCACACATACAAATACACACACACGTGCGCGCGCGCGCACACGCACGCGCACACATGCGCGTACGCATACACACACACGCACACACACACGCACACACACACACACACACACACACGCACACACACACATACACACACACACATGAGCACACATACAAATACACACACACACACGCGCACGCGCACACATGCGCGTACGCACACACACACACACGCACACACGCACACACGCACACACGCACACACACACACACACACGCACACACGCACACGCACACACACAAACAAAACACACAAACACACACACACACGCGCGCACACACGCACACACACATACTGATAAACAACTTTTATTCAGATCGTGTTGCAATTTTAGTTTATGAAATCCCGGAAGGGATAAAACCACTGCAGATGGACTTAGAAAAGAAGAGAGAAAACTTGTAATTCTATGTGATGGCTGCTGTAAAGGAAGGTAAGAAAAAAGAGACACACAAAATAACAAGAAAAAAAACGAACAGAAAAATGTGTGTTTGAAAAAGAAAAACCCAACTTTCCCTTCTTAATAACAGAGAATAAATACAAAATGATCAAGCCATTCTAACGACATCCCTTTTCATACAAAAAATATTGTTGCAGAGGATTGAGAATTTTTATTTCTGGTGATCACTGTCTTCTCGAAGAAGCCTCGGTTGGAATAAAACTTGATAATGAAACGCTGACAATAGCAGACTGTCACAACAGTGAAAACTTCACGCAGATATTATGAAAAGTTCCTGAGTGACTGTTATTCACACGCTTTCCCCCAAAAGTACTAATTTGAGCTTTTTTATTTTATTGTTGTTTGCGTGAACTTGATTCTGGCACCGCGACTTCCAAATTTATGCATTTTTTTACTGCTTAGCGGTATACACCTTTGACACAAATCTGGAAAAGATCTATCCAAAAACAGTCAAGGAAATTCTGCTTATACACTTTTGTTTTGTCACAGACAGACAGACACAGACAGACAGACAGACACAGACAAGACAGACAGACAGACAGACACAGACAGACACAGACAGACAGACAGACACAGACAAGACAGACAGACAGACAGACAGACAGACATCTCCGATCAGTATGAAACAGACTCCCTTTTTTTTCAAAATAGATTGAAAAACAGAAGGAAGACGAATAAATCACAGAACAAACAAGTGCACACACAACTACACTAACAAACAAGAGCGAAAACAAATAACAAAGAAACAAAGAACCAGACTGCTGTAAAAACTATTGTTCCACAAATCTGTTGTAAACAAATTCTTCTCCCTTCCCTCCCTTTCGTTGATATTCGGTTTGTATGTTTATTTCCATTCATTTTTCATTTATTCGTACATTCGTTCATCATTCATTCATTCATTCATTCATTCATTCATTCATTCATTCATTCATTCATTCATTCATTCATTCATTCATTCATTCAGTTAGTCAGTCAGTCAGTGAGTGAGTGAGTGAGTGAGTCAGTCAGTCAGTCAGTCAGTCAGTCAGTCAGTCAGTCATTCCTATTTTTTTTTCGTTTTTCGCCTCTCAACTCATGCCTCCCCTGTCGCCCTCCGCTTCCGCTTTCTCCCATTGCATCTTTCAACTTTTGTAAAATGAATTGGTTCTTGCAATCAGAGTAGAACAGGTGATAAACAACAGAACCCAAGGAAGCTGTCTTATCAGATCAAAGGCTATCTTTTAATAAAAACTGTCACACAGTGACAGAGCTACGGAGAGATTTTCAGATTTTAGGTGTTTGGCTATTGCGTGCGATACGGACATAAAACTTCGATGTCCAGCAATTGTGCACGCACGCACACACCTACACGCAGGCGCCCATACGTTTAATGTATGCAGCATACAGACTTGTGCATTTACGTTTACAGTAATGTGCCCAACTCAGTTTCTGTCTTGGTGTTCGAAAAATGATAATGTTAATGGACTGTCCCGTCAATCGGACGGATGACTGGGCATACTTGTCCTCATCAACTGCAGTGGGTCTTCATGTGAGACATGAGAACAACCCCAAAGGCATATGTTCTTCTGCAAGTGCTAAGTGTGAAGGAATCCTGTGACCTTGGGTTGTGCCTCTACCAGTCCCTCCTCTGATGGATAGGAGCTGTTCTGTGCTGTTCAGTTTTGATTGCGCCTTGTGTTCATAGCTGTTGCCAATTCATTCTGCTGCGGGCAACGTTTTTCCAGGTAGTGGTAGTGAACGCGAAATTACATCAGGAAGTTGTATCAAATTGATCTTGATAATCTTGGAAACTATATGTTAGAAAATGGGCTGTCGTTGTCAGCAGAAAAAAGAACATATGCCTTTGGGGTTGTTCTCATGTCTCACATGAAGACCCACTGCAGTTGATGAGGACAAGTATGCCCAGTCATCCGTCCGATTGACGGGACAGTCCATTAACATTATCATTTTTCGAACACCAAGACAGAAACTGAGTTGGGCACATTACTGTAAACGTAAATGCACAAGTCTGTACCACCAGGATCAAACAGCATCATGTTAGTTTTTTCTGCTGACAACGACAGCCCATTTTCTAACATATAGTTTCCAAGATTATCAAGATCAATTTGATACAACTTCCTGATGTAATTTCGCGTTCTCTGTGGAGTTGTCTCCCAAAGTCCAACCCCTCGTCCACGTCGTGGGAGACGGAAACAGGTCAAGCTGGCTAACGGGGCTCTGGTGAAGCTGTGACTGGCCTAGCAAGCCGACAGTGGATTCTTCAACCGCTAAGAAAACTAAAAGGAGATACAAACGGACGGATACCAACGGAAAAAGACCTCGCAATGGAAACGGACATCGAGATAGGAATAGCGACTACACTGGAACATGGAACATCTGCGGCCTAACAGACAAGGAACCAGAAATTGTGGAATTCATGACCAAAAGAAAGATCTCCATCCTGGGCATTTCAGACACTAGGAAGAAAGGAGAAGGAACGAAAGAAATCCATTCAAACTTTGTTCTCATCTGGAGTGGTGTCAGGAAAGACCAGAGAGCAACGCATGGTGTGGGATTCATCCTACACCCAGACATAGCAAAGAATCTCATGAGTACAGAATACATATCAGAAAGATTGATTAAAATCGGTGTAAGAAAGTCCAACAAAATCGTCTACTATATCCAAGCATATGCACCGTGTAACGATTCGTACTCAGAAGAGGAGAAAGACTCATTCTATCAAGAGCTCTCCGACCTCATCAACAGCACCCCTGACAAAGAGGACCTGTATGTCATGGGGAATTTCAACGGCAGAGTTGGTGAGAGAAGAAACCCGTGGACAAAACATCTTGGACCCCACAGTGACCACAGAACACCTTGCAATTACAACGGGAACCACGTGCTGGAACTATGTGCAGAGCATGATCTGATCATCACCAACACCTTTTTCCAACATCGAGCCTCCCAAATTTACACCTGGTACAAATGGAACGACCTCAGCATCTCGTCTCAAATCGACTTCATACTTGCAAGATCTAGAACACGTTACGCCATCAAAGACTCAAAAGCCATCCCCAATGCCAACCTTGACACTGACCACAGGCCTGTCATTCTGGCCTCCAGTACTCAGAAGGAAAAATAACAACTGCTAGGAAGAACCAGCCTGAAAAGATCAACCTCCTCAAACTGGAAGAGAAAGAAGTGCAAGAACAGATTGAAAGTGCTATCAAGGTGAAACTTGACCCCATTGATACAACCCCCCTCATCATGGAACAAGCCTGGGACACCTTCAAGCCAGCTCTCTTGAACACCTTAAGGGAAGTTTGCGGGACAAAGAAATGTAGAGGTAAAAACAGGAAAGCTACAGCCTGGTGGAACCAAGAGGTGAAGGAAGCCATCAAGAAAAAGAAGCAGCTATATAAAGCTTGGGTCAAGACCAAGATAGAAGAGGACTACGTCAAGTACAGAATCGCAAGAAGACATAGTAAACGTGTTGTGAAAGCCTCCAAAGAAAAATCTTGGGCGACCTATGGAGAGAAGTTAAGTGAAATTTGCAAGAACTCCCCAAGAGAATTTTTCAAAAGTGTGAAGACGATGAGAGTAAGAGATGAGCCATTCAACCCAACAACAGTAGTGAATGATGCAAATGGAGAGGCACTACACAAAGAAGAGGAAATTCTGAAAAGATGGGAAGACTATTTTAAAGACCTTTTAAACCCATCTGGAGTCCAGGCTTCCAGCTCCCAGTTCTCACCACGCTATAAAGACCAGTTAGAGCCCCAAATCCTTGAAGCAGAAACACGAAAAGCAATTAAGACCAGCCAAAGGGCAAAGCAGCAGGCAATGATGGCATAACAACTGAAGCCATCCTTGCATGCGGAGAAACGGGAGTTAAGTGGCTCACCATCATCTTCCAGAAAGCATGGGAAGAGAGGAAAGTACCAATGGACTGGCAAAATGCAATAGTGGTGCCAATTTGGAAGAAGAAGGGCAGCAAGAAAGACTGCAGCACATACAGAGGCATTTCACTTCTCAGCCATGTAGGGAAAATGTATGCAAAGATTCTGGAACAGCGCACAAGAGCCAAAGCAGAACACCTACTGAGCAATGCCCAGTTTGGCTTTCGGAAAGGAAGAGGGTGCACAGATGCCATTTTCGCACTCCGACAGCTGTGTGAAAGAGCCATCGAATACAACCAAGACCTGCATACAGTATTCGTTGATCAAGAAAAAGCTTTTGACCGAGTCAACAGAGACAAGCTCTGGAAGATCCTGGAGCAGTACGACGTGAAGGGGCAGTTGCTTGATAACATCAGAGCAATCTATGCCAACAGTAGGAGCGCAGTCCGAACAGCCAGTGGAACATCGGACTGGTTCCCGGTTACATCAGGGGTCAGGCAAGGCTGCGTACTCTCTCCCCTTCTCTTCGTGATCTACATGGACCAGATTACAAAGGAAGCCAATCCAGATCTGGAGGCCCTGAACGAACTATTATTTGCTGACGACCAGTCCTTGATGAATCAGAACAAAGCAGCTCTTCAAGAACACACAGACCAACTCAACACAAGCTGCGAGAAGTATGATATGAAGATCAGTATCAACAAAACAGAAGTTATGTCTGTCAGCAGAAATCCAGGAAAGCTGGACATCAACATCAACGGCACCCAGCTGAAACAGACCAAAGAATTTAAATACCTTGGCAGCCTCTTCACTGAAGATGGAAAATTGGACAGAGAGATAGAAACAAGATGCCAGAAAGCGAACGCAGTCAGTTACCAACTCGCCCCCCTTCTGAAATATCCCAGCATCCCAGTGAGCACCAAGGCAAAACTCATCAACGCCATCTTCGTTCCAACACTCACATACCATGTCAGACATGGGCCCTAACAAAAGCCTTAGAGAGAAAATTGGTCACATGTGAAATGCGCTGCCTGAGAAAGGCTGTCAACAAGACCAGACGCGACAAGATCAAGAATGAGGTGATCAGAAACATGGTCGGACTAACACCAATTCTCCACCATGTCGAACAACAAAGGATCAGGTGGTTTGGTCACCTCACCAGAATGCCGCCCGACCAACCGGCCCTACGGGCATACACCACCAGATACACTGGCTGGAAAGCCAGAGGTAGACCACGGAGACGATGGAGCGACTCCGTGGCTGACACCCTGCGAGCCCATGACCTGTCACTCTATCAAGCCTCCCGCCTTGCTGCAGACAGACGTCTGTGTCTCCCCGCGACGCCGAAGGGCACCAGCGGCAGATGAAATGAAAATGAAATGATGATGATGGTAGTGAAGCTACAGCTTAAGAAGTTGGGCTTCAGAATATCCTTCTATTTCTTTAGTGTTCTTCTCCTTGCTTCAGCTCCTTGATCCTTGAGGCGTATGTTCTTCCGTAAGCACAGCATGGGAATGACCTTGCGGCTTTGATTTCTGCTTCCACCGGTCCTTCTTCTGAATAGCAGCTGTATGCGCTGTTCAGGTGTTATTGTGCCCTGTAAGCACTGTTGTCGCCAGTTCATTCTGTTGGGGATAGGGTTTTCACACACACACACACACACACACACACACGCGCGCGCGCGCGCGCGCACGAGCGCGCGCCTCGCGCGAACATTAGAAAAACACAGTCAGGGTACATAAAATGAAATATAGAGACCGCGCACGCGCGTGTGTGTGTATGTGTGTGTGCGTGTGTGTGTGTGTGCATGTATTACTACTAAATGAGAAATGTTTTATGTATATAGGAGAGAATTCTATGGTGCAAGTATCTCTAAAAGTGTTGAAATTGTTTTGGTGACACAATGATTTTGTTAAGGTTGATAGGTTCTTAAACTTTTTATACGCCATAATATTTCTCTCTCTCTTTCTCTCTCTCTCTCTCCCCTTTCTCTCTCCCTTTCTCTCTCTCCGTCTGACATTTAGGGTCAAAGAACTTAAAAACGATGGAAACATTCTCAATTCACGCTGTCTCACAAGACTTTTTTGTACTGCTAATGACATCCCTTTTGTACTGCTAATGACGTCCCTTTTGTACTACTGCTGACATCCCTTTGGTACTGCTAATGACGTCCCTTTTGTACTGCTAATGACATCCGTTTTGTGCTGCTAATGACGTCCCTTTTGGACTGCTAATGACATCCCTTTTGTACTGCTAATGACGTCCCTTTTGTACTGCTAATGACATCCCTTTTGTACTGCTAATGACATCCCTTTTGTACTGCTAATGACATCCCTTTTGTGCTGCTAATGACATCCCTTTTGTACTGCTAATGACATCCCTTTGGTAATGCTAATGACATTCCTTTTGTACTGCTACTGACATCATTCCTTTTGTACTGCTACTGACATCCTTGTTGTAGTACTAATGACAGTCTTGCTGCTTTGTGTGCATGTTTGTGTGGGTATGTATGTGTGCGTATGTGTGTGTGCATTTGGTTTGTGTGTGTGTTTGTGTGTGTTGTGTGTGTGTGTGTGTATGTGTGTGTGTGTGTGTGTGTGTGTGTGTGTGTGTGTGTGTGTGTGTGTGTGTGTGTGTGTGAGTGAGTGAGTGAGTGTGTGTGTGTGTGTTGTGTGTGTGTTTGTGTGCTGTTTTCATGCTTTCGTGTTTGTGCCTTTTTTATTTTTTTAAATTTTTTATTCCTATGCGTATATCTGCCTTCAGACAAGACAGAAGCTATCCTCATTGGCACCCGTCAGAAACTTTCTCAGCTGCCTCCTCTTTCTCTCCCATTATGTAACACATCAGTCCCAATTTCTGATTCAGCTAAAAACCTTGGTGTCTGCATTGACTCTACCCTCTCCATGAACAACTTTGTTTCTCAAACTGCCAGATCTTGCTACTGTCACCTCCATCGTATAAGCCTGATCAGGAAGTATCTCTCTGTGGAAACAACTGCAAAACTCGTTCTCTCCTTCATGATGTCTCGCATTGACTATTGCAATTCACTCCTGTCCGGTCTTCCTGCCTCCACCACTCACATCCTACAGCGCATTCAAAACAATGCTGCACGCCTTGTACTCAAAAAGAAAAAAGCTGACCACATATTTCCTCTCCTGGCACAACTTCACTGGCTCCCTGTATCAAAGCGCATACAGTACAAAGTAGACACCATGTGCTACAAAAGCCTCAATAACGCAGCCCCCGATTACCTGTCAAGCCTACTTGAGATCTATGTTCCCTCACGTACCCTCCGCTCTGCCTCCGATCCTCTGACTTTTCGCTTTCCACGCACTAAGCTCAATACCTATGGTCCACGAGCCTTCTCTGTTTCTGGTCCACTCTCCTGGAACAAACTTCCTCTCTCAGTCCGTCAGCAACCTACTTTTGTCTCCTTCAAGTCCGCTCTCAAAACTCACCTTTTCTCCTCTGCATAAAATCCTGACCTCACTCAATCCCCTCTGCAGCCTGTCTCCACTCGGAGGGGAATCACATTGCAATATATAATTGTATATAATATGCTCCCTATAATTTTCCATTGTTTTTATTCTTTCTCCCCATTTATAGCCGTGTGGTTGTGTGTGTGTGTGTGTGTGTGTGTGTGTGTGTGTGTGTGGTGCGTGTGCGTGGTGCGTGTGTGTGCGGGCGTGCGTGCGTGTGTGTGCGTGCGTGCGTGTGTGTGTGTTTCAGCGCTTAGATTTGATTTTATCAAGATTTTGCGCTATATAAATATTGTAATTATTAATTATTATTATTATTTTTATTCCTCTGGAGATACTTCATTCTGCCAGGTAACCGTCGAATTTTATTCTTCCTTCCCCTTCGTCATCCCCATCCCTTCTTTCTCTCTTCTTTTCTTTCCCTCTTGATTTACATTCCTTGTAAATATGTCTGGACACAAGAACCAATTTGTGTTGAAGCCAGATGGCTCGTGTCGGTTCCAGAGCGATTCTGGTTTATGAAGACACTTCGAATTCTGTTCCGCTATCTTGTCTCTTTTACTTAATGACAACAATAAATCAATCTTGTGTAGCGCTATTCGCCAAACTGATTTGGACTTACTGCGCATTACGCATTTCCAGACTCAAAGCGTCATACACACATGTACGTACACACACATATACAAATGAGTAAGCTTACATACTCACAGGGTCTAACAGTGCATGCACATATCTATGCCAGGGGCGTGTCCTTGGATTGTGTGCGCGAATGCATTGATATGTGTGCTGAATTTTCTTTCTTTTTGTTTTTTATCAGTTGGAAGTTTTGTATGTTTTGAAGCGGTTATAGCCTTGATATGGCTCTGCGCAGTCGGCTGGGCTTTAAACAACAATAACAATAACAACAATAACTACGAATTGAAGTGAGAAATGGTGGGCAGATCCCGTCAGCTCAGTTGGCAGCGAGTTGTAAGCAGGTGGTGCGATCAAACTGAAAGCATGTTCTCCACTCTTTCAGTCTCGCTCTCCCATTTACTCTCACTTAATTTTTTTGCTGTCCGTTGTAGCTGTCTCCCTTCCCATCCCACTCCTTCCTCTCCCTCTGTCATCTTTTCTCTCGCTGTGGGTTTTGGAGGCTTGTGTGGAATTCAAATATGGCAGTTCAAACATTGCAGTACATTCACAAAAATACAAACGCCCAGAAGTTCAAAACTTATAATGTAGTTTATGTCAATTATCCATTAAAGGTGTAACGCGTGTTGTGTTGTTTCGGCTCGAATGATATACGAAATGACTTATTATCATTTAGATGTAAAAATCGAGATCGAAATACTTTTGAACTGTCATTGTTTTTCTTGGCCAAGAGAGAGAGAGAGACAGAGAGAGAGAGAGAGAGAGAGAGAGAGAGAGAGAGAGAGAGAGAGAGAGAGAGAGAGAGAGAGAGAGAGAGAGAGAGAGAGAGAGAGGAGTATCTCGCAATATTACAATATAAGTCTGGCAATAAGATTCAGCGAGATTTCATCACTGAAAATGGAAACCTCCAAAGTTGTCATTATGTTTATCTATTTCTATGTAATATTTTTGTGTGTGTGCATATTCATGTTTATCATTTACTTCCCTTCCTAAGACGCTATGCGTATGACCGAACTGAATGAAACATCCATTGTCCTCTCTCTCTCTCTCTCTCTGCACTCTCTCGGTCGCTGTCTCTGTCGCTGTCTCTGTCTCTCTGTCTTTGTCTCTGTGTCTGTCTCTCGCTCTGTCTCTGTCTCTCTCTCCTCTCTCTCTCTCTATCTCTCTGCTTCACATCCTTTCGTTTCAAACTTATAATTTTGTTCTCTCTCAGTTGTTCGATTTTTTTTTAACCTATATCTAATTTTGGTCTGTTTCCGACTGTCGTCGGCATCTGTGTCGCATGTCCGGATCTTTCTCTTTGTTTTTTTTCTCTTTTTCCATTTGTCTGTCCGGTCTCGTTCTGTCTGTTTCTGCCTCTCTGTCTGTCTCTGTCCTTCTGTCTTTCTGTCTGTCTGTCTCTCTGTCTGTCTGCCCTCTCTCTCTGTCTCTCTCTCTCTCTCTCTCTCTCTCTCTCTCTCTCTCACACACACACGTAGTTGTGAACCCAAGACCGCAATGTAAAGACCAGCC
Organism: Monoplex corrugatus; assembly: GCA_030674185.1. NCBI lineage: Eukaryota > Metazoa > Mollusca > Gastropoda > Littorinimorpha > Ranellidae > Monoplex > Monoplex corrugatus. Next base: position 90,175,804 of record CM060309.1, read on the forward strand.
TGTTCCCTTCCCATCTGAATGCTCCAATCGTGCTTGTGGTGTCAGCTTTGTAGTTCCTCCTTGTCACGTGCCCGCTTTCATTCAAGACCTTTCCAGCGCCATACGCCTAGGGCTTTGCACAGCCTTCCAGATCATCATTGGATCCCCATTGATCAGACTCAGATTCCCTTTGTCTGTCTCTGTCTGTCAGTCTGTCTCTTTGTCTGTCTGTCTGTCTGTCTTTGTCTCTGTCTCTGCTCTGCTCTGTCTGTCTGTCAGTCAATCTGTCTGTCTGTCTGACTCTCTCTCTGTGTGTGCTTGAGATCCTTTCCTCTCAAACGTGTATAATTTTGTTTTCGCTCAGTTGTTCGTGTTTTCGTTTCTTTTTAGCCTATGTCTAATTTTGGTCTGTTTCCGACTATCTGTCGGTATCTCTGTGGCATGTCTGGATCTTTCTCTTTGTTTCTTTCTCTCTTTTTTCCATTTGTCTGTCCAGTCTCTGTCTGTCTGTCTGTCTCTGCTTCTCTGTGTCTCTGTCTCTCTGTCTTTTTCTCTCTCTGTCTCTCTGTGTCTCTGTCTGTCTGTCTGTCTGTCTGTCTCTCTGTCTGTCTGTCTGTCTCTCTCTGGCTCTTTCTCTCGCTCCCCCCCCCCCCCACCCAGTTGTGAACCAAAAACTGATGTCTCGAGACCGCAGCGTAAAAATCAGCCTGTTCCCTTCCCATCTGAATGCTCCAATCATGCTTGTGGTGTCAGCTTTGTAGTTCCTCCTTCTCACGTGCCCGCTTTCATTCAAGACCTTTCCAGCGCTTATGCCTACGGCTTTGCACAGCCTTCCAGATCATCATTGGATCCCCATTGATCAGACTCAGATTTCATCTGCTTGTCTGTCTGTGTGTCTGTCAGTCTGTCTGTCTACCTGTCTGCCTGCCTGCCTGTCTTTCTGCCTGTCTTACACTCTCTCTCCCTCTCCCTCTCTGTCTCTGTCTGTCTCTCTGTCTGTCTGTCTGTCTCTGTATCTGTCTCTGTCTCTGCTCTGTCTGTCTGACCATCTGTCCGTCCGTCTATCTGTCTGTCTGTCTCTCTATCTCTCTCTGTCTCTCTCATAACCAGCGGCTTTTCTACAAATCTCATACGAAACGGGTGGAAAATGAACGACCCCCTCCCAAGAATTAACCT
>CM060309.1:90181958-90206958 GCA_030674185.1 Monoplex corrugatus
CACACACACAAACACACACACACACACACACACACACACACACACACACACACACACACACACACACACACACACACACACACACACAACGCACGCAATTTCCCCATCGTGACACAAAGACGCTGACAGTAGCATCCTTTCAGGAAAAAAAACCTCGTGAACTTATCTTTAGGATTTTTAAAGATGATTTCGCCTGCGAAAATAAAACGTAGTCCATTTTTAAGTTAGTATTCTGCCAGAAGCTGATCCACGACACAATCACTGGCCAATATTTTGACCCAAATCAAAAACGCCAAAGGGAGCAAATGATTCTTCGGACAAAACTGCGGGGGAAACTTATTACACGTTTCGCCTCTCTTCCTTCTCCCTTCATTTTCCACAGGGTTGAAAACACTATTACTTCTTTGGTGCCGCACACTTCCCTCCCTTGTTATTATTTTTCATATATTTTTTTTTTTTTTTTTTTTACTTGAGATTGGTTTTTGTTCATTAACTTTCGTGTTTGGATGAATGGAGAATGAGGTTAGGTTTTGATGGTCCTTTTTTGATTTTTCTTTTCTGTTACCTCAGTATTGCCCTTCATTCTATTCTTTATCACTTTGATGGTGATGGTGATAGTGTGGTTGATTTTGTTGCTGTTGGCTCTCTTCTTCTTCCGCTTTGTCATGGAAAGAGAGATCCAGTGCGAACATAAGCGACATCAACAACAGTCGAAGCGAAGAGACAAAGGGAATGATCACATGCACGCTTGCAATTACCCCCTCTCTTTCTCTCTCTCTCTCTCTCTGTCTCTCTCTCTCTGTCTGTCTGTCTGTCTCTCTCTCTCTCTCTCTCTCTCACTCTCACTGTCTCTTTTTCTCTTTCACACACACACGCATACACAGAAAAGCACACACATACACAGTGTTTCATTGTTTCAGTGTTTAATACATTCCTTTAATCCCAGTTGGGGCATGAATGATAACAACCAATAAATGAAAATCCAATGGGATTATCATAGTATAACATGAAACAGAAAGAATTTAGTTCAACAGAAAAAAAGTACATTTGAAATTGTCTTACGATACAAAACTCAAATCTTCGAATGAACCATCGAATGAAAAAGTACATTTGAAATTGTTACGATAGAATACTCAAATCTTCGAATGATAACAAGTCAATTTTTAGAGCATCTGATAAATTTTGCTTATTTCAGTGTAACTTTCTTTCTTTTTTACACACGTACACAAACACACACACACACACACACACACACACACACACACACACACACACACACACACACACACACACACACACACAAACACACACACACACACACACGCACACGCACACACGCACACACACTCACATGTGCGCGCACGCAAGCACACACAGGCACACGCACACACATGCACACACACACACACACACACACACACACACACACACACACGTACACACACGTGTGCGTATTGAAGGTCTGCTACGTACAGGCCTATGTATGTTTGTTTACTGCACTCGTGTCAGAGATAAAAGAGATAAAGACTAGACAAATCGTGTGAGGTAAAGACACTAGACAAATTGTACTACTTGGGCAGTATAGTGAGAACCATTTGGTATCTTGATACAGTAATGACGCTACACATCTCCAAGATCTTTGAAAGGCTTGCCGAGAGGCTGTTGCAAAGACCATGGCATCAGACTCATCACACAGATTGCTATGTAAAGGGCAGTAATCCTAAGCACCCTGTTGTACTACTGCAAGACCTGGACTACATACAGATCGACATTTTCAGCGTCCGGAACAGTTCCACCAAAGATGTCTGCGTAAGATCTACAACATCACGTTGCGAGATCAAATGTCAAACCCTCATGTTGTGAAGAAGCGTGCTTGCCGAACATTGTCTTCTCATCAAATGGCAGCTTCGTTAGACGGAGACGTTGTCTGTAAGGAAGATAACCGCACTCCAAAGATACTTCTGTACGGAGCACTCCAAAGATACTTCTGTACGGAGTACTCCAAAGATACTTCTGTACGGAGAAGTGAAGCGAAAACACCATGACCAGGGAAGACCACTTCACTGATACAAAGATACTTCGAAGGCCAGCCTCATCAGCTACGGCACCAACACCCTAGAATTGGAAGACATTTCTCGCAACAGAGCATGCCAGCAACAGCAGTGCATGCAGGGCACAAACAGATTTGAACAGCGTAGAACAGCTGCTGTTGAATAGGAGAGGGACCACCGAAAGCAGAACCGGGGGTTGATTGATTGATTTGGTTCAATTTTTACGTCGACACCCACCTCAGGTGATATAGCCTACGTGGATAACCATCCCATGGAAGTGGGGGAAGGGGAACTTATCTAATCCTATTCTGACACCAACAGAACAACAATAATGTTAAGATGGGACAGTGAGAAGGCCAGTTTTAAAGTAGCGCACCTCGGGATTTGAACCCACAACCGAACTGGGGGTCACAAGATCATCCTTATGTGGTGACCGCGGAAGAACACCTGCCTCTGGGATTGGTCTTGTATCATACATGAAGTCCCACACCAGACGATGAAGACCAATAGGCCTAACCATCCGTCGGATCGACTAGAGAGTTTATCTACATCGTCGTCATCATCATCTTCTTCCTTCTCCACCTCATCAGTGCACTCGCATTACTGACCCTTATGCGAGTAAATACATCTGAAAACATTTTTACAAGCCGAGTCAAAACCCAGGTATCATTATACTCTGTCTTTGCAGTAATATTACTGACCCATCCCCTGGTCAGAATCCTGGCACATAACATGAATACCCATGTACCAACCAAGTCGATGGTCCCAAGTTCTCATTTCCGCATTTATAGTGTCCAATTTAGATTATTGTAATTCTGTGCTCCCTGATGCGCCATGAATCTCCTCTGGGGAAACTTCACGAAGTAGAAAATGTCACGGCTAGACATCGTTAGATGCCGAAAATGATACCACAATATTCCTTGGCCACATTATTTACGCTGGCTGTCTGTCTCACGTAGAATAAAGTGCAAAGTCTCCCGGATGTGCAACTTTGCCCTTTCAGAAAATGGCCAGTATAATCTGTCAGAACTTAGTCAAAGGAAGAACCTACAGACATCTCCGCCTGTACTTACCATCCGATAAGTTTACAGTCGGTGTTTCAAGCTTTAAGTAAAACAGTAATTCTGTTTGAAGTTCAGAATCTATTCCCCTCTTTTCTCGTCTTTCTGACTATATGTTTTGAATCGAGTTTCATACTGATAACTTCGAGAAAAGTAAACTTTTTTTGTATGGTTCAGTACTTTGACGGGCGAAGAAGGAATGTCATTATCTGTAATCGAAGAAAGAATGTCTTTATCTGTATGACCCAGATATGTTTGTGGTATTTTTGAAGAAAAGTTGGGTAATGTGATTTAGCACGGTCTCGGTCGATACTTAAACAGGAGTGAGTGTTGCATTATTGCATTTGGGTTGTGTGTTTTATTGAATTTGGGTTGTTTATACATAAGAAGTGCGTCAACGGGTCTGAGTTTCTGAATAACTGTGGCAGTAATTCACAAAGGAAGAGTTTTGCTGATGGGCACTGGAAGTGGACCGTTTCTGTTAAAATTGCTGCCACCATCCCAATTTTGTTCATATGACATCATAACTAAGTATTCGATCTCAAGGAAAACAGTCTTGAAAAAACACATCTGCAGTATCACCTTGAAGACCTACGTACTCTTAATCTATCTTAATCAATAAAGCATTAAGTCATGCTGTCAAATTCTACATTGTCGGTTATACTGGCATCTTTCATTGTCCAAGTTATTTAAAGTTGACTTACTTGAAGCTTTTTTTTTTTTTTATATATTTGGAACCCAATTTAAATTTAGATTCAACTGATTTATTCGTTTAATCATAGTCCCTTAGTAAGTGGTGGGAAAGACATTCTGTTACAGGTTTAGCAAAATAGAAAGGGGTGGGAAATGAAAAAAATGAAATTCAATGATGGGTTTAACAAGCTCTTGTATTATCATTACATGGGAAATTTAGGCAACCACACCACAAACGCCATATAAGTGAGCGGCCAAAAAAAATTAAACAAATGCATACATGTTTTATGACAAATTTAGAAACCTTTGCAAGATATTTTGGAAACCAGATTTTAGGGCCGCGGGCACGTGTGTGTGTGTGTGTGTGTCACAAAAACGTATTGGCAAGATTTTCTCAGCTGCTTATGGAACCCTCTTACTCCCACTCACTGTTTTTTCTTTCTTTTTTTTCGTGTGTTTTGTGTTTCTCGTATTGTCTCACTTCCCACGCTTTTCTCTCTCTGCCTCTTTGTGTCTGTTTCTCTGTTTCTTCTCTCACTCCCTGTTTTGTCTGTCAGTCTATCTCTGCCTGTCTGTTTCTCTGTCTCTCTTGTCTCATTCTGTCTGTATCTCTTTGTCTCTGTCTCTCTTTATCTCTGTGTCTGTCTGTTAGTTTTTATCTGTCTGTCTGCCCAGTGTCACTCTGTGTCTGTCTTTGCCTCTCCATTTTTGTTTGTCTTGTGTGTGTGTGTGTGTGTGTGTGTGTGTGTGTGTGTGCGCGCGCGCGCGCGTGTGTGTGTGCGTGCGTGCGTTTGTTTATATTGTTGTACCTGTCTGTCTGTCTCTATCTCTGTGTCTCTCTCACTCTTTCTTTTTTACTCTCTCTCTCTATCTCTCTCTTTCTCTCTGTATCTCCCAGTTTCTGTCCCGCTGTCTTCGTTTTTGTCTCTCTCTGTTTCTCTGTCACAGTGTCTATCTGTCTCTGTCTCTTTCTTTTTCTTTGTGTCTCTCTGTCTCTCCCTGTTTCTCTCCCTCTGTCTTCCTCTTTGTCTCTGTTTCTCTGTCACATCTCTGTCTTTGTCTCTCTGTCTCTCTTTCTCTGTCTCTTGTTTCCTTGTTTCTGTCTCTTCCCGTCTCTGTCTCTCTGACTCTGTCTGTCTGTCTCTTTCTCTGTCTCGTTCTCTCTTTCCACCTGACTTTGTAAGTCAGACAAGAAAAAGTATAGTGTTTGTGACCGTGTGGAGAATACAAGAAACATGTTCCCTTATTACCAATGTTTTGTCTGATCAGAAGGATGGGCAAGTTTTTGCACAATCAAATAAAGCTGGTGGAAGAAAGGAGTTCTCTCTCTCTTTCTCTCTCTCTCTCTCTCTCTCTCTCTCTCTCTCTTTCTGTTGTGTTGTGTTGTGTGTTTTGTGTGTTGTGTGTGTGTGTGTGTGTTGTGTGTGTGTGTGTGGCGTGTGTGTTTGAAGGGTGAGTGGGTGAAGCGTGTATAATTGTGTATATGCATGCGTTCTCGCAGCGTGCGCGTATGGTGTGTGTGTGTGTGTGTGTGTGTGTGTGTGTGTGTGTGTGTGTGTGTGTGTGTGTGTGTGTGTGTGTGTGTGTTTTGTATGTATGATGTCAAACTGACTGAAACGAACTAATAAGGATGAACTGATGAACACACAAACGAGAGAGAGAGAGAGAGAGAGAGAGAGAGAGAGAGAGAGAGAGAGAGAGAGAGAGAGAGAGAGAGAGAGAGAGAGGATAACCCGTGAAACCCAGCACCCATTTAGTGTTAAAGCTCTTCTTTAGCGTCAAAAAGAAATCGTAGTGTCTTTCTATGTCTTTCTGTTTTTCGAAACTTATTGACCTTTCTCCCTTATCTGAAGTACAGAAACCAAATTCGAATTCACAATTTGTGTGCGGCAAATATTCATGATGTACTCTGGGCTGGAAACTTTCAACAACGTCTATTCTGGTCATGCAGATTTGAGACTAGCCAGAGAAAAACTGTTCATGTGGCTTTCAGTTCATCTAGTTTTGAATAGGCACCTAAGGAAGGTAAAGGTACGAGACAAAATAAAGCTTACTTGCCTTTACTTAAGAGGAGATGGGCACCACCATCATAATACTGGCCTCGAGAAAAGTTGAGGATTCTACCGCTTCACTCCCCTACGACCTATGGGGGACTCTATGGAGGATCCTAACTATGGGGGACCTTTTACTTTTAACTCTTGGTGAATACTTAGTCTGTCTTCCAGTTAGCTCCAGTTGCCTCTAATCTTTTGTGTATCATAATTTCAACGTGACTGAGGGATGGCCCAGAAAACTTCGAATTCATTTCATTCACATAGTTTTTGCAATGCCTATTATTTTATTTACATTTTTGAACCAAAATTGCGATTCCGAGACAAATTGTCTCCTTAACGTGGATAAAATGAAAGTTCTGTAGAACTCGTATGGTATCAGTGGAGTCCCTTTGACAGAACTTGTTTGATATGTTACAGAGAGCTCAACAGGATCTGCACACCTGAAAATTCAACAGCAAACGAGAAGTGGGACTGGGTGATCAGCCAGCTTATACCTGCAGAAAAGTGCCACGCCAAACCTAGGCAATTGGTCAGTTGGTATCTTCCCTCCAAGACAGGTCAGTGATTTGATTTCCTATTTTTAAAAAGACCAACAGGACCAATTTTATTCTGCTAAAGAGGAGCTTTATGGGAGGACGCTTTATAACAGGAATAAGACACCTTACTAGTCAATTCAAGCATATTGTTTTGAAATACACACAGGACCATTTTCGACATTTTTGCCCAAGAATAAGCACATTTCCATTTAGTTTAAGTACCTTCAGCCTTGAAAGTATTTTTAAAATGCGCACAGGACTGTTTTTCATGATGAAGGAGAGCTTTAATGCAGACTTTTTAAACAAAACAAAGGCACCACTCCATTCTACTCACGCACTTCTAGCCATTCTTTATCCTCATCTGTCACTCGATGACTTGCCCCTCCTCTCTGTGCATCTTTTATAAGCAAGGTGACCTGACATTATGTTGTTGTTATGTAGTTTTCGTTATTGTTCTACGTCTTCATTTTAGATGTGTCTTTAACTAGCAGTAAACTACACCTTCGGATTGACCTCATCGACTGTAGTGCTGACGCTGCATCAACCATTGATTCTAGTTCTTCTGCTTATAGTTCTTGTTTGAATAACAGTCATAATGTACCTTCATCGTCTGTAGTACTGACACTGCATCAGCCTTTGACTCAAGTTGTTCTACGTATAGTTCTTGTTTAAATAACAATCATAATATACCCCGTGAGGATGCCGGGGGCTCTTTCTTTGTTAAACGAATTCAGTTCAAAAACTATTAATTGTCAGATGAGTTAACTGTGTACTGACCAAGTTCTTAGTCGGTGTACACATTTAATAAACTTTTTTAAAGTAAAGATATAGTGGATATCTTCAGAACAGCCATGTTTAATAGTTCTGATAGTTTATCGTTTAAGTTTCAGTTCTTTTAAGACGCGCTTGAAATAAACTTTATAAACTTATAAGCACACATACTGCATATGCTATGAAACGGGAATCGAATGATCATGACACCGGCCATAACTTTAAATTTCAGTTTCTGTAAATAGCCTCTCTGTGCTCGGAATAGATTCCATATGCTCTGACGCCACAGATGCCACATGATGGATATTCCCCGTGGTGATGCCGGGGGCTCTTTTTATATAAATAGCATCCCTGCCTTTTAGAAATTCTGTGCTAGAGAATTTCTCTTTTCTGTCACTGCTATTTCTGCTTTATTCCTTTGCTTACTGTCATTTCTTCCTATCATTTTCTGCCTTGCTGGTCTGTTCACCTGTATGTGTACGATAAAGTCGTTCGTACTTTATCTTACGATTAATAACTGGGTACATGCATTAAGTGCATTTTTGGCTCTAGGGAAATGAGATTTGCAGAAGCTATTTAGGTGATTTAGGTCCGTTTTTGTATATGTTTTAGTGTCCTTAGTTATGCTTAAATTTCAATTCAGGTGTGATTTTTAAATCCCTTGTGTTGTAAATTGATGAAGTAGTCAACGCCGGGGGCGTCCCCTGGGATTGTGTGCGCGAATGCATTGATATGTGTACTTAATTTTCTTTTTTTTTTGTCCTGTTGAAGTATTGTGTGTGTGTATTGAAATGGTTATATCCCTGGTATGGCTCTATGCAATCGGCTGGGTTTTAAACAAAAATAACGATAATGATATCATCGTGATGGATAAAATGCAAAATGATCACGGCATAAGTCAAAATCCAAAATGATCACAGTATAAACCCTATACCTGGGCATAAGCCCAATGCGCTGGCGAGGCTTTGGGGAAAACCTGTGGCCCGGCTGAGGGTCGAACCCACGACCCCGGCGATATCAGCCTGATGCTCTAACCAGCTGAAGTGACGGGGCCACTGAGCCATAAGTCTGCACATGAACCTAATGCACCGGTAGAGTCTTGAAGTTTTGCCAACTCATGTGTTCTGTGTACTATCACCTATGCTTGTATCAAAGTATTACTGAAATGGCGTTAGGTTAATGCTCGTATCAGTCTGTTATTGGGGATACCGGAGGCTCTTTCAGTATAGACTTATGGCTCAGTGGCCCCGTCACTTCAGCTGGTTAGAGCATCATGCTGATATCGCCGGGGTCGTGGGTTCGACCCTCAGCCGGGCCACAGGTTTTCCCCAAAGCCTCGCCAGCGCATTGAGCTTACGCTGTGCTAGACATTTCCTCTTTTCTGTCGTTGTCTTTGATTCTGCTTCGCTTCTTTGCTTTCTCTCATTTCTTCCTATCATTTTCTTTCTTACTGTTCCATTCACCTGTATGTGTTCCATAATGTCTTACATGCTTTCTCTTGGGATTGATGCATTTTTTTGGCTTTAAGAAAATATGACGTGCAGAAACAGATTTAGGTAATTCAAGTTGGTTTTTATATATATTTTTGTGTACTTATTTATGTTTACATTTGTATAAATTCGTTTTTTCAATCCCCTGGTGATAAGTTGGGCAGGATGGCTACTTTTTAAATTAATTTTTTTTGTCCCATTTTCTACGCCACCTTAATGGCCACAGAAGCTGGAACGGTTTTTACAATGCTATGACGATGATGTCGATGAGGATGATAACCATGATGCTGTGGAGTTCCATCTAGGATTGAGACTGTATGACAGGGCTGTACTCTACGCTTATTACAATATATCCTGGCGTCAACCAGGCCCGAGAGATACAGACACCTGGTCAGAAGATTTGAGCAGCAACCTCAATGAAATATCCATGAAGTGGAGACTCGACTGTGTGGTCCCAGTCTTCCCAATGAGCCCATAGCACGCCCAACTCTGGGTAGGAGCCGTTTAGAGCAGAAAAATCCTACACTGATTTTTGAAGGGACTGATGGGGATTGGAACCCACAACCTTCTAGTCGAGTCGGTAGTCTGTTGCACTAACCACCACAACACGGCGACTGGTCTAGGTTGTGTACTTGAATGCATTGATATGCATTCTTAATTTTCTTTTCCAAGTTTCCCTTTTTTTTTCTTGCAAGATATTGTGTACATTTCCAGATGGTCATAACTGATATGGTTCTGTGCAGCCAGCTAGGCTTCAAACAGCAATAAATATCAGTCTGTTATTGAAACAAACTTGGGCTGTCTGTAACGTCTTGTGAAGCCCTCCAAAATCAACATTAAAGTTCTCAAACTGGCCCCAAAACGCCAGTGTGCTGGAAACGGGGTCAATACGTTACCCACATGCTGACAAATCCGGACTCCCCATGCAGCTTCCTTACTTCAAGTCCCCACCCTCACCACCAACCTCCAACCGCCCCCACCCCACCCCACCCCTCCGCCCAATGTGTAGAACACAAACTGTGTCAAAACAAGTTTCCAAACTGGTAACGCAGCATCCCTTTAGAACCCTGCCCGTACAGAAAGGGAAAAGATGTGTTGTTGAGATGTGCTTTTGTTGGTGATTTATGTTTCCAGTCGAATCGTTGTCACTTTAGATCGCTCATAGGGAAATTCACTGCGTGCGGATTATTCAATATGGGCGCTGCTTCCTGTCTTCATATAAAGATCCATTATAATTGTAATAGATGCCATACGCAACAACACGCACGACCACACACACACACACACACACACACACACACACACACACACACACACACACACAACACACACACACACAAGACACACACACACACACACACACAACACACACACACACACACACACACACACACACACACACACACACACACACACACACACACACAATATATATATATGTATATAAGCGCTGTGGGATGGAGTTGTTTTGATGTTTTACTAAATATACAGGCTGTAAGGCTACATAATGACATTGTCAACTTTATCGTCAACTTCAGATTGTTGAGTCAGCTTAGTGTTTCTTAGGTTCTGTTTCCTACCATTCTACTTAAGACCTTACTAGCGTAGGTTCAAGGAATATTCCATATAATTGCTGTCTAATTTGAACAGAGCATATGTTGAACTGTTCCAGAATGACGAATCTTCCTTAAACAAATTCCAAATCCCTCGTGAAAATAACCATTGAGGTCTGTGCCCGTGTGATCCTGCAAAATGACAACAGCACATTTTCTGTAAGACTAACCCACCCATGCCGCCCGCATGGACAGTTTTCACCAGAGAAAGTCTTATTATATCAGTAGCTATGGGGCAATATGAAGAACTTGGGAAAGCTGAAAAACACAAAAATAGAATCAGAACGCGTATTGGATACTAAATTTCCGGCCAACTGGCCTTTGTCAGGCCTACATGTAAGACAACAAGGAATAAATGCACAACACGCAGCCGGGGAAAAACAGATTCACTAACTTGGTTTTTCCCCCGATGCGTGTTGTTGGTTTACTCTTGTCTTTTATATAAGCTTGACAGAGACCAGTTGGCCGATAATTTGCTCCTGTCATTTTTTGGGGGGATATCAAATACGAGTTCTGATTCTATTTTTGTATTTTTCTGGTTTCCATTTGCTTTAATGCTGGCAGTCGCTTCGATTTCTGAAGAACTTAGCTGTGGGGCGGCAGTCACTTAGGAATCTGCGGCTTACTTCACTGTTGGAGGCAGAAGGAGAAAAGGAGGAGGAGGGAATTCACCTTCTTGTAAAATTATCGATCACTGACATTAATATCCCTTTCAGTGGTTCCAGTCAGTGCAAGCCTTTAAACCGTTGCTCATTCAAACTGCCGCTCTGACTGACTTGGTAGTGACTTACAACTGACTGAAAACGGTTTTCACGTTTCATCAAAACTTAAGGACCGATCATACAACAATCCCAATTTAAAACAAAAACATTAGGGCCATCCTAGAAGTATCCTCAAACTTATAAACCCTTTAAAGGCTATACTTCTTTGGTCCTCAAGTTAAAAAATCCTTACTATGTTCCGTCTGGTAGGTGTAAAACGCACGCAGTTGCATTCTTAAAATAGTATTATTTACCGTGCTCTCCATCACAGTGTAATTCCCAGAATCATTTGTTACTCAGAAATGAAACGAAATGAAATCTGTATCATGGTCAACGTTACTGCGTGCATGATTTCCAGTTAACTCCACTTTTCGTTGCTCAACCCTTTGACTCCAGCACCCTATCCACCAACTGCAATGCTTAACCGTTTGACTCCCTCATCCTATTCACAAGCTTCCTGCTGCACGGAAGCCGGTGGATAGGTTGAGGGAGTCAAAGGGTTAAGAAGCTGCTGTATAGGGTGAGGGAGTCAACAGGTTACGGTTTTGCTTTGCTAGCATGGTTGACAATGCAGGATGCTGGTGGACAGGCTGTAGGAGTCAAAGTGCTAAGCTCTCACGTTATATGAACGTCGTTATAATTAGGGAAGGATAACGCCTCCTTCTTTAAGATTGCCTCGGGAACGAGGTATTAGACACCTGAGCTCTCAGGAGATCAGTACTATGAGGGCGGTGACCATCTTGTATTCCTGGCTGTTTTACCTTACCTGGCTGAAAAGAGGGAGAGTATCCACTTACATGTAAGTGGATTGGGGGATGTATCTGTAACGCAGATGACACCGTGCTAATTGCAGAAAATGAAAGGGACCTACAAAACCTTGTGAATATACTAGAAATAGAAAGCAAAGGTAAGGGGTTGGAACTAAACAGCAGAAAGACTGAAGTCATGGTGATCAGTAAAAAACATGAAACCCCCTCATGCAAAATAACAGCGAATGGCACGACCTTGAGACATGTTGATAAGTTTAAATACCTGGGAACGATCATTTCATCAGACGGCAGATGCACATCAGATATAGCCGGCAGAATCGGCCGAGCCAAAACAGCATTCAAGAAGATGACAAGCATTCTTACCAACAAATGCCTATCAATTTACATCAGGAAGAGAGTTCTTGAATGTTATATAGAACCAATACTGTTGTACGGTTGTGAGGCGTGGACAGTCAACAAGCAAAGCCAGAACAAGATGTGAGGCAGCCGAGATGTGGTTTCTAAGAAGAATGTTGAGAGTTCCATGGACAGCAAAGAAAACAAACGAGACAGTCTTGATGGAGGCAGACACAAGTAGATCATTGATAAGGAATAGATTAGGAAAAGACAGGCAATATTTATAGGCCATTTTATGAGGAAGAGGGATTTGGAGCACCTGGTCACAACGGGAAAGATGGAGGGAAAGAGAGCACCGGGTAGACCCAGGGAGAAAATACTAGACGGACTTGCAGAGTGGCTGAAGACGAGGAGGGTGGAGGAGATGCTTGCGGCAACGAGAGATAGAGACAGATGGAAGTCCATGATCGCAAACGCCGTGCGGCAGAGCACCTGATGATGATGATGTGTAACCAAGGCTAGGCACAAAGATAGCCAGCCACCCACCGTTTGGCAGCCACGCTCGTTCCAACACCTTCCCATCGGCTTTTGAGTGTGAGCCACTGCTGTGCCTTGGCCTTACCTTGCTTGTTTTCTTCTTCTTTCAGACAGGAATGTCTCTTTTTAATTTGCTTCTGTAAGTGGTTAGTTTGAAAAATGGTGCACGATTGTCTCTGTCTCTGTGTGTGTCTCTCTCTGCCTCTTTCTGTGTCTGTCTGTCTGTCTGTCCCTCTCTGTCTCTGTGTCTGTCTCTCAGTCTGTCTCTCTGTTTGCCTGTCTCTTTCTGCCTGTTTCTGTCTGCCTCTTTTTGGTGTTGTGTGTGTGTGTGTGTGTGAGAGAGAGAGAGAGAGAGAGAGAGAGAGAGAGAGAGGGAAGAAGAGAAGGGCGAGAAATTGTGTGTTGAACCTCCACTGCGGTATTTTTGTATAAGAGGTTAATGGTAACGCAGCCGACCCCACGCTTGTTACCATGTAATGTTTGAGATTTCTTGTTACTGTAACTGTAAAGGCCTGGATGGCGCAGAGACAGAGTTCCTGGCTTCAATCCTACTGGGTCAAGAAAAGCCCTATGTGTAACTTTCTGTACACCTAGCTGTGAATGCTACCAACTTTATTCAGGCTTGGGGAAAGTAAATCGGAGAGACAGAGGAGTGAAGTATCGGTCTCATAATGTTTGCCCCGAAAAAAAATTGAGGTTTCTCCCACTTCACTACCCTACGACCTCAAGGTCGTGGGACAACCTTTTGGTTTATATTTCATTTTGTTTTCCTAATGGCCTTTAATCTTCTAAGACGTAAGCTCCTTGTTATGATAACCTTACTTATTAGCAGTTACTTTACCTGCCAAAATTGTTTAAACCTCGCCTTCATGAACCAGCTGCGTTCCTTTAGTATCAGTTTGTGTACTAAGGGTGACTTAAAAAAGGTTTAACAGGCTCTCAAGGATTGAACCGAAACTGTGAGAAAGATGGGGTAGGATGGACAGAAGAAAGAGAGAGAGAGGGGAGAGAGAGAGAGAGAGAGAGAGAGAGAGAGAGAGAGAGGAGGGGAGAGAGGAGAGGGGGGGTTCTGATCGCGCCGTAGCAGACTTATTTTCTCTTTCATTAATGAAAAGAAAAAAGAAGAAAAATTAGAAGGAAAGAAAGTAGAAAACAAAAACAGCACCACACACACACACACACACACACACACACACACACACACACACACACAACACACACACACACACACACACACACACACACACACACACAACACACACACACACACACTAGACACACACACATAATGGATTAATAAGCTTTTTCAGTAAAACCACACATACGTGGGTTTTTGGAACAAGAGCTGAATGGTGTCAAATCGCCGAGGTGGAGTGCCTAGTGGAATGGATTACTGACTGGAAGGTTGTGGATTCGAATATCATCATCCATGTCAGAATGACTATGGGATTTTTTTTTATCCCAGTTGATATTGAGTGTGCTGTGGGCTCATTGGGAAGACTGGCACCACACAGTCGACTCTCATCCACTTCACAGAGCATAGTGATGTTCAAATTTCCTGGCCTGCGCCACAAACGTCTGTTTCTTACTGTCATGGTTGATGCCAGATATATCTTGATAGTAAGCGTAGAACACAGCCCTGTGACACAGTCTGATTCCTTGATGGAACTTCAGAGCGTCATGATTATCCACTCGCATCGTCGTCGTTTGTCGTCGTCGTCGTCGTCGTCGTCGTCGTCATCTCTCATCATCATCATCATCATCATCATCATCATCATCATCATCGCATTGTAAATTTGTCCCAGCTTCTGTGGCCATTAACATCAGACAGAAATAACGTTAAGTACAAATGAAATGCGGCCATCCTGAAAAGAAATGAATATGTTAAGATTTTTGTGTCAATCTTGCATATCGATTCGAGTATGCGCCTGATTTACACTGGGGAAGATTAGAAACCATTGTCGTATGGTGCATACACACACACACACACACACACACACACACACACACACACACACACACACACACCGCACACAGCACCGCCACCACAGCAACCACCACGCACGCCGCGCGACGCACGCACGCAGCACCACGCACGCACGCACGCACACACGCACGCACGCACACGCACCCCACACACACACACACACACACACACACACACACACACACACACACACACACACACCCCTACAACCATCACCACCACCCCTGTGAAGCCACTAAGCCTAAGTCCACCTTAGAATACAGTCATGCTGGCGAAGTGTTTAAGGCAACAGACCACTGACTGGAAGTTACGAGTTTAGAAACATGTATTGTGGGATTTTTCGGCCTCGACGGGCTTTCATAGCAGATTTGAGCGTGATGTGGGATCATCAGGAAGACTGGGCCCACACAACCGAACATCATCACTTCACAGATGAGTCATTACGGGTGTTACCGACTTTTCTTACTGGCACCGCAGGTGTCTGTATCTCTCGGGCCCAGTCGGTGCCAGGATTATATTATGAAAATAAGCGTACGCTAGGATAACTTATGAAAGCGAGCGTCGAGTTCAGCCCTGTCACGCTGTCTTAATCCGAACTGGAACTCCATATCGTCATCAATATCGTCTCCATGCTCATCATCACAGCACTGAAGAGGAAGTGGAAGGGGTAAACGAACTTTCCCAGATTCTGTTGCCTTCCAAGCCCTGCTGTCATGGTGAACGTGGTGGGCTTGTAGCGTGTTGGAGAGCCGAAATGGGCAGCGTAGAGGTAGTGACATAGGTGAGGTGGAGATGTGAGACAGAAATAACAGAGAACGTTGTCCCCCATCGACCTAAAAACGATGGATAAACCAATTTTTTGTGTGAAATCACACAATGCTGTTTTTCTTGCAGCAAGATTGTTCCCAACTGTGTGTTGATCTTGTGTTAAGAAATATTAGTCTGATCTCACATAGACCGGACAAGATTTCAAAATGCGGTCTTTTACTTGGGCCTTTATATTCTTCCTCTTTAAAAAAAAGCTTGTTTCATATTGACCGAAGATTGTGTGTGTGTGTGTGTGTGTGTGTGTGTGTGTGTGTGTGTGTGTGTGTGTGTTGTGTGTGTGTGTGTGTGTGTGTGTGTTTATGTGTGTGTGTGTGTGTGTGTATGTGTGTGAGTGGTGAGTGAGTGAGTGTGTGTGGCGTGCGTGCGTGCTTTCGTGCGTGTGTGCGTGTGTGTGTGCGCGCGCGCGCGCGTGTGTGTGTGTGTGCGCGCGCGCGACTGAGAGATAGAGAGATTTTTCTGTTGCTTCTTAATGGATCTTTACCACGTTGGAGTCAAGCTTCCGGGAACAAAAAACAAAACAAAACAAAACAAAAAAAAAGGGCCTGATATCGTCATTTTTGAAGACGCTGTTTAAACAGCAATTTTTCATGAATTTCTGACAATGAATTAATTGTCATTTCACTCTTGTGACAGGCTATCATTGTCGTCACTTCACGTCAACTTTTATGTTATTAGCTGTTTCTTAATCATCACAGCGATTTTAAGAAATATGAAACCTGCATTGTAGGTATTAGTTTTTGTACAAAAAGGGACATAACTAGAATGGGTTGACTATCTATTTTTTGTCTATCTGTCATAAGTAGAATATGTTGACTACCTCGTTTTTTGTCTGTTTGTTTGGCTGTCTCTCTGTCTCTCACTCTCTCTTTATGTTGTCCAGTAGTCCATAGTACTCTTGAGAACTATAGTCACTCCAACTATTGCAGCCAATCTACCTCATTTAAATTCACTTTACTGATGTCATCAACTGCTGCGAATGTTGCTATAAACTTGTCATCGACTGCCCGTAATGTTGATTGAGATTTGTCTTGACTTCTGTACAAAGTGCTCAGATTTAAAGATATAGCAATTTCTTGAAATTCTTAAAATCGTTGGGTGGTGGTGTTTCTGTGCGTACCATTTCTGTTGCTTCTTTATTGGTGTCATCATCTGCCGGTAATGTTGTTTGAGATTTGTCTTTGTTTCTGTACAGTGGTCAAATTTAGACATATAGCAATTTCTTGAGACTCTCAGAATCGGAAGTTACTAGTGAATGTTCTGAGCTTACCACTTTATGCTTTGTGGCTGCGTCTATGCTAGCTGAATGGGTAGCGCAAACTGTGTTGGGTTTGAGAAATTCTACATGGGAGATAACTCCGTGACTCTCACGAGTTATGTTACTTAGTTGGAAGTTACTAGTGTTTCTCCGCATATCATTTCTGTTGCTTATGTGAATAACCAAAAAACACGAAAAAATTATTAGGAGAAAAAGACTGAAACTTCTCTGCTGCTTCGTTCAGTGTGAGAAAAAGTTTCTATTAATTTTAGTATGCTGTATTTGTTTGTATGTGAACTTACGCTTGACAAAGGTCAGTGGGCCGAAAATTCGCACCTGTCTTGTCTGGTTGTGTTAAATACGCGTTCTGATTCTTTTTTCATGTTTTTTTTCTGGTTCCTGTTTGCTTGAACGCGGGCAGTCACACTTGTTTTGGATTTTGATTATTTGCTCGGAACTTTTTATTATGTTTGCAGTGTACTTTCATGAAGGGCCAAAGGCCTGAATATAAATAGATCCATATTCTGTATTCTCTTTCTGTCATTATCTCTCATCATTATGCGCCTACTACACCCCATCACGTCAGTGTAGAAATAGAAACACTGTCCCCACGGACCGCAAAACAACGGATTTTTAATCAGTTGTGCCGGTGCAACCACGCGTCGTTTTTGGAAACAAGAACTGATTGCTTGTTGTTGGTCTTATGTCAGCAACACGGGAGTGCCTTGATATAAACTGCCGAGGGTTGTGAAAACAGACATCCTCCAGGGCTATTTTTCTTATCGGGCGTAACATCGGCAAGACACACACACACACACACACACACACACACACACACACACACACACACACACACACACACACACACACACACACGCACGTACACACACACACGTGCACACACACACACGCACGAACGCACACGCACGCGCATGCAGCGCGCGCGCACACACACACACACACTCTCTTTCTCTCTCTTACACACACACACGCGCGCGTGTACGCACTCACACACACGCACACACACGCGCCCGCACACACACACACTCACAGACAGAGGAGAAGAGAGAGAGAGGAGAGAGAGAGAGAGAGAGAGAGAGAGAGAGAGAGAGAGAGAGGAGAGAGAGAGAGAGAGAGAGAGAGAGAGAGAGAGAGAGAGAGCTCGGAACAATGCATGGTACAAAACATTTTCAATAATAATTACATCGTAAATGTACATATTGATTATTAATCTCATGAAGTTGCTATTGCTGTTGCTACTGAGAGAGAGAGAGAGAGAGAGAGAGAGAGAGAGAGAGAGACAGAGACAGAGAGAGAGAGAGAGAGATTACTCTCTCTAGAGGATATAATTCTGTCAGTCAGAAGGCCGCTGACTTCTAGGAAAAATCCAAATCAATTTGTGCTCAAAGTTAGCATGTACTCAGAAGCTTGGCTCTTTCCGCATTAGGTTTGTTCGACTCCATTGGGAATATGCACTTATAAGATTTTATTTGGACATAATGGTTTTCTTGTATATCGCGCTCCTGTACAAATGTCTTTGTTGTTGGGTGCTTGGTTTAAAAGATCATATTGCCTAACGTGAATAGTCAAGATTTATGGGTCAGGTTACTTAGTCTGATTCTTTTTGAAGTAACCCTAGCCGCTTGACTGGGATCGATCTTACTTTTCTTATACCAGTTCCACAACACATCAACAGCCCCAAGTTCGTTCAGTCGCCCAGCACAGGAAATCCATGGAAGCCAGGGGTGTTAGTTTGCCATGTGGCCACCACCAAAGGGGACCGTGCACTGCCGCTGGGTGACTTTGGTGGAGTTTAACAGTGCCCGTTATGACCCAACTTACTAAAGAAATCGGTTATAAAAACCCGTGTGCTAAGGACAGTTATCGCTCGATCGTGAATCCAGACTGCATTGGAGACCCGTCTTAAAGGAGGCCCACCATAGCTCTTAACGACATCCGCTACTAACCACAGACTGCCAGAGACCCCAGCTTAAATTACCGCCAGACATGGAAGTAGTTAGAAACTCTGGGGAGAGCCGGAAAGCAGAAGGTTCCTCAGAGGAGAAACCCCCGTCAAGCAAGTGTTTCGGCCCTTAACTCCTACATTCTAAGGGGGCCGGGCCACATTCAGGTCACGACCCCTGAGAGATCCGAAACCGAGGTAAGAGGGGATAAAGTCATGAAGGGGCCACGTATTCTGTGACAGTTTTTCACCATGCTATATTGAGTGATAATTTCATTATTGGGATGATTATCATGTTGGTGTGAGTTCCATCTGTGATCGAGAAGTTTGAGTACATAAAGTTCGGAAGGTGGGCAACAGCCTTAAAGTGCTGGCCCCGAGAATAGTTCAGGTCTTTACTGACTCACATCCCTACGACTTCAGGGTTGTGTGACAATTTAGTGAGGAAATCAGCTAGAAAACCATGTACACTTATCGCTCGGTCGTGGAGCCAGACTACGTAAGAGACCCCTCGTAACCAGTCGCCGTGGTGTAGTGGTTAACGTAATGGACTACCGACTGGAAGGTTGTGGGTTCGAATCCCCATAGTTCCTTCAAAAATATGTCATTGTGGGCGGTTTCGGCTCTAAACGGCTCCCACCCAAAGTTGGGCGTGCTACGGGCTCATTGGGAAGACTAGGACCACACAGTCGAGTCTCATCCACTTCACGGATGCGTCAGTGAGGGTGTTGCTTAAATCTTCTGACCAGCACCGCAGGTGTCTGTATCTCGCGGACATCGTTGATGCCAGGATATATGATGATAGTAAGCGTAAAGCACAGCCCTGTCACGCTGTCTCAATCCTAGATGAAACTCCGTAGCATCATGATTATCATCCTCATCGACATCATCGTCATCATGTTGTTAAAAAAAATCCACTGTGCCAGCTTCTGTGACCAGTAAGGTGACGCAGAAAAATGGGACGAAAAAAACAAAAGGTGAGCACAAAGGTAACCTTCCTAATTGCCATGATAAAAAAAAACAAAAAAAAAAGAAAAAAAGAAAAGAAAAAACGACCATCGTAAGGAGACCCACCATAGCTCTTAACGATAATCCCTACTAACCACTGACACGCACAGACACCAGCTTGAATTCCCGCCAGGCATGGAAGCGGTAGAGAGAACCGGTATTGAGATCAGCAGGAGATCAGATTATGAAGGGTCACGTATTCTGTTACAGTTTTTTTTTTCATTATGCTATAATAAGTGCTGATTTCATGAAAACTGGGATGATGATCACGTTGCTGTGCAGTTCCATCTGTGATTGAAAAGTTTCAGTACATAAAGTTCGGAAGATGGGCAACGTCCTCAAAGCGCTGGCCCCCAGAGTAATTTAAGTCTCTACTGCCTCACTTCTTATGACTTCAGGGTTGTGTGACAAATCTTTACCGTATCTTTTAAATCCGTCATTCAGCTGTTTCCCTTCTTGTCGTGGTGGCGGCGGTAATGGTTATGGGACTGTGGTAGATGGTTGATAGAATGGAGAAAAGGAGGGGAGAATATCGACAGTTTTGGATTGATTTTTATTTTGTGTGGGGGAGTGGGAGAAGAGGAAGAGGGGGGGGGGCAGTAAGGTGGAGCATAAAAACGCGGAAAGACACAAAGAGGCGCACGCGAACGTGCACACACACACACACACACACACACACACACACACACACACACACACACACACACACACACACACACACACAACACACACACACAGCACACACACACACATACACACACACACACACTCACTCACTCACTCACTCACTCACTCACTCACTCAGACAGACAGTCAGACACACACACACATGCACGCACGCACACACGCACACTCATTCACAGACACACACAAGTACATAAATAACAGATTGATACAGTCATGAGAGAGGGACGGAGGAAAAGAGAGAGAGAGAGAGAGGGAAAGAGAAAGAGAGAGGGAAAGAGAGAGAGGGAGAGAGAGAGAGAGAGAGAGAGAGAGAGAGAGAGAGAGAGAGAGAGAGAGAGAGAGAGAGAGAGCAGGGGTTGCGTGCGAAGGGAAATGGTAATTAGCGCGTACATGTACGTATGTGCGCGTGCACAGGACATCTGAGCGGAAGCAGCGGTTTTTGATTGTAATGTGTTTGCGTGCTATGGGGACATTTTTTTTTCAAAAATCTTGAAAGCGTTTTCTTCTCTGTGATGATCAAAGACACAGAAACAAGCACGGAGGTAAAAGGTCGGATGGCTCCATAACCCCCACGTTGGGGAGTGAGATGGCAGTAAAAGCCTCGATTTTTCTCACGTCCAGCATTACGAGGGCAGTGCCCACCTCCACCCCTTTGCTGCTTTCCCTTCACCAATCTCGAACTTGATCACAGATGAAAGAAAGAAAGAAAGAAACAAAGAAACAAAGAATAACAGAAAAAACAAGGAGAGAGAGAGAGAAGAAGAAGAAGAAGAAGAAAGAAGAAAAGAAAGAAGAAGAGAAGAAGAAGAAGAAAAGAAGAAGAAGAAGAAGAAAGAAAGAAAGAAAGGAAAGAAGGAAAGAAAGAAGAAAGAAAGGAAAGAAAGGAAAGGAAAGGAAAGGAAAGGAAAGGAAGAAAGGAAAGGAAAGGAAGAAAGGAAAGAAAGAAAGAAAGAAAGAAAGAAAAAGAAAGAAAAGAAAAAAGAAAGAAAGAAAGAAAGAAAAGAAGAAGAAGAGAAGAAGAAAGAAGAAGAAGAAGAAGAAGAAGAAGAAGAAGAAGAAGAAGAAGAAGAAGAAGAAGAAGAAGAAGAAGAAGAAGAAGAAGAAGAAGAAGAAGAAGGAAGGAAGAAGAAGAAGAAGAAGAAAAGAAGAAGAGAAGAAAGAAGAAAGAAGAGAAGAGAAGAAGAAGAAGAGAGAAGAAGAAGAAGAAGAAGAAGAAGAAGAAGAAGAAGAAAAAACAAGAAGAAGAAGACGACGATGACGAAGAAGAAGAAGAAGAAGGAAGAGAAGGAGGAGGAGGAAGAAGAAGAAGAAGGACAACAACAACAACAACAACAACAACAACAACAACAACAACAACAACAACAACAAAAGACCTGGTGACTTGTACTTGCATCAGTCTCGATCGCGTATTTGCCGTAGTGTCAGCGTCTGTGTCGAGTCTTTCATTATCTGCTTGTTGGCAAAGGCGAAGCTTGTCCGTGCTTTGATTGTGTCTTCCCATCTTTGTTTCTTTGGCGTTTGTTCAAGAGGGGCTCATGGCACTCGGCAATTCCATATACTCTTCACTGAAATTTGCCAGCAGTTATCTGGCAAACTCCTCAATCCTGCACAAAAAAACTCCTGTGCTCTGACAAAGTCTTGAAATGGCGGGAATAACAGGACAATTGAAACGCTGAAAAAGATCAACATAACCTTGTGAACATGAAAGAAATAGAAAGCAAAACTAAAGGGCTGGAGCTAAATAGCAAGAAGCCTGAAGTCATGGTAATCAGTAAAAACCAAGAAACCCCCTCATGCAACATAACAGCAAATGGCACAACTTTGAGACAGGTTGATAAGTTTAAATATCTGGGAACGATCCCTCACCAGACGGCAGATGCACATCAGAAATAGCCAGCAGAATCGGCCAAGCCAAAACAGTATTCAGGAAGATGAAAAGCGTTCTCACTGACAAACGCATATCAGTTATCATCAGGAAGAGAGTTCTTGAGTGTTATATAGAAATGATACTGTTGTATAATTGTGAGGCATGGACAGTCAACACGCAAAGTTAGAACAACATCGAGGCAGCTGAAATGTGGTTTCTTAGAGGAATGTAAAGAATTCCCTGGAGAGCAAAAAACAAAACAAACAAACAAACAAACAAACACAAAACAAAACCAATCAACCAAACAAACAAACAGACAAACAAAAAACCAAACCAAACCAAACCAAAACAAAACAAACGAGACAGTCTTGAAGGAGGCAGACACAAGAAGATCATTGATAAAGAAGATTAGAAAAAGACAAGCAACATTTATAGGCCATTTTATGAGGAAAGAGAAATTAGAGGACCTGGTCACAACTGGAAAGCTGAAGGGAAAGAGAACACCAGGTAGACCCAGGGAGAAAATATTGGACGAACTTGCGGAGTGGCTGAGGACGGAGAGGGTGGGAGATGTACTTGCAGCGACAAGGTATTCGTATGGATGGCCATGATCGCCAACGCAATGCGGAAAGGCACATGATGATGATGATGATGAAACGCTGACTTACCAGGATGACTGAAGCATTAAGATGGTCAGCGAACAAGCCGACTTTTATGTTGCGGGTTGGCATTGAACTCCAGACATGAGATGTTGTGTCCACGACTGTATCAGAAGAGTCAGCCAGGTCGTGGATAATCTGTGGCTTGCGGAGGCTGGAACCCATCACCCCTGCCTTGTCAGCTTGTGATTCTAAACCACTGAGCTAACTGGTTCATTATCCCGTCTATAGTTTTGTCAACCTGTTCTCCCACTGGACACAGCGCCCTGCAGGACGGTTTTTGTTCTGCCGGGTCATTTGGAGAGCTGCACGTGCCATTTCAAATCCTGGTTATAAAATACACGCCTGTTAACCGGACGGGCACTTCAGGTTTCAAGGGTGTGCGTAAATTGTGTTTGTGTGTGTATGTTTGCGTACGTGGAAGTGTGAATGTATATGTGTGGAAATGAGAACAAGGGATGTGTGTATGTGTAAAATGGAAGGACAAAGAGAAATGAGACAAAACTATTTTCCAGCGGTATTGATATTAACACACACGCCAGTTTCCATATCTGCAGTTACTAATCTACTTATACCAAAACAGCAGAAAATAGCATACTGCAGAAGAATTCAGAATCAAACAAATTAGACAACAACAACAACAACAACAAAAACAACAACAATGAGATACCCGATCGCAAGCACGTAAAAGGAAAAGACGTTTAATGCGCATACTTGATGTTCTGCGTGTATATATACACGGACAGACCTTAAACACAAACAGGTCTGCACATATGTTGAACTGACAGATCAGAGGAAAAAAAACAAAAACAAACAAACAAAAAAGAACCCCACCCTCCACTCGTTATCCTCTTGGCAAGAGGACCTTGGGCAGGATGGAATCCCAGACCTTCCAGGTGGAAATCTAACGTCTTACCCATTTGACCACCGCGCCTGTCAGGAAGACTGACTCAGAGAAAGTATCTCTGTTCGTTGATGTTCCCTACTGACTGAACCACTCTCCCAAAGCAGATAGACACCGACAAACAAGTCATAGAGGATTTAAAAGACGACAGCACCAGTAGAATGGCGAAAGAGCAAAGTTCAGAGGAAAGAAAACTTGTAAGTGCTCACTTGGCTGAAAAGACAGCGGTCGGAAGCGGCGATCTTTGGTTAGACATATCTGTGTTTCTGGCATGAAGTGTCCCTCTTTTCTAATCCCCTTTATAAAAAAAAGAGATAATTTAATATTGGTATGGAAACGTAAAACGTGTGTGTGTGTGTGTGGTGTGTGTGTGTGTGTGTGTGTGTGTGTGTGTGTGTGTGTGTGTGTGTGTGTGTTTGTGTGTGTGTGTGTGTGTGTGTGTCGTATGTGAAAGAGAGAGAGATAGTGTGTGCGTGCGTGCGTGTGTGAGTGTGCGTGCGCGTGCGCACATGTGCGTGCGCGTGCGCACATGTGCGTGTGCTGTTCTCTCTGTGAACGTGTCAGCAAAGATCCCTGGGCTGTTTGAGAATGGAGTTTTCAGTTGTCACGCTCAAACAAATAAGACCAGACTGGTTCAGTATTTGGACGTGGATAAAGCCAAACTCCCCAAGGAAAAGAATCAATCAAAGATATATTGGCTGTTTGGCAGTGAACTTTGATCGCATTTAAAGAAAAAGTGTGTATTTCCTTCGGAAAACTTATTCCTGTAAGTTTCCTTCAGACCAGCTAAAAGGTCAGGATCACAGCTATGCAAAACATACTTTCAAGGGTCAGCAATACTTTCACCAACTCATTTAAATCAAATGTAGATCGCAGTTACATTCAGCATAACGAGGGTCCCAGTTGCAAGTCAAGAGGGGAAAAAAGTATAGATATTAAAACATGCTTCAACATAAATAGTAACACGTGAATCGATTTGGTCCAAAGTTTAATCGTAAGTGTCATGCTTTTAAAAAGCTGATCGCTTGGAAAAAAAAACTCAGTGAAAATCATTATTTTCTTTTAGATAAACATCACACAAAATATTGAAATATCGCTTCCTCTTCTTCTTCCTTCGATCGTCTTGGTAGCAATTTTAATGTTGTTGACAAGTTTTGATGCATGGTTTT
>CM060309.1:90224458-90234458 GCA_030674185.1 Monoplex corrugatus
AATTGAGACTGTGTGACAGGGCTGTATTCTATTCTTAATTTCATAATATATCCTGGTGCCAACCAGGCCCAAGAGATGCAGACACCTGCAGTGATGGTCAGGAAATTTGAGAAACATCCCAACCGGCACATCCATGACGTGGATGAGACATGATTGTATCGTCTCAGTCTTCTCGACGAGCCCATAGCGCACTCAGCTCCAGGTAGGAATCCTGTCAGGACCGAAAAACCCCCACAATGATTTTCATGCACTGATGGGGGTTCGAATCTACAACCTCCCAGTCGAATAGTCTGTTGCGCCAACGACTTCGCCACGCTGAGTGGTGATTTTCCACCTTCTTGCAATTACGAAAAAGTGAGTCACACAATTCAAAAACCGCAATTGTGGGGAAGTGGTAAAATTGCAAGAAAGGGAACCGTCTCACACACAGACTCGGGCCTATCTCCATTCCAATGACAACCACGCCACATGGCTTCAGGCAGGAACTGGAGAAAAAGACAAAACTCATCACTCCAAGTGGATTGACTGGGAGCTGGCCTGCCAGCGGTCGTCGAGAAAGTGTCTGTGGTTGGGAAGCGAAAATGGGAATTTCCCCATTCACTCTCGATAGATTGGCGGTGAAAATAGGAATTTCCCATTCCGGCTGATAGATTGACTGGCTAAGTCTTGGTCTTGGTCTTGAGGTTGAAGATGTCGACGAATCGTCTGGCTTGAGTGTGGTGTTGGGGGGGGGGGGGGTTGGCTTCTCAGCGCGTTACTGCTGAGAAGATGACGTATGGTAACCTGGAAAATATAACAAAGCGATTAGAATTTAATTCTGTGCAGAGGGTCTTCTTCTCCTTCATCTTCTTCTTCATGTCCTCTTCTTCTTCTTCTGTTGTTCACTTTCTGCGTGGTCTGGGCGCATCTGGCGATGAGTATAGTTGTTGGTTTTTTTTTCCGGTTCCTGTCTTCTGTCGTGGAGCTTGGTTGTCAGAGGGGTTGTAGTCAGCCACGTCTCCTGTCGCTCCACTTGATAGAGCTGACATGGCTACAGTATGTGTTCAGCTGTTTGGCCCTCTTGATCGCAGGGGCAGGTTGGTGATATATTAACCTCACCATGTTCCATGCCGCATGGTGACGACGATCATGGCCCTCCTGACGAATCTATCTTTTCTCGCTGTAAGTATATCTCCTACCCATTCTGTTCGCACCCACTCTGCAAAACTAATATTTTCTCCCTGGGTCTACCTGGTGCTCTATTTTGCTCTAGTTTTCCTGATGTGACTAGGTGCTCAAATTTGTCTCATAAAATGTCCCATCAATATTGCCTGTCTTTTCCAAATCTTCTTCATTAATGTTCTTTGTGTGTTTGCTTCTTTCAAGACCGTCTCGTTTGTTTTCTTTACTGTCTATGGAACTTCGTCACATTCTTCTCAAAAACCACATTTTATCTGCCTCAATCTTGATCTGACTTTGCTTGTGGGTTGTTGGTGATAACGCGCATTATTTGGGTGAGTTTTTTTTTTTAAACATCTCCAAACAGGATTACTTATTCTGGGAACGAAAAGCGTGAAGATTGTTTTCCAACTCCACCATTGACAGCAGTTAATCTGTCTTTTGTAGTCTTGTTGTTGTTACCTTCAATCTTTTGAACTCAGCTGGAGGTCTTCAAGCGTGTATGTCGATCTGACCTGGTGGCTGAATATTCTCAGGTCGACACACAATAACACCACCTATTTCAACAACCGAAACAGCACTACCACCAACATGTAGCAGCAGCAGCAGCAACAACAACAAACAACAACACTAACATCAACAGCACCAACAGCACCAACAGCCAACAACACCAACAGCATCATCGATACCAACACCAGCAGCACCACCAACAGTAACTGATGAGACCAATGCTATCGACGATTAGTAGTCTTCTTTTTTTTTTTTCCCTTAACCCTTTGATTCCCTACCCTATACAACAGCTGCAAAAAATTAACTCTTTGACTCCCTTTCAGCTGGTGAATAGGGCGAGGGAGTCAGAGAGTTAAAGTTTTGCTTTGCTAGCATGGTTGACAACGCAGGATGCCGTTAAACAGGATGTGGCAGTCAAAAGGTTGAACTCCGTGAAGAGTCATTGGGGCGCTGCATTAACCCTTTGACTCCCGCACCCTATCCACCAGTTTCTCGCCAGGAAGCTGGTGGATGGGGTGAGGGAGTCAAAGGGTTAAGATTTTGCTTTGCTATCATGGTTGACAATAGAGTATGCTGGTGGACGGGGTACAGGAGTCAAAGGGTTAAAGCACTCTTCACCAGATTCCCCCTCTTTTGTCGATTATGTGATTGGTAGTACTCACCTAGAAATACAATCAGTTTTCCGTTTGAAACATGACCGGCTTTTCCTTTAGCATTTCTCCATCAGAAACTTAGTTATGCTGTGGTTACTAACTCATTTCCCCATAGACCAACCGACCGACCGACCGACCGACAGACAGACAGACAGACGGACGGATGGACGGACGAACGGGTGGAGAAACAGACAGACAGAGACAGTGTCTTCATAAAGTCGATGAAGAGACAAGTTCATTTATCCAAAAATCAATAAAACAATGGAGATTTGACATGCGGTTGCCAGTTCGCTCATTCACTCATTCATAACACACACACACACACACACACACACACACACACACACACACACACACACACACACACACACACACACACACACATACATACACACACACACACACACATTTATCCCCAAACTGCATAGATGTACGGTATTACATTATTCATAACACAGTCACGTTTACACTTAAACACATATACAGACATACAGACACAGATACATAGATACACAGACATACAAACATCGGCTAGTCCAAAATCATGATCGTTCCAGTATCTGTAAGACACACACACACACGCACGCGCGCGCACACACACAGACACACATGCACGCGCACACACACAGACACATGCGCGCGCACACACACACACGCATGCATGCACGCACGTACATACACCTACACATGCGCCGTTGTTGTTGGGTGTGCTTGTTTGTGTGTACTATGTTTGTGTGTACATATATATATATATATAAATGTATATATATATATATATATATATATATATATATATACATATACATACACACACACACACACACACACACACACACACACACACACACACACAAATATAATATATATATATATATATATATATATATGTGTGTGTGTGTGTGTGTACCTGTGTATGTTTCATTTTAGCTTAAATGCCTCTCTCTCTCTTTGTGTCTCTCTCTGTCTGTCTCTGTCTCTATCTCTCTCTCTCTCTCTCTCTCTGTATAGTCACTATTAGTAGAAAGTTGATATTAACCTGACAAGAAATGGTTTATGATTGTGATGTTCATTCGGAGAGAGGGAGTACCAGGGCGGAATTGATGGCCAAACAGTTGGTTTAAAAAAACGGTCAGGATGACACAGACTGCTGACTGCGTCTGTACGGGAGCTTCGCTTTTTGTTTATCAGTCTTCAGCACGTGTGTGTGTGTGTGTGTGTGTGTGTGTGTGTGTGTGTGTGTGTGTGTGTGTGTGTTGTGTGTGTGTGTGTGTGTGTGTGTGTGTGTGTGTGTGTGTTTAAACGCGTGTGCGTGCGATAGTACTTCTCTCTCTTTCTCTCTCTCTCTCTCTCCTTCCTCTCCCCTTCTCTCTCTCGCTGTTTGTTCTATAAAGTTTGAGTTTATGATTTCAGTTACAATTGCTATTAAAACTCTATGCTTTACTCCTCTAAAGTGAGACGCTCTGTGATTTGTTTGCTTTGAAACTCGTCGTGGGAGAGACGAGTAACTTCTTTATCTGCATGAAAATTGTATATTTCTCCTCCTTTTTTTTTTTTTTATTGAAAGCATCGTTGTGTCATCTATGAGGGCTTGTTGAAGGACGAGTTGGTATCCTGTTCTGGCGTGAGCTGGACCTGAACTGCTCATTGCTACTTTAAAGGTGACCTCCATCTCCATTTTCCATTTCCTCGTCTCAATCATCAGTGTGGATGTCCTTGGCACTGTGGTTTGATTCCAGGTCTTGTTTTTTATGTCTTACCTGCTGGTACTGGTATTCATTCATCAGATTCTTCATACGGCGGTTTTTTTTTCCCGTCCTCTGGATCTTCATGCCCCGCTTGGTAAAGGATTTGCCTCCACAGATACACGGTAGTTCGTTTTGTTCCATACTCATAGTCTATTATGGATTTTCAGTCATGAACCGTTGGCGCCGATGGATTCACCACTCTCGTCCCCTTTCAGTGAACCGTGGGAGTATCTTTTGTTCATCGAACAAGAGGCAAGTTGAAGAAAGGCAAGATGGAAGGCCAGCCCACAGAGCCTGTGCATCTAGTCTTTCGCAGTGTTATCTGATCTTTCCCAGATGTCTTCCAGACTGTTCCCAGAATCAGTGGTCTAGCCATGTGTCAGTACCAAGAAAATCTTGGAAGAGCTGGACAGCAGAAGATCCTCTGAGGAGAAAACCCCCTCAAGCAAGTGTTTCCACCCTAAACTCCGAGGGGAATTTCCCACGTCCAAGTTATGATCCCTGGAAACCATTATGCAGTCGCCACTTTTTTCCAAATGGGTTCAAACTCGCGCTCCAAGGTGATCGGGCATCTCTGCTGTCGCCCCCCCTCCCCCTCCCAAGAACCCTCCATTTTTGTACTTCATCTATGTTCTGACTCACACCTCTGGTGTCTCAAAGCCGTCTTCGTGTGACAGATGTCTTAATCACATAGCTAACGGACACCCGCAGTGTATAGTAGAATTTTAAGCCATCTGATGTTCACTTTTGTTCCTCCACGACCAGGTCCAGCTGGAACTCTTTTCAGCTGCTTCTACCATTGCCTTTAGGGACCTGGTACTTTTCTTTCTAGAAATCGGGAGCTTTTCCACAAGGTCATAGGCCGATGTGCTTACCAGTCCCCTTGCTCTAACCTCTGTGGCAAGGACTTTGGCTTGAAAACCGGATTTCCTGAAGTTGCTGGCCAGACTGGCATAGTTTTCAGTCTTGTAGATATAGGCTTCTTCCATTCTACTGTCATACGTTACAGCGAGTCTGATCAGACTCGTTATGTTTTGATAAATGAGAGTGGAGAACTGTGTTCGGTCTACTGCCAGTTTCCCAGTGATTTCAGGATAAGTATTTTGAAAGGAGAAGAAGTAGAAGTAGGGGGTCTTTGATGTAAATGGCTGAGACGTCTGTTATGTAGACTTGTCAAGAGTGAACGAGATAAGAGACAGACACGGGACAGACACGGGGGACAGACAGCAGAGTCTGGAGTTCGTGATTTGCGGAAGACATATTCGTCGCACACGAACAGTTCCATATATGCTCTCCCGTATCAGCCAGCAGTTCTCCGGCAGACTCCCCTCTCCTTAGCGAAATCCTATGCATTGGCAAGACCTTGAAGTAGGGAGGGGAATGGGACTTATGAAACAGTGACAGCACCAGAATGGCCGGAGCATTAACATGGGCAGCGAACAAGCCAGCTTTATTGTTTCGGGGTAGGATTGAACTGGAGACACGAGATCTGGAATCCACGGCGCCATCAAAAGAGCCAGCCAGCCCGCGTTCTGTGGCCGTCCTGAGACTGGAACCCACGCCTCCTGTGTAATCAAGCATGTCGCTTAACCCTTTGGCTCCCACAGCCTACCCATATCCACCATCTGCAGAAACTTAACCCTTTGACTTCGCCACCCTATCCGTCAGCTTCCTGTAGGGTGAAGGCGTCAAAGGGTTAGTTTTTGTTTTGCTAGCATGGTTGACAATACAGGATGCTGGTGGACAGGGTGCGGGAGTCGAAGGGTTAAACCAACAGAGGGAACGGGCCACTAAATCGCTGACTCCAGTTTTATCAGCATGGTGCTTTAACCAGTAGAATGAACAGGACAGGCATTAGTGGGGCTGGAGAGAGAGAGAGAGAGAGAGAGAGAGAGAGAGAGAGAGACACACACACACACACACACACACAGAGGCACAGAGAGAGAGAGACAGAGACAGAGAGAGAAAGTGTCGTGGTGTAGACTTAGATAAACCGACATTTTTCATGTTTTGAGTGCAAACTTTCTGACATTCCAGAAAACGTTCCCGGCACCAGAACTATCCATGCGTGTAGACGATTAGCCGGCTGGGACAAGTTAAACTTAAGGTCTTCATTTTGAAAACTGGCACTATCTGAAAGACTTATCCCCTTGTTTGTTTGGAATTTCAGTTGTTAAGAATCAAAAACAATTGACAGAAATAGGCATTTACAGAATATTAGCAACATCAATACAATGCATATGAGACCTGTTAAAACCTACCCTGCTTACTGTTTTAAACAAATCGTGGATCCATGTTTACTGTGGGATGCCAGGAAACGAGAGGGTAGATGAGCTAGCAAAAACAGCAGCCTAGGAAGACAATCCAAACATCTGCGTTAGTTATAGCGAGAAGAGGAACATCATCACGCCACGGACAGAAAGGGACGACTACCATTTTCAACCCAAAGAACAGCAAGTGGTCCTGATGACGATCCGCACCGGCCATAACCGGCACAACGCCCGTATGAACAGCAAGTTCAAACTGACGGCATCATCATTCTGCCCCTGAGGTCAAGAAAACCAAACGCATGGTGAACACATATTGCCGCGATGTGGCCACTGTCAGTTGGAGATACAGGAGACACGGCAGATTGCGACTCGTCTGACCACCAAGTTCCATGGCAGTTGACGTCTTCACCAATCTGCTCGTCGATGAAGAGGACTAGACAGCTGAACACATGCTGCATCTGCTCGTCGATGAAGAAGACTAGACAGCTGAACACATGCTGCAGGGATTGGAGCGACAGGAGACAGACAGACAGATAGATAGATAGATAGATAGATAGATAGATAGATAGGTAGGTAGGTAGGTAGGTAGGTAGATTGGTAGATAGATAGATAGATAGGTAGATAGATAAACAGACAGACAGGCAGATAGATATATAGATAGATAGATAGATACATAGGTAGATAGATAGATAGATAGATGCATAGATAGATAGATAGATGGATAGATAGATAGACAGACAGATAGATAGATAAGTAGACAGACAGACAGACAGGTAGATAGATAGATAGATAGATAGATAGATAGATAGACAGATAGATAGATAGATAGATAGATAGATAGATAGATAGATAGATCGTACCATAACCCTGCGGTCGTAGGGGAGTAAGATGGTAGAGACCTCAACTTTTCTTGGGGCCAGCATTACGAGGGGTCGGTGCCCATCTGCTCTCCCTCGATTCATATTCATATTCACTTTTTTTTTTTTACCAAGACTTAAGAAAGGCAAGAAGGCTAATCGGTCTTCAAGGGCAGGGACCTGGGAAATCAACCAATCTCCAATATACCTTATACCAAGGCAGCCGGGCAGTGCTCCGCTCTTCGCGATTTGCAACAGGAGACATAGTCGATCAGAACTCCACTGACATATGTAAGTAAGATCTGTGTGCAGGAAATGGGAAATAACGAACGGCCATGGATATGGCCTGATCATGTAAACGGTAAATGAAAGAAGAAATTGGAGCAGAAAAGAAGAAAAAAAAACCCCAAACAAACGCAGAGAGCCAGTCACTACAAAAGGAATCAAACTGTTAATCGCCTCACCGTTCTAGCGTGTTGTTTCAAATTGGAGACCAAGAGCCAGACTCTGTTATGTGACAGACGTATTGTTTACATTAGAAGTGACAATTCTTGCTTCTGTGGCGGCAACTACAGATTACTTCCTTCTTTGAAATTTGTTCTTGTACTCTGCAGGGCGAGTCAGTTTGAACGTGTGTAATGTAAAAACAAAACCAAGCAGTTAATCAATCAAGCAAGCAAGCAAGCAATCAAGCAAGCAAGCTGCTAGCAAGCAAGCAAGCAAACAATAATGTATTAATAATAATCATCATCATTGTCATCATCGTCGCCGTTGTCATCAGCATCATCAGCATTATTACTATCATTGTTATTATTATCATTATCATTATTATTATATTATTATTATTATTAGTAGTAGTAGTAGTAGTAATAGAAGTAGTAATAGTTGTATAAATCATAGCGCATTACACATAATCAGACTTTCTGGTGGAGCACGGAGAGTTTAAGCCCACTCGATTTTCACGCCCCGTCAGTTCTCTTGTCTAAGTTTGGAGTTGGTTCAAGGGGATTCATCGCACTTGGACAATTCCATATGTGCTCCACCCAAACCTGCCGGCAATTATCTGGCAGACTCCCTGAGCCTGCTTAAAAACCCTATGCGATGGCAAGGTCTTGAAGTTGGGCAAGAGACTTTTGAAACATTAAGCTGACACCACCAGAATGATGGAAACATTAAGATGGGTGGCGAACAGGCCGGGTTTTAATGTTGCAGGCAAGGGTTGAACTCGAGATATCAGATCCTGAGTCCACGGCTCTATCATAAGAACCCGTCTTTTCCCCACAACCCTCCCCCCCCCCCCCAAGCTGTTATTACCATTATTGTTATAGCATTGTCATTCTTATCATCATCATCATCATCATCATCATCATCATGATCATCATCATCATCATCATCATCATCATCATCATCATCATTGTTATTGTTATTATTATTATTATCATTATCATTATTATTATAATTCTTATCATATTGTTGTTGTTATTATCATTTCTCTTCTTCCTATCATGGTTATCATTTCTTTTCTTCTTCTTCTTCTTCTTCTTCAACGTATCATCATTGCACCACGTTCAGTGTCCTAATTAGTAGAATATTCAGGAGTGTTTTTCCCCTTCAGTTTAAATCTGAGCCAGACACTATGTGACAGATGAGTCTGTCCATTGGAAGTGACAGTTCTCATTTTGTCGGCTTCAGCTATCACCGTGCGCTTTGAAAGTTGTTTGTGTGCAGGCGAGAGGGTGTGCGTGCACACACGGGAGGTTGCTTGTGGGAGCTTGCCCCCACCCTCCCTCCTTGGAGCATGGTTACACAGCGAATGGTCAGGTCGGAGGTCTGGATGAAGGATGTGGTTCTCATCCTGTCCTCTTTGTTGACCTAGTGTTTTAACGCCTCTTTGTTGATCTAGTGTTTCAACGCCTCTTTGTTGACCTAGTGTTTTAACGCCTCTTTGTTGACCTAGCGTTTCAACGCCTCTTTGTTGACCTAGTGTTTTAACGCCTCTTTGTTGACCTAGTGTTTTAACGCCTCTTTGTTGACCTAGTGTTTCAACGCCTCTTTGTTGACCTAGTGTTTTAACGCCTCTTTGTTGACCTAGTGTTTTAACGCCTCTTTGTTGACCTAGTGTTTCAACGCCTCTTTGTTGACCTAGTGTTTTAACGCCTCTTTGTTGACCTAGTGTTTTAACGCCTCTTTGTTGACCTAGTGTTTTAACGCCTCTTTGTTGACCTAGTGTTTCAACGCCTCTTTGTTGACCTAGTGTTTTAACGCCTCTTTGTTAACCTAGTGTTTCAATGCCTCTTTGTTGACCTAGCGTTTCAACGCCTCTTTGTTGACCTAGTGTTTTAACGCCTCTTTGTTGACCTAGTGTTTCAACGCCTCTTTGTTGACCTAGCGTTTCAACGCCTTTTTGTTGACCTAGTGTTTCAACGCCTCTTTGTTGACCTAGTGTTTCAATGCCTCTTTGTTGACCTAGTGTTTCAATGCCTCTTTGTTGACCTGGTGTTTTAACGCCTCTTTGTTGACCTAGTGTTTCAATGCCTCTTTGTTGACCTAGTTTTCAATGCCTCTTTGTTGACCTAGTGTTTCAACGCCTCTTTGTTGACCTAGTGTTTTAACGCCTCTTTGTTGACTGAGTGTTTCAACGCCTCTTTGTTGACCTAGTGTTTCAACGCCTCTTTGTTGACTGAGTGTTTCAACGCCTCTTTGTTGACCTAGTGTTTCAATGCCTCTTTGTTGACCTAGTGTTTCAATGCCTCTTTGTTGACCTAGTGTTTCAACGCCTCTTTGTTGACTGAGTGTTTCAACGCCTC